>VZRV01003979.1:0-22004 GCA_013398115.1 Falcunculus frontatus
TTTATTTTTGGTCTTAGTTTTTACTTTTATTTTCATTTTTCATTTATTTTAATTTTTTTTAAAATTTTTTGTTTCTGTTTCTTTTTCTCTTCATTTTCATTGTTCATTCTTCATTTTTATTTTAGTTTTTAATTTTTATTTTTATTTTCATTTTTCTTTTCCTTTAATTTTTTTTTAATTTTCATTTTTCTTTTCCTTTTTAAATTTCCATTTTTATTTTCATTTTCATTCAATTTTCATTTTTATTTTCCCCAACCTGTGCTTTGCACAAGGTCAGCCTAAAGAATCCAAGGCCAGTCTTGGCTCAAACCTCTGTTTTCTGGGAAGTCTAATATTAATCCCAGGGATTGTTTGGTTCCATTTCTGACATCTCTTGGCTCTTTCCTGTGCGTGATGCCACGACTCCGAGTTATTTTTGGGAATACACATCCACCTCCACACCCTGCTCTGGGTGAAATATGGGAAGGATTAAAACCGGAGGAGACGATCTGTGAGCTTCCAGCAGCAACGGTTCATTCCCGTGTTTCCATGGGAAAAATTCACCTCACAGCCACGGAAAAGGAGGCATCCACTCGTCAGGAGGAATCTCAGCTCTCCTCATAAATCATAAATCTGGAGATCATCCAGCAAAGCCAGTGGGATCTGAAGAGCATCCAAATGTGGGAATGTCATTTCCTGCCTTAACCGACTGCCAGCGTGGATGACCCAAGATCTCCCCAACGTCTGCTCCGGGCTGGAGGACACGAGGCTGGATCTAAAGGAGACTTTATCCTGCTCAGGAGGTCCCTGAGGGCCAAATGAGGTGTTTTGGAGCACATGGAATCATGGAATGGTTGGCTTGGAAGGGACCTTCAAGATCATCTAGTTCCACTCCCTGCCATGGGCAAAGACACCTTCCCTGGCTGCTCCAAGCCCTGTCCAATCTGGCCTTGACATCAATGGGAAAAAACCCCATTAAATCCAAGGAATAAGTGCCTTATCTCACTTATAAACCTAAATTTACTGTTCTATTCCCAAACCTCTCTCTGAGGGATTGTTTTTCCTTCATTTTATGCAATCTACTGGAAAACATCAACATTTGTGATCTTAACCTGCCCAAAATTGCACCAAGCAGCCAGAGGTGCAGCATCTGTATGCACAATTAAATCCAGGGGCTGCTGCCAGCTTTTCCCTGTCCTCATTGATCCAGCAGGAAACTTTTCCAGTGGGAATCAAGTTTGGGCAGGTGTAAGCCCTCTTGAAAACCTCATCTCCTTTCCTGGGTTTTCCAAGTGGAATCCTCCTGTGCAGAAAATCCTGCTGGGAAAAGCGTCCACAAAGGCGACAGAGGAGCCCTGCAACTTTATTTGAATAAAGGGAGAGAAGCCACTGGGGGTTTTCTCTCTCGAGGTTTTGGAGAGCCCGGCCCCATTTTGATAGGGAAAATGTCTTCCGAAACAATTCCATGGGTGAGGGGATGGGTGTGAACGGCTTTGAGATGGGGCTCGATGTCTGTCTCCACTTCCAGCCACGGGATTTGTTCCAGAGCCCGGACAGTTTGACTCCTGAAACAGCCAAATGGGGCCGCACAAGGCTGAGTTTGTGAACTTTGGGGGAAAAGGACAGGTTTTAGGGGGAATATGTGGCAGGTGGTTTGGGAAGGCTGCACCTTCCTGGTACCTGAGCAATGGGGAAAGGAAGAGGGCACCGTGCGGCCGGAGTTTGGGATAAAGGGAGGCTGCGCCCTCCGAAACCTCGGGAGAGAAAACCCCGTGGGCTGTGCCCCAGTGGCCTCTCTGCCTTTATCCAAATAAAGTTGCAGGACTCCTCTGTCTCCTTTATGGACACTGGCNTAAAGGAGACAGAGGAGTCCTGCAACTTTATTTGGATAAAGGCAGAGAGGCCACTGGGGCACAGCCCACGGGGTTTTCTCTCCCGAGGTTTCGGAGGGCGCAGCCTCCCTTTATCCCAAACTCCGGCCGCACGGTGCCCTCTTCCTTTCCCCATTGCTCAGGCACCAGGAAGGTGCAGCCTTCCCGAACCACCTGCCACATATTCCCCCTGAAACCTGTCCTTTTCCCCCAAAGTTCACAAACTCAGCCTTGTGCGGCCCCATTTGGCTGTTTCAGGAGTCAAACTGTCCGGGCTCTGGAACAAACCCGTGGCTGGAAATGGGGACAGACATCAAGCCCCATCTCAAAGCTGTTCACACCCATCCCCTCACCCATGGAATTGTTTGGGAAGACATCAGCGCACGTCTTCCCTATCACTCCCAAAATCCCAACCCATCCTGGGATTCTCTGAGAACATGGCTTCCTGTTTGAAGGAGAAAACCTTTGACAGCCCCATCGTGCTTTGAAAGCTCTCCACATCCAAAGCTTTTATTTTTTCACCTTGGGTTTGTGGCAGTGTTTGACAGCCAGTGCTGCCTCGCTGACCTGCTCCCTTTGAAGCCACCTCAGCAGACACGGAAATCTGGGAAGCGAATTCAAAATCTGGGAAGCAGCCAGGCTGTGGATTTTGTTTTGCCAAAGGTGGCATCCTGATAAAGGATGGCAAATGATGGGATGGGGAGGGAGGTCCTGTGCTCCCAAATGAAAAAGAGACCCTGGTAAGGAAGAACCAAATATACATTATAATTTCCCCTGGTTTGGGGAAGGAAACATGGAAAACTCAGAGCCTCGCAGCCCCAGCTGTGGCTTTGGGGGAGAAGAATGAGCAGTCACTTTCTCATCCTGTTTCTGCCGTTCCAAGGCTTGTGTGAAAAGGCTGATGTGGAGCTCCAGTCAGCCATAAAATAACAACAACAACTCTGCCCGGTGGCTGGGATGTGCCAATCCCGAGCTTTCTGCACCTACCCCGGGATTGGGAAGGACGGAAATCTGCAAACCATCGCAGCTCCGAGCGCAGAATCCTCGCCGAATGTGATCTCACCCGCGGGGACAATCTGATGAACGGAGTGTTACTTGTTGTTCCAACACCATGGCAATGTCTCCGGGAGGAATACAAATCACTTGGAGCAGGGAGATAGAGCCAGCTGAGCAGGTACCAGGAATGTGGGAGTTGCTGATTACTCACCCTGGGGGAAGAGCTGCTGCTTGTTTTTTTAATTATATTTTTACTCGCCTCTACTCGTCACCCCCACACGGCACCACCGCATTTAATAGGGGAAATAATAAGATAGAGCCTGACCCAGGGAATACTGAGCACATCCCGATTTTCCATTGGATGTGTGAACCAGGTGGGACTTTGGTGCTGGCAGCTCTCCGGCCTCATCAAATCTCAGCGGGTGCAAATCTGCTGAAGCCAGTGAGGGCTTCTCATCTATCACTTGTTTTATTAATATTGCTCTGTCTGCAAGTCCGGGCTCTCCAGGAACACATCTTTTATTTCATTGCCTCTCATCGAAGGCAATGTGTGAGTGCTGATTTTCCTGGGCTCAGGATCAGCTCCAGCTCTTTCATTGTTGCTTTTTTCCCCCCCTCTCTCTCCTTCTCTCATTTTTTTTTATGGCAGCGTTGGAATTGCTGTCAGGTTTACAGTGCAGTAATAATCACCTCATTATTATTAATAACCATGGCAACAGAATGGAAATTAATCACTCCACTTCTGTTTATCCCCATGGAAACGGAGCCAAAACAAACAAGCCTTATCCACAATGCCTATTCCTAGAAATCAGACATCCTGCAAAATTCCCAACGAAACAAACCAGCAACTCCAGCTGCCTGGGTTTGCCAGTAGCACCCGTGGAGAGGGCAAGGATATTCTGCATTGGATGTTTCCTTGGGTTCCAATTATCAGGGGACAAATATTTTCAGGAATTTTGCTCGGTTTATTGGTTGGTTTTACTCTCTGGCTTTTATCCTGGTGACTGAGTGCTGAGACACAGTGACAGCGATCATTCTGCTTCCCATAAAAAACTGGGCTTCCTAGAAGGATGGAGAGAGAATTTGGATAAAGGCCTGGAGTGATAGGACAGGAGAATGACCTTAAGATGAAGGAGGGCAGGGTTAGAAGGGATATTGGGAAGGAAATCCTGGCTGGGAGGGTGGGGAGGCCCCGGCACAGGGTGCCCAGAGAAGCTGTGGCTGCCCCTGGATCCCTGGAAGTGTCCAAGGCCAGTTTGGATAAAGCTGGGGTCACCCTGGGATAGTGGGATGTGTCCCTGCCCATGGCAGTGGGGTTGAAACCAGATCATCTTTAAGGTCCTTTCCCAACCAAAACCATTCCAGGATTCCATTACAAGTAGGATTAAAATGGTCAAGGATTGGAAGGGAGGCTTCCGAGGAATATTCATTCCTGAAAAAACTCTGGAGACAACACTCCTTCCCAGGTGCCAAGCACTAAAATAAAGCTCCAGCCCAGCAGAGAGGAAAACATTCAGGCAGAATGAGGACACAAACCCGCTGTTTTCTCTTTGTACTGTCGCCATCCTTGTTTGCGGGAGGATGCAGCCCTCACACTCATTCCCTATGCACAGAAGTGAAACTCCAAGATGTTTTTCACAGGAAAATCCCTTGTTTTCCCCAGCCATTCCTCATTCAGGTTCAGCAGCACAGCAGTCGCTGCCTGTCCCCGCCGGCCCTGCCAATTACTGTGTTTTATTTAGGCTGTCACCAACAGATAATCGGAGCTTGCATCTGCTTTTGCCTCCAGCTTAATGACACACCCCGGGGACCACTTCCCAGACTTTCAAAGGAAAGAATTCCTCCCTCAGACGATCCTTCAATCCCAGCGATTCTGCTGACTCTTATCTGCAGATGCAGCAGCACAGATTAGGGCTGGTGAGGAAAGATGAGAGAGGCAGGGAAAGTTATGATGATTAAACCCACAACCCTCCGGGGAGCCTCTTTTTTGCAGCAGGGTCTGCTCAGGCTGAAGCCCTCGGTGTAGTTGAAATCAGCTGCGTGCTGGAAACATTTGTTTTCCATAAAAAAAGTGGAACTCGACCACGTGGAGCAGGAAAACGAAGTTGCCACGTCTTCCAAAGCCTCGAGAGGCTTTGATGGATCTTCTCACTGGACTATGGACTCTCCTGCAACTCTGGAAAATCCTAAAATCAGCTTCTTACCTCTCTCCCTCGACTAAAAAATGGGGATAAAACCCCTCTTACTTTCCTAAATAGATCTTTTAAAAATTATCTACGCACTGTGTACATTTTTTGGACACATTATATTCATTTTGGAATTCTCTTGTTGTCTCACTGTCCTGTGGATTTGTGCAGAGATCCTGAATCCCGTTCAAATGGAGGAATTAAAACTGGAAATGACAGAGGGAACAGCCCTAGAACAATCTGCTTTGATATTTAACTGACCTTTTAAGCTTCCCAAAAAGGCAGGGAGAGTATAATTAACTGGGATGGATCCCATCTGAACTTCCTCCAGCCAGTCCTCCTGAATCCAATTAAACACAACTTTTCCATGTGGAGGTACAGTTGAGGAGAGATGGATATTGCTGTTGGGCAGTGAAAAGTCACTCTGAAGGGTTTTCTGCCTGTTTTATCTGATCCCCTCCCAGAATTAGGATTTTTTTTAATCCAGGAGACAGCAGCACTGACAGATCCCTGAAATTCCAGGTCCTGTGTCTCCCAAGACACCAAACAAGCAGGAACACGGCAAAGGAATCTGTGCATTGGCAGTTCTGCATCGTAAAATATTGTCATGGTCTCTCCTGTCTATGGAAAAATCCCAAATTTCCACAAATAGATACGTGGGATGTGATTTGACAGGTGATTTGACTAAAAGTTGGTCCCATTAATTGGTGAGGATTGGGAATGTGTGAGCACTTCCTACATGATCCAGTTTGAACACGGATACTGGATTTCCATGAGGATGTCCTCCCAAGCCTTGTCTCGGTCCCAGAGGGACCTGGGCTGCCTGAAAGTTCTCCTGGATTGTATTTGCTCAGCCCAGATGCCTTCAGGAAATTTCAAATGGCAGGAGAAACCCACTTTGAGATGGCTGATTGCCACCCTAAAACACACAGATATATTTAACATCATTATTTGTAGTAGTATTGGTATTATTTGTATTATTTTTAATCAGATGAATCCAGTCGGATGTGTCTCATCACCAGGATCATCAAATGAGGATTAACCATCTTTTAGCATTCATAGCAAAATTTCCCAGAGAGGAGATAGTGAAACTTCTCTACATTCATAAGGGAAGCTCCAAGAGAGTTGGAAAGAGACTTTGGGAAAAGGCCTGGAGGGACAGGATGAGGGGGAATGGCTCCCCACTGCCAGAGGGCAGGGATGGATGGGCTTTTGGGAAGGAATTCCTGGCTGGGAGGGGGGTAAGACCCGGGCACAGGGTGCCCAGAGAAGCTGTGGCTGCCCCTGGATCCCTGGAAGTGTCCAAAGCCAGGTTGGACATGGCTTGGAGCAACCTGGGATAGTTGAAGGTGTCCCTGCCCATAGCAGTGGGGTTGGAACGGGATGATCCTTAAGAGGTCCCTTCCAGTCCAAACAATTCCGTGGTACCATGAAACACATCTTTGGGAAGCTTGGAGAAAGACTCCCTCTCTAAAATCCTCTTTTCTACACCACAGGAAAATAAAAGGAATTAACTGAGAATCCGTTCTGGAAAGCTCCACTAGTTTTGCCAGTTAAAGGTCTGATTTTGTGTATGGCAAGATCATTAAATTCCAAGGTGAGACAAGCGGGTGCCTGTTCCCTTTAGGGATTCCCAAATCTACTGTTGACGCCACAGAAATGTTCTTATAGGGCATGTAGTGTGAGATCCACAACAAATTCCTTTTTTTAGCGCCAGAATTCTTCCCGAAAATCTCACTAAGCTTTTCTTGGGATGAAACTGAACTGGCAGACAGCGCCTGTGTTATCCCAGCTTCCAAGAGGGAGGATTCCAATAAAACATCACGACAAAGTAGGGACAGTAGAGTGCTGTAGTTGCCTGGGAAGGCTGTTAGAATTCCGTCATTGAAGAGGTTTGGAAAAATCACAGGTGGTTGTAGGGTGGTTTCTTTCCCACAGCAGGAATTTGGTGTAGGTGACCATACTCTGTCTTCCTCATCCCATTTTTCTGTGTTTCTTTGGCTGGATTTGGCAGCTCTCTTTAAAAAGTGATGTGCACTGATCCAATATATCATCCATTAATGGAAATTTAGTTCCCTAAAATTGATAATAGCACTGGGGAGGACACATCTGGAGCTCCATGCTCAGGTCTGGGCTTCCCAGCATGGGAAAGACATGGAAATGCTGGAGCAAGTCCAGCAAAGGGCCACGAAAATGATTCAGGGAGCATCTGTCATGTGAAAAGAGTCTGGAAGAGCTGGGAATTCAGCCTGGAGAAGGGAAAGTTCAAGGGGTTCTTATCAGTGGGATAAATTAATTTTAAAAAAGGAATAAAGAACACGGAGTCGGATTTTTCTCCATGGTGAACAGTGACAGGAAAAAGCAACAGGGATAAACTGAAACGCAAAATTCCATCTGAACATGGAATTTATTTATTTTTTCCTGGGAAGGTGGCTGGACACTGGGCCAGACTGCTCAGAGAGGTTGTGGAGTCTCCATTACCGGAGATATCAAAACCCAACTGGACACAGCCTTGAACAATCTGCTCTAAGCAGGGGTTTGGGGTAGATGGTCTTTTCCAACATCCAGAATTCCATAATACTGGGGCTGTGTGGTGAGGAATGGTGGTTTGGATTTTGAAATTAGATGGAAATCTAAGTAAATTCTCAGATTTCTAGAAGATTATAACTCCGTTTGTTAATTCCTGTTTATGTGTGTTCACTGCTCCTCCTAAAATTGGAATTGCTCACGAAAGTCCTGGATTTTCCAGAGCCCTGTCCCTGTTAACAGAACCACTTTTAATAAAAGAAAAATGATAATTTAAAATATTAAATAAACTATTTGAATGCAGCTGATCTTTTTCCCATTTAATATTTACGATGGCTCAGCTTTGACTTTGTCCCTTGATCAGAACCTTTTGAGATCCTCATCTGCCTCTCCTTCATTCCAGAATGTTTTTCCTGTCGGGCTTTCACTCCAGTTCATCGCTTCCCATATTCATGGACAAATATCTTTCATCATTCCCCCTTTTTAATCTCAAACTCTTCCCAGTAAAGCTCCAGGTAAAATGTTTCAAAACCCATCACCAGACCTGGATGAATTCAGGGACAGGGAGCATAAAACCTCAAGGAAAACAGAATTATTTGGCTCTGGAATAATCTGGAGTTCTTCAATTGCTCTGTATGAACAGCAAAATTCTCCTTATGATGGGAAAGTCTTGACGTCCCATTTTTCCGAGTTGAAAATAAATCATCAGGGTTTGTGTCCTGGAAGAAAACGAAATTGTAGAGCACTTAAAAAGGTGAATTTGTCCATCAGCTGAGTGAAACGAGTCACAAGCTTTACAAAAAGTGGGATGGGGATTATTAGTTTTAAATCCAAAGCAGGATCCAGCCCTAATGTCCTTCCTGCTCTGCAGTGGAGTTACAGGAAAACAGCGTTTTTAGGGATAGAGCTGCCAACACAAAGTCATATTTTATACAAAAGGCGTCCACCGACAAACTGTGACCTTTAAAATGTTATATAAAATTTTACTGAGAGATGCAAACAGGTTTTTAAGGCTAGAAGGGACCGTGAAGGAAGGAAAATAATTTTCTTCCCATTCATTGGAGGCAGAGGTTGTCCAAATGGGAACTCAGTTCTGTGGGGAGGATTTAGGATTTCAGAGCCTGGAGAGGCATCCAGGGAGTTTGACACACTTAATATGAAAGATTTAAACTTCCCAGTATTGATAACTCTGAGTTTATCCCAACAAAATCTGTCAAGACATCAGGTCCTCAAAGTATCCAATCAATTCTTGCTCTTGGAGTTTTGATAATGGAGGACTTGATCATTCTCTGATGAGATAATTATATAATCATTAAGGTGGGAAAAGACCTCCAAGATCATCAAGTCCAGCCTTTGACCAAGTCCCATCGTGCCCACTAAGGCACAGTGCTCCTGAAATCCACTGCAGAGCCCCATCTTTCACTTTGTTCTGGAAAATTTGCTGGGAAATTGTCTCCAGAGCAGGTCCTGAGGCTTTTCCTGGCTCTGTATCAGCAGGTCAGTGTCTGGATTTTTTGAAAGTTGGAGTAGATAACTCAAAAAACAAAGAATAAAAGGCCTGCCTTGTTTTCCATCCTATTTCCTTGCGGGTTTTCTTTGGGTTTGAATTCTTTGGGCTGTGTTGGACAACCAATGACCAGGAACTGGATGAAATTCTTTGTATTGAAGGGAAGGTTTTGTCATCTCCTCTTTTCGCTGATTCTTTCTCCTGAAGAGTCCCACAAACACAATTCTCAGTGTCTCCAGACTCTGACAGATGGACACTGACTGTTCCCAAATCCTTGTTTCCCAGAATGGGACTGAACTGGAAAATCTTCCCACTGCCAGAGGGCAGGGATGGTTGGGATATCGGGAAGAAATTGTTCCCTGGGAGGGTGGGGAGGCCCTGGCACAGGGTGCCCAGAGAAGCTGTGGCTGCCCCTGGATCCCTGGAAGTGTCCAAGGCCAGGTTGGATGGGGCTTGGAGCACCCTGGGATAGTGGAAGTTGTCCCTGCTGTGGAATGGGTGGAACTGGGATGAGCTTGAAGGTCCCTTCCAGCTCAACCCCTTTCATGATTCCATGATCCTGTGATCTCCCCATCACCTCTTTGGATTTCCAAGGATTTTATTTGATTTTTAACGCCAATCTGAAAGGACAATCAAATTCCTTCTCTTGTCATTCTGCATTATTTTGCCGTTCCCAAGATTTGGGTGCACTCCAGATGTTTCCATGGATTCAGTAGCAAAGTTCAGTGCTCCAACAAGGATGGAAGGATCTCGTAAGGGCTGGAAGGCAACTGCCAGGTTCCAACTCTTATCAGCAAAAAACAAAATATGTGGCAGAGGAATTCCAACTGTGATTCCTAAACCATTTCCCAAAAAAAGCCACATTGTCCAGACAAAACTTGGTTTCATATCCTGAAGTTCTGGAGCAAACCTGGGTCTCCCTGCTTGGGATCCCACCTTATCTCAAGATCCTTGTGCTCAGTGCCAAGGCCTAACACTGACCCAACAGAACATTCCCAAAGTGAGGGATGAAGGAGATTTCCCGACTTATTTTCCACTCAACATTTTTATTTGTGGATAAATGTGAAGTCAAATCCTATAACCATGTTTTTCCTTGGATATTTTTGCCCCGAATTGTTGATAATAAAGCAGATTCTCACTGTGCCAGGTGCTGTTCAGACACAGAGTTAAGACAATTCCACTTCTTAGACTTTCCGTAGGAAATCTCAGCTTCCCGCCTGGAAAATATGGAAATATAATTACCAGGCCAAAGTTTTTATACAATTAAAATAATGTAATTAAATCCCAGTGACTTTTGTTTCAATAAATAGAAGAATTTAATTTTATAAATGTCTCATTCCAGCGTTGTTAATGGAAGGTTTTCTATTTCCAGCTCCAAAAATATGTTTTAAAAATATATTTTCAGTTTAAAATAATCCTTTAGAATTAGAGCAACATCACCTTTGTCTCAAACCAAATAAGGATTTTCTGTTCATTAAGGATATTTTGGGATTTTTGACATTCCTTCGGAGAAGGAAATATTTTCATGATTCATTCTCATCAGATGGAAAAACAAAATGTTCTTTTTTTCCCATTTATTCTAAATAGGAATATGCTGAATTTCCTTTATTGAATTAACTCTATTGATGATTGAACTAAGGAAGGAATTATCTCTGATTAAAATTGATTTGTTGCTTAAAAGTCCTTTATTCCAACATGATATGACCTGCTCCAGTGGAAGTTGTCCCTGTCCACGGCAGGGGGTTAGAATGAGATGATCCCTCAGGTCTCTCCCAGTCCAAACCATTTTAGGATTCCATGATTCTCTGTTGGTCGGATACACAAAGGAATGGGAATTCTGTCACATAACAGGAAAATAAATCAGACGACTTTCTAGCTCTTCCCAGTAAAATATTGGAAATATTTGTTCTCCAGTGATACAACTTGGGAAAGAACTCTGAAAATAGGGACACACCACACACAAATGAAATGGTCTCTGAAAATAGGGATACTCCATGAAAACGTGGATGCTTGTTGTAGGAGAAATAAGGGCCCAAACTTGGCATACACTGGTGGGCTGGAAATTGGGCAACTGGGAGTTTTCGGGAATAAAATGGGATTTTGACATGATGGAAGTGGCAAGGAAAGGTTGGCGGAGGAGGAGAGGATCAGGGGATGCACAGGAGGGCAAGTGAGGCTGAGGTTTGGCTGCTCTGAAGGTACCAACGGATTGTGTGGAGCATGGAGAGCCTGGGATATGGTTGGGAATGTGTGTGGGAATGGACATCAGCCCAAACTTGGGAATTAGACTTTTGTTCTTAGTTGACTGAAGGTGAAAGGGACCTGAACATTTTCTTTTTTGGGGGGAACCTGCTTTCTTAGCTTGTATGAATCCCAGAATCCCAGAACAGTTTGGGTTGGAAGGGAATTTAAGGATCATCCAGTTCCTCTCCCTGCAAAGGGCAGGGACACCTCCCACTATCCCAGGCTGCTCCAAGCCCCGTCCAATCTGGCCTTGGACGCTTCCAGGGATGGCACATCCAAAATTTCTCTGGGCAGAGCTGTGGAATGCTATCCAGATTGGAGGCCCATGGACTTTCTCCGGTATACAGAGTTCATCCCACTGCTCCTTCAGGCAGGGAAAAGCTCCCAAACCCTCAGGGATAATCCTGATGTGTTACAGCATTCCAGGTTTTGCTCTTCAAGTTCAGCTCCCTCTGATGCTTTTCCATGTCTTGTCTTCAGCTTCAGTCAGCTGTGAGCAATCAAAGCTTGCTCCAGGATCAAGGAAAAGAGTTAAAATGTTCTGGGAGAAATTCCAGATGGAAATGAAAGGTTGGAGGGGAGGAAGAATTGTGGGATTGACGCTGTACCTGCAGACCCATGGGTGGGTTTAGCTGGGTGGATACTACAAGAAACTGAACTTTCATGTAGTGATTGAAATGACTTTTTTTTTTTACTCATTTTTGTTTTATTCCTCTTGCTGTTACTCCCCAAAAAGTTCAGGGAATGTTTCAAAGAGTAAAGTGCTTGGCAGCTTTATTTATTTATCAGTTTATTTATTTCTTTCAGCGCACAAATCTTTCCCCATTACAAATCAAAACAAAGAACTTCTCTCAGTTCGTTTTATTTTATGTATTTCTGGATATTCCTAAGTAAGTAAACCAATGTCAAATAAAGAAAAAAATTCCATAAAAATGAACAACATTGGGTCTCGTTGAGTGAAATCAAGATAATTATTTCCCAAAAGTTATTTTGAAGAATCCAAAGTTTCCTCAGTGCTTCAGTGTTTATTTATCAATGAAAACCTGTGGGAGTAAAAAGAAACTCTGTGTGACATGTTTGGGGAAAAATTTCAATGTCTTCTAAAAATATTTACATTTTCTGTAAGTTCTTAAAAATTTATATGGCCCAAATCTGATTCTTGATATTCTAATTCCTTATGTTCAAGAGCTACAAACAAGAAAGTTGATGAAAAAGCAGTGTATTTTAAAAAGATTCTGGAAAGTATTCCAGAATAGAGAATGTGCAATCAAATGTGGAGGTTTTTTCCATCAGAAATCAATCCTGCTCATAAAACAGAAATGGACTTTTTTAGATGAGACTAAAACTCTGGACGTTTCCACGGCAAATTTTTCCAGCCTGTGGAAGAGAAATTTTGGAGTGACCTAATTGTGACATTCCAGGACCTAAAGAGTCAAGAGGGAAGATGAAGAGAGGCTGTGGACAAGGGATGGAGTGACAAGATGAGAGGGAATGGCTTTAAACTAAAAGAGGGAATGTTTAGATGGGATATTGGGAAGGAATTGTTCCCTGGGAGGGTGGGGAGGCCCTGGCACAGGGTGCCCAGAGAAGCTGTGGCTGCCCCTGGATCCCTGGAAGTGTCCATGGCCGGGTTGGATGGAGCTTGGTTCACCCTGGGATAGTGGAAGGTGACCCTGCCCATGGAACAAGATGATCCTTAAATTCCCTTCCAACCCAAACTCTCCTGGGATTCTCTGAAATTGGTCCTGTGCTGCCACATCTCCATTGCCAGGAGACTGGGAAATCTGGGATGGAAGAGGGCAAATAATGACTACGTTTAGGTTTTGGTGGAATTTTCTTCCTCCTCCAAGGTGCACAGTGATAGAAACCACCCTTACAACTCCTTTTAGCAAAGCATCGCAGCAATTCCTTAAGCTTGGGGGAGACTCGGGATGCTCTGGAAAAATTCTGCCGAAACGATGGAGCACGGACAAGAACAACCACGGAAATCAGATCTTATTTCTCCTGAGTCAACATTAAAAAGGGACTTTCTGGACCACCTACGATGGTGCTCAAGACAACACCTCAGTTCCAGGGTAAAGGAGGTAGTTCCCATCTCCGCCTGCCCCATCTCCAAGGTGTTGCAGGGTAATAGAGCCCGGGAAGGGGAAAAAAATCCTTACAAAAATTCCCTGTTGCATGTCCCAGCGCTGGTGCCCATCCACGTTAAATATCCCATCTAAAATGCGGCTCTCGATTTTTATGGGGATCCTGTTGAGTCACCAGAGGATAAAAGCAATTCCTTCAGGTATTTATGAGAGGTTTTTTGGAACCAAAGTGGGAGAGGCCTCGTGATTTGCCATTCAGGTTTCATTCCCTTTAATTGGATCAGATTGGAAATAGGCTGAAAATTCACTGTATCCCAAAGAATAATACAATGGTCTGTTAAAAGGATCAATGGAATTCTCATATTTATTTTGTCAACTAAAATTGAAGGCAAAGATATTTCATTTTTCTAATTGTTAACACTCTCGCAATGTTTGCCAGATGTGACCTTTCACTGAAGAAGTGGAAAATTTTCCTTTAAAAATTAGAGGCTGCAGTTATCCAATGTTCTGCAGAGCTGGCTCCTCTGCTCCCACTTCTGTTTGGTTTGGATCTTCCCGTGTTTCTTCATCAGGTGCTTCCCAGTGTCCTGCCTGCTGATGGGATAATCACCGAACATGCACGGAAACCTTTCCCGAAGGGGAGCTGGAGATTTGGGGAAGCAGAACTGAGAGCCTCTATATTCTCCTTCCTAAAGGAAACCAATTATCCCATCGTTTTCCAGTGCTGATGCCTTATGGAAAGAAAGTGCCTCTTTATTTTGACAATGTTTTTTTGCTGCTCTGAGTACAGCAAAGGAGACCCGGCCGCCGCTGAATTCCCAGGTGGGGGTTTTCAGTCTCTTGCCTTAAATCTCTCTTCTTTCACGAAGCAAAATTAATTTAATTAATTGATTTAATCAAGGAGATAAATGCAGTGATTTAAAGTGAGCTTTCACTTGGGCAGGGACGGCCCAAGTAGAGCTGGATTTGGCCCTTCAGAGATGTCGAGATTCGGATTTTGACTGATCCATGCAAACAGAAAAGGGGTCGATGCTCTGCTGAGTAAATCAGAGCAAATTCAACCTTAATTTACACCAATTAAAGAACTATCCCAGACCTTCATCAAGGGCCCCTGAGCTCACTCAGTTGCCCAGACAGAAACCCCACAGACACATCTGTTTCCTGCCCTCCCTCCTTCTACCACCACACCCGCTTTTATCTGCAGCGAGCTCTGACTCACTCCAAATCCAGAGGACAGATTTTCTGTTAGGCTTCAAATTGAGAAGCAAGAGGTAAATTGTTTTCAGGGCTCCCTGGTGGAATTTTGGGTGGAGAATTGAAGTTCCTTATAATTTATTTTTCCCACAGTATATTGCAGGGATGATGGAAAGAAGTTGTTTATGAATTGTGTGTATTTCACATCTCGAAACAGCGTCAAGGGCGCTCGTCAGAGGGGAGGACGAGCTTTTCATGTGGCCCAAGGAATAATAAACCAGGATAAATAATCCCAGCTACGTTCGCTCCGGATCAGCCAAGGGGAGGAGATCATGGGATTTGCCTGAATTTCTATAGTACTTTTGCGTGGTCACAGAACAAACAAAGGAAACATCCATCAGACCCTTTGAGATGTCAAAGCCATCGGAAAACCTGCGGCTCTCTCCCTTAGACTTTTGAACCCGACCTTTTTATTTTTCACTTGGCTGGATCCGTTGGATTTGGCAGCCTCCGGAGCACACACTGCTCCTGCCCCAGTCCCTGCACAATTAATGCTCAGGAACAAGCAGAGGAAAGAGGGAAGAATTGAATAAATTAGGCCACACCCCTGGCTTTGAGGCCTAATGTCGTGGTCCTTGCCAGGGCAGAGAAATGGTGTGGGGAGGGCCAATGTTTTCCTGAGTGCCAAGAAGAAAAATCAAGGCACTCAGGAAAAAAATCACGATCCACAGAAGCAGCATCAGTTCTGCATCAAGGGAACTTCTCAGCCAATGGAAATTTGGAGATTCCCTTAGCTGGGAATGATCAATGTCACCCAATGGGTGATGCTAAACCTGCAAACTGTCGCATGAGGAAAAATAAATTCAAAATTAAAAAACCCATTAAAAATCCTTCTCCAAACATGAACGAGTTGCTTTGGCAAACTGAAATCTCTTGTTTTACAGTAATTTCTGACTGAAGTCTTTTCCACAATTCAGACCCCGGAAACATCCCTGTTTGATCCAGCACAGCATCCAACCTCGGCACAAACCAGGATAAGCAGTAACACTTTTACAGCATCCCCTGCCCATCCTGACCTAGGCGTGCTCCTTCCCAAACTTCCACCCAGTGAAGAAGAACATTTTCTCCTTTTTCCTTACTTCTGGCATCATTATCCTTCCCTCCTCTACGAATGCCGTGTTACATCACCACCAGCCTCCCCTACTCTAAGGGAACCACCCCCCAATAGGATTGTTTCCAATCTCCTTGAACTATTGGGAAGGAATTTACTCACCTTCCCATACTATAAGAAAATGGAGGAATGATGGATGGATTTGAGGCCAAAGAAGAGCCATGGTTAGAATTTTAACAAGGAGTCTAATCTGGGCCCTGTGCTTGTGGACAAAGCAGAACATGAGGAATTTTAACTCCAGTTGCTGCTCTTCTGTTTTCCAGGCTGTAACAGGCAGGATATTCCATAGGGTACATTTGAAGCTGATTAATGCAGAGATGTCTCACTGGAGAAATATTCTGCTCTACATGTATGGATATACCTTCCGTGAGAACCTCCAAACTCCTAAAACCAAAATCTAACCCATCCCTGAAATATTTTCTCCTTTACAGCTTTCATTACATGTCCATCCATCCTGTACATTTCTTCCAGGACACAGGGAATGGCTTCCGAGTGACAGAGGGCTGGGATAGATGGGATATTGGGGCCAGGAATGGATTTCCCAGAGAAGCTGTGGCCGCCTCTGGATCTCTGGAAGTGTCCAAGGCCAGGCTGGACAGGGCTTGGAGCATCATGGAATAGTGGAAGGTGAAGAAGCTGGAAAAGAGGACCCTTAAGGTCCCTTCCAACCCAAATCATTCTGGAATTCTGTGATCACCTTGAACACTTATATCTCTCAAAAATGGGATAAGATCATATGACAAAGGTTTGGGATAGAGTCCATCTTACAGACCCCACAGGAATTTTCTTCCCAGCTGTGAATAAATAATTTCATGCTCCTGTTTGCCTTCCCAGCGTGGCAGTGACATTCCTGTGGGTCTTATGTCCATCTCACCAAAGCTAAGATTAGCTGGAGGATGCCAAAGATGTCTGATCAAAATTCTAATTATAGTTGTAATTATAATTATAGTTCTGGTGTCACAGAAATTTTATCTGGGTTTGGATGACACATTCATGGGAGTTTTCCTGCTCTCTGCCTCTCCTTTTCCTCTCTGCTATCTCAGGCCTGGAAAAGTCTATTTTGGCCAAAAATCCATTTATGAACTCTATACCAATGTTGAGGGAAGGAAGCAGAATGTGGAATTTTTTCACATATATTTCCAGATCCTTGGAGAGATCCATGGATTGCTGCTCTGTACCTGCCCAGTCATTAAAGGCTGAATTAATTGCATTACCACAGCCTTCCTTCCTGACTGGACTTTCCCTGGCAATGTCCTGATCTCCCAATCTTTAGTTCCCTCCCCAACCTTTAGCTTCTAAAGCTGCCTCAATCAGGCTTAGGCTGGGAATTGCTGGGCAAGGAGAGTCCTGGAGTTTGTCTTGGGACAAATGGAACGTTTGAAGAGGAGATTTTCATGGGAATGAGACAAAAAACTGCAGAGAGCCTCCATTTACTAATTGAGATAATTAATTTTTCATGCACAGATGTTATAACTGTGGTAACACTTGGTAATTATTGATTACTTGTTCATAATTCAAAAATTATTTAATTTCCATTTTCCGGACAGGGAAGGATTTTGGAAAGATACCCAACTCCTCATTTTGCCTTTAAGCACAGCCTAGTTTTCCCTCTTTATAATTACTGATTTTTAAATTTTTTTAAACATATTTTCTGTCCTGTGAGATATTAATTTTCAGCCAAACTTTTCCCACTGCTCTCCTCAGGTTCCTCTCACACCTGGAATGTCATTATTTAGGGATGGGCAATCCAATATGTGGTTTCAGGTGAAAATGAGAAGTGTCTTGATGACTTCAGTGAATCTTCGTCAGGATTTAGCTCAGAAGTAGAAAAGAATTCCCTGGTTTATTCCCTTCTTTCCCAGTATAGGCAGATATTCCAGGAGAGAGTGTCTGACACACAAGTCGCTTCCATAATAATCTCTAGTATCACAATCTCTCCTAGCCCACAGTTAGGTTGGATATTGGGAAAAATTTCTTCATGGAAAAGGCTGTCCAGCCCCGGCACAAGTGCCCAGGGCAGTGCTGGAGTCCCATCCCTAAAAAGTTGTGTGGATGTGGCAGCTGTGGACATGGGTCAGTGGTGCCCTTGGATTAATGGTTGGTCTTTGACTTCAGAGGCCTTTCCCAACCCAAACAATTCCATGATCCTGCAGTCGGTCACCTCAGACAACTCCTTGTCCGGGTGAAGCTTTTCAAGGCCTTTTGGATTTGGTGTCAATCCCAGTTAAACATCCCCCTCCTCCTTCTTCCCTCTCTCCTGCCCTCAGGTCAATCCCAGAGCTTTTCCTGCCCTCCAGCTTTCCTGACCAGGCAGTGAACTCCATCAAGGAGCTGATCTGGAGGTGAAAATAAATTCTGATTTTTTTCCTCCAGGTTCTTTTTCAGCTGGATCAGTTCCTTGGTCAGGTTCAAGGAGTGGCCACAAAAACTTTCACATCACGGGGGTACGAGAAGAGGTTATGGACAAAAGGGGCAGAAATGCCAAGATTTGGCTTTGCAGCAACACCAGAATTACAACCACAGCTTCCCTCACTTATCCGGGCAATAAGGAATTACCTTATTCATTTTCCATGAATGACTGGAGAACTGGAAGGCTCCAAAGGCACTCTGAAATCCTGGGTTCAGGATGACAGCGCCTACAATCAATGCACAATATACACAAATACGCACAGCGTGAGCCTTTGTTTCCACTGAAATAATGCAGTGCAGAAATGATGAATATTTCCTTATCTTGGCTGCCTTCCTGAAACTGAGGAAAAATTGGCTGGTACAGAAGGGAACACCCAGGAAAACATTTCGTGGATAGCCTGGTTATTCATTCGTATTCATTACGTGGTTGTTGAGATCACAAAGGGTGTTTTTCAAAGGTAAAAAATAAAAGGATGAAGTCAAAATTAAAAAATAAAAGACTAAACAATGTAATTTATTTTCCCCCACGCTGCTGGGGCAAAAAAAGCCCCAACAAACAGAAGGGAACATGTCACATCTACCGACAGGAAAGCAAATAATTGAACAATAAATTATTTCACTTTCCATATATGTTTTGTGAGCCAGTGCTGGGGATGAGGGAGCAGCTACTTCAAATTGAGTGGGAAAGGAGGGAAAAAATAAATAAATCTGTTTAATAAAAGCCAGTGGGGTTGGAAAAATTACTGAGAAAAGGGAGAGTCCATTTTTGTCTGTTTTAACGCTCACGTGTGACAGGGAATGAGTGAAAATCAGCCCTAGAGATAATTTATGGACCCTTTTTAAATCTCCACTCAGGCCCAGAATCCATACCGTAGAAAGTTAACCAATAGCAAACAAATTCCCAGAGAAATATCGTGGAAGAGATGGAAAAAACCAGCTTGGGAAGGAAAATCTCATGCAGAAGCCAGGTCAGACTTTGACAAGCACTGCTGTTTCCTGTTGGCATTCCATGGAAGCAGGAGGTCGTTGCAAAAATGTTCCCATGGACACAAATCCAACCCCAATCCAAGCCATTCTTTCTTATCAATGTCCAGTGGCCAAAGATTCCCTTGGCAGGGAAGACTGGCACGTTCCTCATGGAGTTACTGGTGGGTCTGAGCCTCTTGGTCCGTATAAACATTCCTTACAATAACGACCACTCCAGAAAGCCACCTGCAGATCTTCCATAAAAACAGGCTCAAAGCAAATTTGATGCCGTAATCCGGACTCTCACATTTTGGGTTTATTTGGCCCTAGCAGAACAAAATGCTCAGCAACCAAGTCCATGACAAAATTCCCAGGGTCTGGCTATTTCTGACCATAGTGTGAATTCTGGATCCTGGAAAAGTCCCTCCTAGATGAGGAATTCAGCTCCTCGAGGCCATCTGCAAGGAAGTGTTGAGTCATCATCATTGGGTCTCCAAAATCTCCATTGAGGATTAACTCCACTGCCTAAATGGAGAGGTTGGAGCCACCTGAGATGCAGAAGTCTCACCTTTCGCAAATTCCAGAAGCTGACCAGAGATGCTGGATCTCTTACAACCACTCATGGACCACAGCCATGGGATTCACCTCTTTTAAAGCCAAGGTTCATCCTGCTTTTCTGAAATCTGGCTGATTCTGACATCCTGAGTGGACGTCTCCATCTGCTCATGGGAGGTGTCAGCACAGTCACTGATAGAACGTTCTGGTCCATGTGTGAGCTTCTCTGTGTCTCCACTTTTCCAGGTCTGAGTTTTCCGCAGCTCTTGATGCTGATTCTGACTCCACATCAACAAATCCAAGCTTTAATTCTGATTTATTTGAATGCTGCCATACAGGTAAGTGTCTTCTCCACGTTCCTCGTCAACTTATTTGCTTTAGTTATTAAGGAGGATTTGCTCTTCAAAATCTGTGATCCTGGTGGTTCTGCCAGCACTAAATCCGTAAAATGTTGGGAACAGCCATGTTCTGTAGGAGTGAGGAGATTTTATCACCATTTATGTCCATAAATGGGCCTTTCCAAGGACCACAGAGAGGGAGGATTTTATAACACAGGGACAACTTGAAAACAGCACAGCTAAAAAACCAGAAACGTAGGAGAGACACGGATTAGGATTTCCTCCGATCGGATACTGGTTTTGTTCCGAGCTCTTAATTTTCCAGGCAGCTGTTCAAGCAAAGGCATGTCTTTGAAATTCCCCTACTTCCCCAAAAATATCCCTAATACTCATAATTTATCAGCGCAAGGTCTCAAACAGTCTCTGGTCCAGACAGGATGCCGTGCTTGGCACACGGACAAAATGGAAAATGCGGGGTTTTCCCAAAATTTTATTGTTTTAAGCTTTGATACTGGGGTTAGAGAACAGCGGGAGTGCGAGGGAGGAAATGGGATCTTCCAGTGGAAAGAGGGGCAGCTCTTTCAGGGGATTTGGGAATGAGGAAGGGGATGAAGGGGTGGGATTTAGTTTGTCCCTCTCCAAAAGGGAGAACCAGGAGCTCCTTCCAGCAAAGAGAAGTTGAATCAACTCTTTGTAGCAACGCTCTGATTTCTCTTGAGATCTAAGGAAAAAAACCAAAGAAGTCCAGACTGTTTTCTGGAAATGTTGTGTCTGTCCTTCCATTCCCCTTCACTTCAGCTAAGGATGAGCCAAGGGCTGTCCCAGCCCCACCAGGAGCAGGAAGGCAGGACCATGTTTCCCTCCCTGGAAGTGGTGGCATTGGGATGGACTTGTTGCATTTCTCCACCAAAACAGAGAAGCCATAAATCCTGCCATGGGGTGGTTATTGAATAATCCAGAGAATAACATTAATCCCCAAAATGAGCTGGGTGTTTCTCTGTCTCTGAAAACCTCTGAGGCAGTAGAATTTAATCCACCTGAATCTCAGCAGCAGACTCACTTCCTTTAGGTTTTTCCAGGTTGGAAAAACCCTCGGAGAGCATCGAGTCCAATCCTTAACCCAGCAGTGCCAAATCCACCATTAAATCACATCTCTAAGTGCCACCTCTCCACATCCTTTAAGCCTCTCCAGGGATAATGAATCCACCTTTTATATATCCTACAGTAGGTGCCATGAGCTAAATCCAATATTGTCACTCTGGACGTGACATTGGTGTTAAAATTCTTTTCATGTTTTCCAAGGAAGCTGAATGGTTCAGAGCAAAGCGCTCGTGGCTTTTGGAAAATCAGAAATCTTACAAATTTATGCTGATTTTAGGATCCTAAATTGCAGAAGTGACTGTGTCACCTTCCTGGAATTATGCACAGTTCACGGAATGATTTAAAAAAGCAAAAAATAAATAATTTAAGATGTTCCTTCTTTTGCTTTTATAACTTGGCTAAGGATTTTTCTGACTCTTTGTCCATTCGTTTCAAATTCATAATTTCTGTTTGGGTTATAACAACTTTCCAGGACCTTGATAAACAATTTAATAACCATAAAACACGAGGATTCTCCAAGTTTTGCCACCCAATTTTCCTTTTTCTGCTTCCGTCTGCAGATACTTATTGATGACTTTAAACTTCTCATGGCCAGATGTTCAGTTTTCTTTATCAACAGCTTTGTCACACTGGGATTTTTCTTGAAACCTTTGATTAAAGTTTATTCATGCCCATGTTTCAAGTTCTTCTTGATGGCTTAAAATGAAATCAGCACAGTTTTCCCATGACTTTCATTTACAAAATTACCTGTCCTGTCACTCCATCCACTTGCACACCTCAGAAAATCTTTGATTGACTCTTTAAAAACATTCCTTCCTTCCTTCCTTCCTTCCTTCCTTCCTTCCTTCCTTCCTTCCTTCCTTCCTTCCTTCCT
>VZRV01003993.1:4620-28447 GCA_013398115.1 Falcunculus frontatus
GAGGACAATACCACAGTGCAGGGGACAATCCCACAGCGCAGGGGACAATCCCACAGTGCAGGGGACAACAGCCCCACAAGGGGAACAAGCCCTGGAACCCCTCTTGCTCCCAGCAGATCCATCCGAGCCAGCACCGGGGTCTCTCCCTTCTCCTGCCCTCTTGCCAATCTCCCCGTGCTTCACCCAAACCCCTCGGGGCCCTGGACGGATTTTTCATGGCATGGACCACCCTGGATCTGTGCCAAAACACTCCTCCCATTTGTGGAGCCCAGCAAGACAAACAGGAGCTGGGAATTTCTTTGGATCAGCCTCCTGCCTCCCAGGAAGGCTCCGTCCAGGGCCAGGGCTTGGCCCCTAAAATCTTCCAGGGGCCGTGCCAGGGCTCTTTGGGATGTGGGCATGGGACAAGCAGCCCTGGTGCCCATTCTGAGAGCCCTGCTGTGGTTTCTCCTCGTGCCCAACTCACTTGTACAGCTCAATCACGGGTTTGGCAGCATCTTTGTACTTCCTGAGGCGCGCAGCCACAGCCTCGGGCCTGTCATCGTCGCGCTGCACCAGCGGCTCTCCCGTCAGGTCATCGACGCCCTGAGGGGACACAAAGCCACGAGGGGACATCACTGACCCCATCACCCACCCTGCAGCTGCCGAATGCCTCGCCCTGTCTGCAGAAATCCCGTTTTCCTGATGATGGTTTAGCACAGTTCCTTACGGTGCTCAGCGCTTCCACCCGGGATCGCTTCCTCGATGCTCCCTCAGAACCCTGGCTCCTGCAGGGAACGGCTTCTCCTGTCTTTTCCTTCTGTGGATGGCTCCCAGGTGGCTCTTACCTGGGTGTGGGGAGGGTTGAAGTCCATGTTGTAGACCCTGCCGCTGGCTGGGTGCACCCAGCGGGCGCTCAGGCGATCCTTCAGCGTCTCGAAGGGGATGTTCAGGCTGATCACCAGGTCCAGCTCACAGATCCCATCCAGAGCCTTGGCTTGTCCCAGCGTCCGAGGGAAACCTGGGAGGGGCAGCAGGACAGAAATTGGAGCGAGAGAGGCTGGAAAGCAGCGAGGATGGAGCCAAACTCATCCATCAGGCAGCTCCAGAGCTGCAGTCCCAGCCCCGCTGCGGCACAAGCGGTGTGAAAGGCAGACACCACCATATGGCAAGGAGAAAAAATAGCTCCCAAAGCACCAGCTCCCGAAATGTGACACCCAGGGCTCAGGTTTGCCTGCAAAGAGGTGGCTGCTGTCCCTGCACGGGGGCTGGGGGCACGCAGGAGGACACAGGCAGAGGCAGAACAGGGATAAATGCTGGAATGCCAAGGAAAAGCTGAAGGGAACAGAGTGCTGAGCACAGCTTGGGGACAAGCTGCTGGTTTATGTGGAGGGCATCAAGGATACTGCAGTAAAATGGTCCTGTCTTCCTTGGAAAAGCCAGTGAGCAGCTGGAGCAGAGAATCACAGAATCCCAGACTGTTTGGATTGGAAGGGACCTTAAAGACCTAAAGGGAGCCCACGGAAAAGATGGAGAGAGACCTTATACAAGGACCTGGAGGGACAGGACACAGGGAATGGCTTCCCACTGCCAGAGGGCAGGGATGGATGGGATATTGGGAAGGAATTGTTCCCTGGGAGGGTGGGGAGGCCCTGGCACAGGGTGCCCAGAGCAGCTGTGGCTGCCCCTGGATCCCTGGCAGTGCCCAAGGCCAGGATGGAGCAACTTGGGCTAGTGGAAGGTGTCCCTGCCCATGGCAGGGGGTGGAACTTGATGAGTTTTAGGGTCCCTTCCAACCCAAGCCACTCTGGGATTCTTTGATTCCCGTTCCAGCCCTGCTGCCATGGCCAGGGACCCCAGGCCGTGCTGTTTGCTCTCAGCATCCCCTGCCCCTCCAGCTCAGGTGGCTTTTGGGCTGGGATGGATCCATTCACACACACGTGGAGAAAGGCAGAGGTTTTTCTGGCGTGTCTCCAGCCCTGCTGTGCTTTATGGAACACCCAGCTCCTCTCCCTGCCCTTCCCTTTCCCGGCCACGTGCCAAGGGCTCAGCTGGACACGGACGTGCTGAGGGCAGTGAGAAGGTGTCTCTGCCTCTCCTCCCACCTCCAGCAATGGCACCTCTGGGCTTTTCTCACTCTCCTGGGCCATTTGGAGCAGAGGAATGTTCTCAAATGCTGGGATTTCCCCTCTGGACTGGACTCACCATCCAGCAGCCAGTGCTGCTCCCGTCGCTTCTCCAGCTCTGCCATCATCACGCGTGTGATGACGTGGTCGGGCACCAGGAGGCCTCTCTCGAGGTACTGCTTTGCCAAGACTCCAGCTTCTGCTCAAGACAGGAAATAAAAACCCAAAAGGAATAGATGAAAGCAAAAAAAAAAAAAAATTCATGACATTTCCACTTAAAAAATATCACTCCCCCTCAAGTTCTGCCTGGCCTCCTCTATCCAGGAGGGTTTTGGCAGCGTCGCTCTGCTCGTGATGGAAGGGCCACACGGTCCTTTTGGGGCTGGAGGAATGGGAATTCCTGAGATGCCTGAGAGCAGGAACTTGCTGGGCCTCAGCCAAGCCCTCAGCTGATGGAGAGAGAAGAACTGGATGTCCTCCTTTGCTTTGGGAGCTCTTTGGTTCAGGAGATGGCCCCAAAGTGGTCACAGTGACCCTGGCACAGGTAGGGACTGTCCCAAACACGCTGAGCCTGCTTCCCCTCCCCAGGGCTTAAAGGTTTTGGAGTCTCCACTTAAGATAAGCTCAGATAAGAAAATTATTCCCAAGATCACATCCTTGAGAATGTGATTGTGGTAATTGCAGGGTAAGTGCACATTCCCAGGCTCCTGCTTGGTTCTCCCACATCCCTCAGCTTCAGCTGCTTCTGAAAGCTGGAGAGAGGCTTTGGACAAGGGATGGAGGGACAGGACCCAGGGAATGGCTTCCCACTGCCAGCGGGCAGGGATGGATGGGATATTGGGAAGGAATTGTTCCCTGGGAGGGAGGGGAGGCCCTGGCACAGGGTGCCCAGAGAAGCTGTGGCTGCCCCTGGATCCCTGGCAGCGTCCAAGGCCAGGTTGGAACAACCTGGGACAGTGGAAGGTGTCCCTGTCCATGGCAGGGGTGGAATTAGATGAGCTTTAAGGCCCTTTCCAACCTAAACCATTCTATGACTGGAAGTTTGCCGGGATTTTCTTTCAGCCCCTCAGAAACACAAAGAAACCATTTGGAAAAATGCAAATATTCTTTGCCCCTGCGTGTGACAAGTCCTGCTCCTGCCCCAAGGAGAGCTCCAGCCCCTTTCCTCTGGGAGCAGGACCCCATGGACACCTCTTCTGCTGTCTTCCCACAGCAGCTGAGATAGCGCTTGTCACCAGAAGTGAACAATTTCGTGGTCTATTTTTTGCACCATTTCTGGTGAGGACAGCACATTTCAGCCCTCTCCAAGTGTGAGTCCTCTCTAAAAATAATCCCCAGGATCCTGCATTTGGAGGAGGCTCTGGTTCCACGGGCTGCAGGGAGATGTCAGAGCTGGCAGCACGTGCACCTGGCTGGGCACGGATTCCTCAGCTGCGGGAGGGGTTTTTGCAAGATACACAATTCTTGGAGAGAATTCATCTGATCTAAGGGAAAACCAGCCTGAACACATCCCCCTGGGAGCATGGGGATGGGGCCTGCCTGGGAAACCGGGCAGGTGGGGCTTCCACACAAGCCACACTCCCAGGTTTAATCCAGAATCCAAAGAATCTGCTTGGAAAAGGCACAAATTCTTCCCCGCTGTGTGCGTGTGACGAGTCCTTCTCCCGGCACCAGAAGGGAGGTTCAGCTTTTTTCTCCTTGGAGCGGGGCCAGGAGTAGGGAATGTTGGGATCCAGCATCCAACCTGCCTGGGAGCGGGGCAGCGCTGACTCACGGCCCGCGGGGCTGAGTCACCGCAGGCGCCGGGATCGCATCCCGCTGCCTCCGATCCCGGCAGCAATTCCAGCTGGCCCCGCGGGGAGCGAGCAGAAAACACCTTTTCTCGATGACAAGTTCCCTGGCACTGCCCAGACGTCACCAGCGGCGCTGCCGGCAGCGTTCCCTCCTGGAAAAGCGAAGGACGCGGGGATGGAAAAAACACCCTGTGGATTATGCAAGAGGCACGGAGCCCTCGAGGGCATCCATGTTATAAAAACGGCTTTTCTGTATTTTTTTGATATTTATTCACATGGTCTGCACGGTGCCAGAGGTTCCCAGGGAATGAGCTCGCTGGCAGGGCTGGGATGCTCCCGGGAACGGCTGGAGGCCACGGAGCAGGGAGCTGCTGGGCGAGGTCCGGCTGCCACCCGAGGAGGGATGGACATCAAGGGACCAGGAACTGCCACACAGGGTCTGGCTGTCACCCGAGGAGGGATGGACATCAAGGGACCAGGAACTGCCACACAAAATCTGGTTGTCACCCCAAGGAGCAATGGTCATCCAAGGGACCAGGAACTGCCACACAGGGTCTGGCTGTCGCCTGAGGAGGGATGGACATCCCAGGAGCTGGGAGGTGCCACACAAGGTCTGGCTGTCATCCCGAGGAGGGATGGACATCCCAGGAGCTGGGAGGTGCCACACAAGGTCTGGCTGTCATCCCGAGGAGGGATGGACATCCAGGGACCAGGAACTGCCACACAGGGTCTGGCTGTCACCCGGGGAGGGATGGACATCCAAGGGACCACGAGCTGCTGGGCAAGGTCCAGATGTCACCCGAGGTGCATCCCAGGAGCTGGGAGCTGCCACACAAAATCCGGTTGTCACCCCAAGGAACAATGGTCATCTGAGGGACCAGGAGCTGCCACACAAGGCCTGGCTGTCACCTGAGGAGGGATCGACGTCCCAGGAGCTGCCACACAAGGCCTGGCTGTCACCTGAGGAGGGATCGACGTCCCAGGAGCTGCCACACAAGGCCTGGCTGTCACCTGAGGAGGGATCGACGTCCCAGGAGCTGCCACACAAGGTCTGGCTGTCACCTGAGGACAGATGGCCATCTCAGGGACCAGCTGTGGCTCAGCAGGGCTGCTGGAGCCTGGCCTGGAGCTGCAAGCCAGAAATACCCCGAGCCACAGCTGGGGCTGGGAACAGTCTGGGAACACAGCAGAGCCCCACAGCCCTGCAGCCCCGAGGCTGCAGCTTTCCCATGCCCCCAGGACAGATGGACAGCTCTCCTCTGCTCTGCCACGGACAATTCCTGCTGCTCCTTTGTCCCCTCTGTGTGTGGGGGACACAGCAGCGTGGGGCCATGGAATGCAGCACCACAGGGGCCGTGCACCAGCTCAGAGCTGACTGATCTCAGACAGCTCCTGGAGCTTCTCCCTCCTCCAAAGCACCACCACATCTCCTCTCTCCAAGGAGGAATGGACATGGATTTGCAGGAAGGACCTGCAGAACTCTCCAGACCCCCAGCACCCAGGATAAACTGGAGAGCATCATCCCAACCTCACAGCCCTTGGGGTTTCCTCCAGGCAGTTTTTACCCCAAATTTAACACTTGTTATCCCCTTCCCAGCCAGGTCTGCCCCAGGTAAGACCCCCCCTGGTGCAGCCCTCCCTGGCCTCATTCCAAAGAGGTGCAGGATCTGGGGATTCCTTCCCATAGGGAGGGAGATCCTGATCTCCACCACGAGGAGTTGGGGCTCACCCTAGAGCACCAAACCCCCATTGCTGTGGCTGAGTCACAGAGAGGGGTGCAGGCTTTACTCTGCAGTTACTCCAGGTAGCAAAGGGCTCTTTAGTGTGCTCAGCTCAAACCCAGCCTTTCAACTCCTGCTTTAATCCCATTAATCCGATGACCGTGGGTTTAATCTGCCCTGTAACTCACGGGACTTCCAGCTCTCCAGCTTCCCCCACGCGACCCTGATCTGTCCCTCCTTATCACAGCAGCACAGATCCAGCCCCGAGGGACGTGTCCCAGCCCCGAGGGACATGCCCCAGCCCCGAGGCCACCCAGGGCCAGGCAGGGCAGGCTGCAGGAGAGGCTGTTCCCAAACACAGAGCCTGCATCACAACCCTGGACTTTCTCCCTATCCAAAACCTTTCCCAGGAGTTTTTTTCTTATTATTTAGGCTACAGCAACACAATCTGGAGCTAACAGAGAGGAGAAACCCTGGCAGTGAACAGGGCACCAATGCACCACCACAGTTAAGCCACAACAGATGTCACCCCAGTTTTGGGACCTTTATCCTGACACGGGTGCTGCATCCAGGCCACTCGCTCCCACCCCTCCCTCAGCATCAGGACATCATTTTAGGGAGCTGGAGCCTGGTGTGGGCCCAAATTCAGGCTCACTGGATGGACAGTGGGGTCTGTCTGCAGGGCAGCAGCCAGGACTGGGAGAGATCCCTGTGGTCAGAACACTGCTCCCACACACAGGAATATGGCAGGGACACTATGGAAATGTTGGCAGGCTGCATCCCTGGGCTCAGCTTTGGCCACCAACCAGGCCAGTGTGGCCAGCAAAGACCACAATCCGTGGGAAAGGTGTGGAGAAGGACTGTGGGGCTGGGCTGTGCACAGCCCACATCCCCCTGGGAATTTTGTTTTGTGCGTACTTTGGTGGATGCCCACAAAGGAAATCCGTCACGAGGAGAGGACTGGAGCCACTCCTGGCTCCAGCAGAGCACCTGAAAGGGAGCACTGGGACAGACACAAGACCCACAGACCCTCAGCCAAGGCCAAGACAAGAGATTCAGTTGTTTTGCAAATGAACAGCAGAGTCCCGCTAAGACCCGGGGATGCTGCCAACACCAGAGACAATCACCTGGGTTCCAGGGCAAGTGCTGGCCAAGGAAATAGCTCACCACCCTCCAGCACCCCTGTGTGGCACCAAAACACAGTTTGTAACTTTTCCAAGATGTTACAAAGACCTTTTCCCACAGCAGAGCAGCCACTTGCTGAGAGACACTAATTAGGAGACACATGGCTGGGGGCGGATGTACTTGGGGCTGCTGGAGCACAACTCAAAGCCCTTCCGCAGCAGCCGTGCATTCAGCTGCTTCACCTGCCTCCAAAGAGACTCTTTGTTCCCTGAGACTGCCAACACCAGCTCCAGCAGCGGGCCTGGAATGCTCTCCATGCTGGGAGCTCAGCCTTCCTCCAGCAGCAGAAGCCCCCTGAGCCCAAACCCTCAGCCATGGCCACTTCATGCCTGGCAGTGGCCAGCAGGAAAATCCCTGGAGCACTGACACATCAGGCCAAGATCCCTGTAAAAACACGGGATTCACAGTTGCCTTTGGGAGGATGAGCCTGTAATGACTCTGTTGGTTCTGCAGAGCCCCAGCTCCCCTAAAGCACAAAGCCGGTGACGCAGCCCATCAACTTGGGAAGAGGAACCACTTCCACCTCGTTTCCCCCGGAGCTGGCACACGGCAGCACGGTCATGTAACAGCTTGTCTAAAGCAAATAGCAAAAAAAAAAAAAAAAAAAAAAAAAACAACAAAAAAACTCAAATAACTGGAGCTCACTGAGAGCTGTAAGCAGAGGCTGAGTTAAAGGTGGGACCCAAATGCCACGCCAGAGGAACCAAACCACGGCTGGTTTCCTTCTGAGTAATTTTCCCTGCGTTTCTCCCTGTTGTTTCCATCTGAATGCACCCAAGACACCTTCAGCTAACTCTTCTTGCTTCTCCAGGGTCCCCAGAGGAGCTCTATGGCAAGAGCATGAACTGAGATGTGAAATTCAGGACAGTCAGTGGTTCAGAGCTTGGCTGTGGAAGTTGCTGGGTGGGCACAGTCTCACTGTGCTGCCCCTCTCCACACACTGCTGCACCTCTGCTCGCTTTTCAGCCCAGCTTTCTGTTCTCCAGCCAAAGCCCTCACCGGGATTTTCCAAATTTTGAGCCTTCTTCCAAAGGAAATATTATTGTCCCTTTTATTTACAAAAGGAAATCTGGATATTTTTACATGAGTGACCAGCGCAGGGCTGTGTGCAACGCCCTTGTCAGACCATGCACCTCTCCAAAACTTTACCCTCCCTATTTTTCCTTCCTGTTTTTGCCATCCTTCTAGAATAGAAATCCCTTGTAAAGCCTCTCTTGTTTTGCATCGACGCCGTTTCACCGTTCCCCTGCCCGGTGAGTCAGCTTCCCCCCCGGGTCGGTCTTTCACACATTAGCAGAGGAGAGAAGGAAGTGTCGGGAAAAGAAATACGCCAGGATTGCCCAATCCTGCCTCGCCTGGACCAGCAGCCCCTCACCAGCCAAGGGACACAGGCGCAGCACATCCCAGCTCCCGCGGGGTTTGGATTTGGATGTCGGACACGGGATAGGCAGCACTGCCCTGCCTGGGGGCTGCCAGCCCTAAAAACCCGGGTCTCCAGAGGTGACTGTGCGAGGTGGGTGCTGACACCCATCTCCTGCAACTCCTGGCACCCGGCCGGAGCAGCCGGTGTCACGCAGCGATATTCCCGGCAGGTTTTCCCCAGGGACAAATGCCCGTTCCCAGCCCATCCCTCCCGCCGGGGCAGCAGCATTCCAACCATCTGCTGCCCATTCCCGGACACCACCTGAGGCAGGATGGAGTTATTAATAACAACACCCGCCCCGAGTCTCCGGACACCGCCGGCCGTTCGCCATCGGTGCGCAGCCAGGTGGGGTTTTCACACCGCCCTCTCCGGAGCTCTAATCACCCCGCACAGAGATAAAACTATCGCACACCCACGGCACCCCACGGCATCAGACCCCGCTTTTCCCGAGCGGCTCCGTGAGCTCCGGCTGGAGGGAGCAGGCGATGAATGAGCGGTGCCAAATCCAAGGGAAGAAAACAACCTGTGGTGTACCCGCGGTGGAGATGGATCCCCATCCATCCCCGTCTCCATCCCACCCCCATCCCTACCCCGTGCTCATCCCCAGCCCATCCCAGCGCCGCCCCGCCGGAGATGCCCGGGCAGGGACCCCCCGCTCCCGGTGCCGACGGGGCGGCCCCGCGGGCACTCACCGCCGCCGCCGCCGAGGCTCTCCCGCAGGAACTGCCCGCTGGAGAGGTGCTGGAGCCCGAAGCTGCGGGCGATTCTCTCGCACACCGTGCCCTTGCCCGAGCCGGGGGGGCCGAGCACCACGGCCCGCAGCAGCTTGGAGGCCATGGCCGGCTGCCGGCGCCGGAGCGCTGCGGGGCAGGACACGCGTCAGCCGCCCCGGCCGCGCTCCCCCCGCACCGCCCGGACACATCAGCAGGGCGGGGGGACCCCGCGGCCGCTCCCCCCGCGCCGCCCGCCCGCCCCCTCGGGCCGCGGCACCCTGGGATTTGTAGTCCCGGAGCCGCCCGCGCATCCCCCGGCCCGACGGGGCCCCCGCGGTTCCGCACATCCCGGCCCGGCGCATCCCGGTTCGGTGCATCCCGGCCCGGGGCATCCCGGTTCGGTGCATCCCGGCCCGGGGCATCCCGGTTCGGGGCATCCCGGCCCGGAGCATCCCGGCTCGCCGGAGCCGCGCTGCCCATGGAGCGGCTCCCGGGGCACGTCCCGCACGCCCGTCACGGCCGTGCCCGCTGGGAGCCGGGGGGACCCACGGGGCACCGCGACCACCGGTGCGGGCACCGCGGCTGCAGCCTGCGGGTACAACCTGTGGATGCCCCTCCTGCGAACAGCCGGAAAACAGCTGTGGGCGTGCAACCTGTGGATGCACAGCTGGAAAACTACAGCCCGGGGAGCTACAACCTGTGGATGCACAGGCGGCGCGCACACACACAGCCGGGAGATGGTGCACAGCCTGTGAACAGGCTGGGAGAGCGGCGTGCAAGCGCAGCCTGGCACACACAGCCTGGCACAGCACAGCCTGGCACAGCACAGCTCGCAGAGAACAGCCTGTCACCGCACAGCCCGCCGTGCCCAGGGGCTGCTCAGCGCTGGTGGCACCGCGGGGAGTGTCCGTGTCCCCCCCTCTGTGTGTATGAGTCCATGTGTGCTGTTCCTTGCGTGTGTCACTCGCTGTGTGTCTGTGTCACTGCGTGTGTTCGTGTCACTCGCCGTGTGTCTGTGTGTGACTCCCTCTGCGTGTGTGGACCCATGGGTGTCATTCCTCGTGTGTGCGTGTGTCACTCCATGTGCGTGTGTGTCTGTCATTGTGTGTGTGTCACTCTGTGTGTGTCACTGTGTGTGTGTCACTGTGTGTCTGTCACTGTGTCCGTGTCACTGTGTGAGTGTCACTGTGTGTGTGTCACTCTGTGTGTGTCACTGTGTGTGTGTCACTGTGTGTCTGTCACTGTGTGTCTGTCACTGTGTCCTTGTCACTGTGTGCGTGTCACTGTCTCCGTGTCACTGTCTCCGTGTCACTGTCTCCGTGTCACTGTGTCCGTGTCACTGTGTGCGTGTCACTGTCTCCGTGTCACTGTCTCCGTGTCACTGTCTCCGTGTCACTGTGTCCGTGTCACTGTGTGCGTGTCACTGTCTCCGTGTCACTGTCTCCGTGTCACTGTCTCCGTGTCACTGTGTCCGTGTCACTGTGTGCGTGTCACTGTCTCCGTGTCACTGTCTCCGTGTCACTGTCTCCGTGTCACTGTGTCCGTGTCACTGTGTGCGTGTCACTGTCTCCGTGTCACTGTCTCCGTGTCACTGTCTCCGTGTCACTGTGTCCGTGTCACTGTGTGCGTGTNTCCTGAGGGGCGGGGGGCGCGGGGCGAGCGCGGGGGGCTCCCCCCGGGCTCCCGCGGGGATGGGGGATCCCCGTCCCGTCCCGTCCTGTCCCGTCCCGTCGCATCCCATCCCGCGGCTGCTCCGCGGTTTTCTCCCGCCCCCGGTCCAGGTAAGCTCGGGAAGCGCCCTCGAAGCAAAGTTGGGAGGGAGCGGCGGGGGGGGCCCCGGCGCCCCCGGTCCCCAGAGCCTCCGTGCCCGTCCCCGCGGCCGTGTCACCGCCCGTCACGCCGCTGTATCCCCGTAACGAGCTGTTTGTTTTCTTCCCTCTTCAGGCTCGCCGAGATTTGCGTTCAGACCGCGCTGAGGAAGATGGAAATGAGGTTCGTTCCCCTCACACCTCAGGAGCCCGTGCAGGCTGAGAGCAGCTCGCAGCGCTGGAAGATCCTCGACCCGTGCGTAGGGGTGGGGAGGGACAAGCCCTGGGGCTGTGGGCAGGGAACGTCCCCAATCCCATGGCTGTGATGCTGAAGGAATTTTGGTTCCTATGAAACAAGTGAAAAAATATTACCAGTCCCAAAAGGGCAGGAGGTGGAACTGGAGTTTTAAAACCAGCCAGGCCAACATAAACGGGTTTCCAGGGTGAGAACTGGCAGCAAACACTGGAAAGCAGAGGGGTTTTTTAAAAAGTGTATGGAAATATGCAGGGCCTTAGCAATAACAAGAACAAAAATGTGTGCTGGACTCCAAAAGTAATGTGGGTTTTGCTGAAAAAAAGGTGGTTTTTTCCAGATAAATGGAGAACCTGCTTGAGCTTTCTGCATCAGGTCTGTGTAGCTTTAGTCTGGCTGAAGCAAAGCAAAAATCAGTGTGTGTGTGTGTGTGAAATGCAAGACAACAAACTGTATTTGTATTGGGGGAAGAGCTGGAACCTCCAGAGAAAATGGCATCAGCCCTTGGAATACGGGTGTAAGTCCAGCAGTTGCTGTGCCAGAGGGTGCTGGGGAGGAATTGTTCACCCTCTCCCTTTAAAACCCTGATAAGTAACTGCTGGAGCACGGAGTAAAATCCTGATAGAGTGATCAAAGCGTGCTTGAATTGTAAAATAGTGATTCTTCTCTCATCCCCTCAGCCTGTGAAACGTAGAATTCCCAATCCTACACTTAAACCACGCCGCTGAAATCGGTAGAATTCCTCACCTGGAATACCAATGGTGGTGTAAAAACACCTCAGAGTGAGAGCCAAGGGCTCGTTGCTCCTCTCCTTTTCAAAACCCACCGTTGCACGGGCAGAATTCATTAATATTTTTAGCAAGTTTTTGTTGTGCTTTCCTAGCAACAGCCAATTCCTTAATGATTAATCCACAAACTGTGGCAAATCTGGGAGTTTGGGGATGTGTGCTGAAGTCATCTGTGCTGCCTTACGTCAGCATTGCATAATCTGTTGACTGTCCCCTTTTTATGTAATGTATGTTTGGAGTTTGTTTTAAAATGTACAAATGTTTTTTTCCCCTGCGTGCTGCTCCTCCGATATTCCATGTTTTTGCCTCTCCATTGCCCTCTGGAGTTGCAAACTTGTAAAGCAGCGTTTTCACGGCTGGATTCAGCCGAGTGTTGTGTGTTTCTCTCTTTAAACAGCCTCTGGAACATCTCAGCACCTTCTCTTTGCCAGGTAAGTTATTTAGAGTGTTAAAAAAATCTCACTTCTGCAGTTTCTGCTTCCTCCTGGTGGAAACATGGAAGCTTCTTGTGCTGCTCGAGTCCATCAACATCATAAATGGACTTTTATTGGAAACTTAGTAACACATTAACTTTGGCAACATAAAACCGTTGTGGTTTTTTTAAACTCATTTCAGAACTTGATGTATCCGATTGCCTCAGGCAACCTGAGGGGCGTAGAAATAGTTTTGTGGTGTTTTCAGGAATGCCTGTTTTTAGGGGAAAAAAACCAAAAGAGGGTAAAATTGTAGAAATACACAACAAAGTGTGGGGTGGAGAAACAGTGCCATGATCTTTCCAGCAGTGCCTGTTTTTAAGGAAGAAAAAAAAAGTTGGGGGGAGTAAATATAGGTTGATGGAAGCTTATAATTCGACTGATGAGTGGGATTGTATATTTCAAATGTTTTCATGTGGATTTGATGACCTAAAAATGCCAACTCAGACACCCCGAGGCCCCTCTTTGCTTGCTGCAGCTGCAGCCTCTGTGAGCACAGCTGGCACTGGGAGCTGCTCCCCTCAGAGGGCACGGGGAGGATCTGCCGTGCTGGCTCTGGAGACACATGTGCCAAACTCCAGATGAGTCCAGGGAAGGTGTGGGATGGGCTGGAAAATCCCAGCTCCTGCCAGCAGGAGCCTGGTGGGGTCGGGACACGGTGCCAGTGCCACCCTCAGGGTCGTGCCCGTGGTGATCCTGCTGTCCCAGAGTGGCTCCAGCAGCTTTCCTGGCTGCCTGCCACTGTCCCCACTGCCTGACACCCAATACTTGAGCAGCACGAGCCAAGTGCTGCTGGCTGGCTGGATTTAAGGGCGAGAAAGAGCTGCCCCTGTGTGGAAGGGTTGGTTACTCTTTCTCCATTAAATCCAGCATGGGTGGATTTGCCCAGAAGAAAAACTGCTGCTTAAAACCACTTTGAGCTGTGCTGCAGAAGCCACCGTGGTCATTAAAACAACACTAATTATGTGGATAATTTCCTGGAGTGAGCCTCAGCTGCAGAGCCACTTTGTGTTAAGTCTCCTGAGGCTTTCACCTGTGGGGTGATGGGAGGTTTTGGGGACACTGAGGGAGGAGGACACCGAGGACTCGGCAGTGCCACGGAGGGGCCAATGACTGCCAGGCTGCCCTGGCTCAGTTATCACAGTGCTGATGCTGTCTCTTGTAAAGGTACAGTACTGTGATAACTGAAGGATGGCAGCCATCTGAGCTTCACGGCATCCTGGGGTCACCAAACCCCCCACGTGCAGCGTCCTGCTCCACTGGAGTGTGCTCGTTTCACCTGTATCGCTGTAAAAGTCGAATTTGTTTCAATAAAATATGACACACTTTGCCTCTTTATTGGCTGTTTCGTCTTGGGAGGGCTTCTAGAAATGCTGTGCTTTAAAAGTCTTCAGAAATGGTTCCCAAAGCAGGGTCCTGTGCAGCCTGGTGAATGTTAAATAACAGAGAGGCCGCTCAGTGGGGGATACTCAGTAGCAGAACAAATTATTCTGTAGCAATAGAGAAAATGAAGCACTTTAAAGATACTCTTTAATATTTTTTGTTAAAGGTACCACCCTCTTGGCTGGCTACTGTAAGTCATAGGTCTCCACATGGAAATAAGTGGTGGGACGTGGATTCTTTCAGGCAGTGAGTTAGTGATGGAGCTGGGACAGTCCCTTGCAGGGTTTCCTCGGGGCTTTTCAGCTTAGTGAGTGGGAGACTGAATTTCCTGGGTCATTTTTACAGCGGTGTCATCAAAACCCCTGGAAATGAGGCGGTTTTCAGGGAGCCTGTGCTGATCTTTGTGCCGTGGGAGTTAATTCTGCAGTGCTGGGACACGACAGCAGAGGGGCCCCGCGGGCCGGTTTGTGATGGGAGTGCGAAATCCCCGAGATTTTTGCATAAAGTAACCGGAACCCTGCAGAAATGTTCGTGCGGTGCCTGTTTCCCAGATTCCTGCCCTTCCCCGAGGAACTGGTGGCATTCAGGCTGCCGAGGCTGATGCAGCACTTTCCAGAGGTCACTATTTGCTCTGATCCTAATGTTCAGCGTGGTCATTGACCCAGTGGTGTTTAGAAACTCTTCCTTCAGGGCTGGATAATTCATATCCAGCCAGGGCTTTGCCCTGTGTTTCCCTGCTCTCGGGGGAGAGGACAGGGATTAGCCCCGAGCTGGTAAGAAGAATGTTTTTTATTTCCCTGCTCTTCACTGGAAGTTTTTGGGGCCAGCCTGGTGGGGTCGGGGCTGTGCAGCTGTGATGGAACATTTTACCAGCCTGCGTCACTTAAAGGGGGGAAATTATTACTGGTGCTGTGACAGAGGCTCGAGGCTGGTGCTGGAGGAGGGCTCTGCCACACCAGAAACTGCAAATGATAAAAAGAGACATCCTGCTACCAAGAGTTTAAATTCTAGATTAAAATCTGAGCAGAGTCAACCCTCAGCTTCCTCTTTCCGGAGGCTACAGGCACCCCTTGAGCAGGCAGGAATGTGCTTATCCCCAAAAGGAGCAGTGCTTATCTCTGCATTTTCTGTCCCACAGCAACACTGCTGTGCTCCTCCTTCCCATGCCACACTCCCATTCCAGGGTGAATGGTAGAGGAGCAGCTGTGGGATCCTGGGGATGGGAGCATTTGAAAGCTCCCAGGCTGCCCAGGGCTCTCTTTTTACCTCTTTCTGGATCCAGCAGGTGCTCAGGGAATGAGCATCCCCTTTCCTGGGAGAAAGGCAGGTGCATCCAGCCATGTCCTCATGGTGCTGCCCCAGGGACAGCTCCAGGTGCTCCCTGATGGAAATAGTCCGGGTGGTGACTCCTTACAGAAACCATAAAGTTCTTGTCCTTCCCACGGGAAGCAAGATAACTGCTCAGAGGCAGATCCAAGGTTTGTTATGGATCGGATCCAAGGAATACAGTTGCTCACCTGCCAAGCCATGGCTCAGGTTTGGGGTTAATGAGCAATCTGTGTCGTTTTTAGGGATGTGTGGCAGAGCTGTGCATGGGACACGCATCTGGGGCTGCTGAACAGGACACAGAGCCTGCCCCAGTGACTTGTGCCTCTCGTTTCCTGTCACAACAAGCACAGCCTCGAGCTCTGCCATGGGACAGGAACTGAAGCACTGCTGTGCCTCAGAACAGCACCTCTCCAGTCAGACTTACTGGAGCTTATCTCCCTCTCTAGCACGGTGGACAGAGAGTCCATCTCTTTTTCCTGTAGCTTCCTGCTGCTATGGGAATGGGACAGCCTGGTGGGTTTGCTGTCCAAATATTGCTGCACACTCTCCAAGTGTCTTTAGGCAGTGGAGCACTTCCTCCCACCAACATGTTAAAGCAGGACGTAAACAACCTGCATCCAGCGATACAGCCTCAGAAACAAGGTCCCTGAGGACCATCCTGTCTCTGATAAAGCTTTCTGTGATTCCTGGGATTGTTCCCAAGGCAAGGCAGTTTCTCGTGCTGTGTTTCAGCTGCCGTTCCAGATGGGTCTGTTCTTACCCAGTGGTTCTCAGGCTTTTGCATCAGGAAAGTCCCTTTTCCCATCTGGATGCTGCCGCCGCCTTCCCACCCACGTTCCGTGTGAGGAGAGGAGCAGTTCTGCTCCTGTGATGTCTCCTTGGGGCTGTGAGGCTGCAGACAGGAACGGCTGCTCTGCTCCTGGCTCCCAGCCACAACTCAGCCTTTTAAGGGTGGGAGCTGCTGCTTGGAGCAGCCTGGCCCTTCTGACAGCAGCAGGATAAAAGGCATCCATTGTCTGCAGGCGCTCAGCCTTGAAACCAGGTGAAGATGTTGCCTTTCCCCAAAATGCCTTTTATTTTTCCAAATATACCTATTGTTACTGTTGGACTGAAATAAAAAGAATCCTTCCCAACAGAGCTTCAAGCACTCAGTCATTTCAAAGTCCAGCAGTGCCCATATGAGTCAGACTGTTTTAATTGCTGCTCATTCAGATCTTCTCCAGCTTAGTGCACACACTTGAACTCGACCTTTAACCCAGGCCTTCGTGATTAAACATCTTTACAAACCAAGCAGCCTGCTTGCAATGTCCCCGTGCAAATATTAGATGTACCAGAAAATAACTTGGGTTTATGTCTGGTTAAGCAATTTCTCAGTGTGAGCCTGCAGATGTTGGACAGTGTGGAATGAAGACTGTGCTGAAGTCTGTCTGTCGTGTCCTGTTTTTCCCCTGGAACTGGGAAAAGCAGTGCCCAGGAGCAGTGTGTGAACAGAGGGTGACTGTTATTCTGTATTTCTACAGGCAGAAAGATATTTCTGCCTGTATCTCACATTTTGGAAACAGCTGCTTGCTGAGTTGGTGGATTATATGTAAACCCTGCATTTTGTCATTAACTTGATTCACCAAGGGAAACTGTGACTTTATTTGATGGCTGATCGGGGACAGAAGGACTCAGCAGGAGCTGAGTGTTCCAGTGGTGCAGTAGCAAAGTTGCTGCTGTAATTTCTGTCTTTGGGCAGATGAGAAAGCCAAGACTGCACAACTTGGTACATAATTTGCTCTTCATAGCATTTCACAGGAGCAGGAGAGGTGCACAGACCCACGTGTGCATTAATATACTCTTATACAAGGCCTTTAATTGATGTTGGGCAAATGTAATAATTCTTCTGGGAGTGATGGAGCCAGAGGAAAGACCCCTCCAGAGGGCTTTGGCTCACAGCTGTGCTTCATCAATGAAATTCTAATCCAAATCTCAAGTTCCCCTTTGACTTCAAGAGGCTGAGAGCTGCACTTTGGATTTTTGATGCACAGGGATGTACATCTGCCACTGGAAAAAGCCTCTCTCAACCAGAGCAGAAAACAGAGAAAACGGTGAGGGCTGCTTGGGTTTTTTCATGGATCTTCTTCAGTCAGGCACTGCAGCCTCTCACCCATAGCTCAGGACACAGGAGTCCCCAGTGCTGTGCCCACACAGGGTCACCTTTTAAATTAAGGCAGATTCGCTCAGATTTGGTGTTGGACAGCAGTGCCAGGGGAGCCCAGAGCTGGAGCCTGTGGGGCGGAGAGGGCAGGGGGTTGTCGGTGCTCCCTCTGCCACCTCCTCCCCACAGTGAATGTCAGAGCTCTATCGACTGCCCTCCCTTTGAATTAACTCCAGGAGCAGGCAAAGTACACTGAATAATTCAGGAGAGACGTGTGTTTAAACATTTGCACAAGCTTCAGATTCCTCCCGCCTAAAAATACATCTGGCAGAGAGCAAATGATTCCTGGTCGAGGTGTTGGTGGATGGACAACAGAGCTGTGGACCCCATCCCAGCAGCCAAGAAGAGCCCATCCATGGGTCTCATCCCTGCTGCTGGGACCAGCCTGATGCTGATGGTGGTGGAAAGTTCAAGGCCATGAGTTGAGGGCTGCACACACAAGGGCAGCACCAGCACAGGCAGGTTTGGTCTGCTGGTAGCAAAGAGCCCTGGAGAAAGGGCTGGTGGAGGAGCAGGGGGAGGTCAGTGAGCATCAGGGGTTTAATTGGTACAGGGAGAGCTGTTTTCCATGATGGGAGTGACCTCGTGCATCTTTTTAAATGAGTTTAAGGAAAACACACAAGAAAAAGGTGTCAGTGTTTGAGCAGAAGCGATTCTTCCAGAGGGAAGTGGATGAGGAGGAGTCAATCCCTTTCCCATGGAAGCACAGGCTGTGCTGGATGAGATGGACACAGATCACAGAGACGACGTGAGAAGCTCCACGAGGATGTTCCTGATTTGGTGTGTTCCATATGCAAACAGTTTCCTCAAACACGTGTGCTCACATTCCCAGAGTGATAAAAAAGTCACGTGGTTGGTTGAGCAAAATCTCCTCGTTGTGCAGAACAACCACGTTTCCAGCATCCATCTTGCTGCATCCTGGTTTGAAATGTAGCCAGGGGACTCTGGAAATGGAAATTTCCAAAGGTTTATTGCTAATGAAGCCTAATTCATTTTGGATGTAAATGTGCCAAGCTTCTGCAGTTGTGTTTGCAGCTCTGTTAAAGGAAAACTCATGGGTGTTTTAGCTAAAAATTATTAGAGGAACAGGGTCTGTTTAGTTCCTTCTTAGACTATGGACTTCTCACTTCTTCACCACTTGAACTCAGCTGAGTTAAAGGAAATGTCACAGCCTTTTAAAACAACTGCCTGAAATATAAGAGGAAATGAGGAAAACGGAGAGATGGGAGAAAATTCCATAGGTTTCATGGACTGGACTGGTAAGATCAGCTATTTCCAGCAGATTTTGTGTTGCAATCTGGATGTTCTCAGTAGATTTAAACCCCATATCCAAGTGCACTGTGACAATTTTCCTCTTGATGTGGACTGTGCCATTTAAAGGCCACCCAGGATGACAGAGACCAGCCAGAATATCACATTTCTGTGTCTCTAAGATACCTGGCACTTTCTTTTTTCCCTTCCCACACCTTTCCACAGCAGCTACATGGTCCTGCTGAGTCCATTCAACCAGCACAGCAGGACTGGGGCACTCAGCTCATTCTTAATGGGAAAAAACCTCCGCTTTCCTCCAGATCTGGAGCTTGTTTGCCATCCTGCCTGTATTTCTGAACCCTCTGTGCCATTATGAACAACGCCCTTCCTGGAAACACAGCCTTAATTCCCAATCTCCTTATGACAGAGGGAGGGGGAATAGGGCAAACCCCACCTCAAAATGCTGCTTTATAACCCAGACTGAGGAATTGTAATTTCCAAAAGTGCACGTGAGAAAAACGGTGGCAGCAGCAGAGTGAGCTTTGGAATTTGTCCAAGCGTTAAAGATTTGAGAAATGCTCCATGCTCTGTGTCACGTGGGACAGGGAACCTGGACAGTGCTGGGCATGACCTGAGAAATGCCCCAGCCATGTACACAAGCTCTGGGCTGTGTGGACAGAGAGGGACATGATCAATATTGTATCATTTTGATGACAAACGTGGCATTTCCCATCCTAAAATATTTAATTATTGCTCTGGTTGAGGTCACTGCTCTGCTTTGTGCCTCCCCACCAGCACACTCCGGTTCCAGGAAGTGCTAAACTTACCCTTATAAAAACCAGCTGTTGCACATACAGCTTTTTCTGGGGTATATACATATCTCTCCCAGAGAAAAATATCCATATATATCCATAAATATCCGTGGATGTGGAGTCAGTCTATGAGCAGGAGCATTGTCTAGCTCCAGTGGTGTGGCTGGCAGGCAGCCAGGCAGCAAGTGGGTACCTGTGAGCTGTGCCAGCACCAAGCTCATCCTTCTGGAAAGGGCTGTGCTGGGAAGTGGATGAGCTCAAGAAAATGCATTTCAGCTTCTGGGCAGCATTGATTTGTCTTTATGTATTTTATTAATCTGCCTGAAGCACAATAAAACGTGCTCAGGGGATGAGTCGGAGTCCAGGGGAGGGGGAGCCAGAAGTGGGGTTTGGAGCTGGCCACCATCACCATCTTCCTCCTTTGCAGCTGCTCTAGAGCTCTACACAAACCCAGTTTCTGCTTCCCAGCAAGGCAACAGAACGGATATTTTTCAGCAGAGAAATCTGGGGGGGGAAATTTGAAAATAAAGCTGTTGGTTTGGTATAAGAACAATGAAGAAACAGAAAGATGGCAACGGGAAAGAGCAGATGATGAAGGCAAGCAGCAACATGAACACGCCTGCTGTAGGGTTGAGACAGCAGCAGCATCTTCCCACTCTGCAGCTTGGAACAAAGTGAGTGAACTCCATCCCCCCAGCCAGGGAAGTCGGGAATAGAGCTCCTGTTCCACCTCCCACACACGGCTGTGGCAGCTCACTCCAGCCCTACCCAGGAAATCCCCCTGCAGCCTGGCTGTGGCACCCTCAGAACCAGGGCTGCTCTGGGTGGACAAAATCTAATCCTTTTTGTTCAAAGTACCCTTGGACTACCGACATGAAGTAGCTCTCCTTCCCCAAACTGAGATTATTAGCTTTAAAAAAAAGGGTTGAGCACCATCTTCAGAAGTAGTTAATTACTCGGAAGCAATTCACACCTTCCTGGTGTCTCAAAATAAATTCTCTCACTTACTTTTCCAAGCAGAGCCCTCTGAAAACAGTGTCACCAGCGGGGCTTCACGCATGTTCCGTGAGCACAGGAAGCTGAAGATAAATTCAGCAACAGCTCAGACGTAAAGAACTTGTGCACTTGGGTGTCTATTTATACAACTGCTGTGCCAGTCCCACGAGTAGCCAGGGGCCTCACAGGCTCTGAGATATTCCATCCTCCAGCACGGGGAGAACCAAAAATAAAATTAATACAATGATTTCTAATTTCAACACCGCTCTGCAGAAGTGTACAAGGGCACAGAGTTGTTCCCAGAATGCTTTCAAATCCTACTACAGGTTAAGGAATTTTACATCCCCATTTGTTCATCATACAGCACCTCTGACTTCATTGCATCCTCCTGAATTTTGCTGATCCAAGTGAGGAGAACCAGGCCCCAGAGTTACTGCCAGGAACAAATCAATGACAAACTGGAACCACTTGGATGCTGTTAAATCACCTTTATATAAAGGTCCTGTCAATCCCAAGCTGATGCCATCGGTGATTTAAAGCACTTTACCGTATGCCCCTCACTGTACCTTGAAACACAGTGACAAAAAAGCTTTTAGAACATTTATACTCTTTAAAGTAGAGTGGAAACATCCCCTTTCAGAGGCAAAGGTGAAGCTTGAAATCAAACTGCAGAGTGGACAAGTAAGGGATAATCTGTGCATCCATCCCTACTCTTTAAAGAAGGCTACAAGAGAGAATTTGTTGGAATTCAGTTTGATTTTTAAATCACAAATACCAAGACAGTTAGATCTCATTTTCTGTATTTTGCCTTTTGGGTTTTTTTTGGTGGAGAATATCAGTACACCCCAGAATGTGCAGAATAAAGAAGGATGTAAGATACAAAGTACTTGTTCAGATGTGTCACTGCACCCCAGTAAAGCACTTAGAGGGGAAAAGATTTATTTTTATTTATTTACTTTTCTGCAGCTCTTTGCAAGCCTATTCTCTTCTTCTTGTAAGCAAGAAACAAAGTCAGCCACAAATACAGATGATTAATTCCTCAGAGAAAACGACTTTAAGAGTTTTAATACAAAATTACATCCTTCCCATAGACTGGAATGTTGTGGTGAATGCAGACAATTTCGGGTGTAGGTTAGAAATCTCCCCCTGTTATTAACATACTTCTTGGAGGAATTTTTAGAAGCACATTGATTTCATCCCAGTTTCATGTCACAGAACAACAAGTAGAAATCAGCAGTGTCCCAAAATCAAGGAAAAGAAGGCAAAAGCTCACATAGCAGACAGGGCTGGGAGACTGGACACACAATTTCAGAGAGACTCAAGTGCCAGAGGAGCTCAACCCCTGTTTTTTAAAGCGAGGTGTGTGAGAATTCAATTCTCGCTGAAGCACGTGGCCTTTGGGAGCCTGGGTCATTCCTGGTCCTGGGCACGGATTTAGATGGAGCAGAGGTAAAGCTGCTCTCCTGAGCAGCCCCAGGCTAAGCCCCTTATGCAATCCTTCGTCACAGCCTCGCCTGGGCTGGGCTTGGCAGCCCTGAGCTCCAGGATTTAAGGACTTTTGCAGCATCAGTTGCTGTGCTGAGAAACGAGTCCTGCCTGTAAGGCATAAATAATAAAGATCTGGTGTGGTTTTCAGCATGAAAACCCACCGAGAAAACTGTTTTATCCTTATCGAGGCAAAGCCATGGAAAGGGCTGGTGAGAAGGAAAGAGAATTGTTGGAAGCAGCCCCTGCAGGTAAAATGTGGGGAACAGAGAACAAGAAGAAGTCAGGCCTGGGAACCATGGTACAGCCACACATACCTTAGATTTTAGGGAAAAATCCTTCCCTGGGAGGGTAGGGAGGCCCTGGAATGGATTTCCCAGAGAAGCTGTGGCTGTCCCTGGATCCCTGGAAGTGTCCCAGGCCAGGTTGGATGGGGCTTGGAGCACTCTGGAACAGCGGAAAGTGGCAGGGTGTGAAACGAGATGATTTTTAATGTCCCTTCCAATCCAGACCCTTCCATGATTCCATGATTTGCACTGTTTAACCTCTCTCCTTCCAGCCTCGGGCTCTTTTCTAATCTTGAGATTACCAAAGTGATGGAAACAGGGTGAGGCCTCCAATGCTTTCCCACAGCACATGGTTAATCCACACCCAGTGGCCATGGAGCTGAGGAAAAAGGTTAACGTGGTGCAAACCCATCCAAATTATATCCCTGACAGCTGTGGAAACAGGTGGGGAAGGGCTGGCTTTGATTCCCCTTGGGAGAGGGGAAAAGTGGAGTCCATTATTATCTATCTTTGATTTGTAAACTACAACCACCTGGACATGTGCACTCCCAGGCCATCAGCACCTGACCCCCAGCTGCTCCCAGGTCGGTTTCCTGGAGAAAAGGGTCAAAACTCAGAATTGCTGAGGTACGAGGTGGATCAGCTGGGGCAGAGCAGCTGCAGTGGTGTGTAAACACTTCAGAACAGCAAGGGGCCTTTCACACCTTGTGCTGCCACATGTGAGAAAACCATGATAAAATGAAGTCAGTGTGCTTAGCCTGAGTTACGTGAAGGGGACACATTTATCAGGGGGGGTTTTCTAATGACCTATTCATCTTTTAGGACAATTCCCCCAAAAGGCAGCAGCAGCTTGACTCTTCTGTCAGAAGAAAATGCCAGATACGTGTGGTGTGTGGGAAGCAGGGGCGAATGATTTCATTGAATTGAATCATTTTCTTACTCATTTTACTTCCACTTGTGCTGTTTCCTGTGACTTTGACAAGAGTTTGAAACCGCAGTGAAGAAACCGGTTTCTTTTCTGTGCAGACAGGACAATTGTGAGCATCTCCTCATTTCAGTGTAAACACCCCAGTTATTTACACTGGCTTGTTCACATCAACCTGAGAATGGAAGTGAGGTTGTGGCTTTGTAAAAGATGATCCAAACACACCTGACAGGAGGCTGTAGCCAGGTGAGGGTCAGCCTCTTCTGTAACCAGCAATAGGACAAGAGGACGTGGTCTTAAACTGTGCCAGGGCTGGTTTAGGTTGGACATCAGCAGGAATTTCCCCATGGAAAGGGAGCTCAGGCCTTGGCAGGGGCTGCCCAGGGAGGTTTGGAGTGCCCATCCCTGGAGGTGTCCAAGGAATGAGGACGTGGCACTCAGTGCTCTGGGCTGGGGACAAGGTGGGGATGGGGCACAGCTTGGACTCGATGGTCTGGAGGGCTTTTGCACTCTTAATTAATCCTGTGCTTCTCTAGCTCAACCCGCACCATGACAAACTCTGGGTATCTGCAGAGGTGACAGCCACCGCCTGGGCACTGGGGTGGGGAAGAACCCACACCTCCGGCAGTGTCCGAGCGGTGACAGAGGAGTACCACAGAGGAGTACCAGAGAGTCCTGGCACGGTGCGGGTTGGAAGGTGCTGTCCCCACACACGGACCCGTCCCACCGCCTCTCTCCGTCCGTCCCAGCCGCGCGGTGCCTCACCGAGGGCGGCCGGGCCCAGGCGCCTCCCCGGGGCGGTCCCGGCCCCGCGCATGCTCCGCTGCGGCCTCTGCCGTGCCGGGATCGCCCTCCTGTGCCGCCGAGCGCCGCGGGCCGCCCCCGGACTGCCCGGCC
>VZRV01003993.1:28675-55458 GCA_013398115.1 Falcunculus frontatus
GTTCCCCTCATCCGAGAGGGTGCGGAGCCTCCGTGTTCCCCTTATCTGAGAGGGTGCGGAGCCGCCGAATCCGCCTGATCCGAGAGGGTGCGGAGGCTCTGTGTGCCCCAAGCCACGGGTGCGGGGCCGTGCGGGCAGCGCCGGGCCGGGCAGGGCTGGCAGAGCCGCGTTTCAGCCCCGGCCCGGCGGGGCGGGGGAGGCCGGGTTGGCGGTGGAAGGAAGAGCAATGAAACAGCTCCGGTTCCGGCCGCCGCTGGGTTTGGAGGAGTTAAAAATCCCCCGGAGCCCGTGGGGGAGCGCGGACCGCCGTGAGCTCTGTGCCAGGGGAGATCCCGCTGCCTTCAGCTCCCGGGCAAGCGATGGGCTCGGGACAGCTGATGGTGTCCAGCTGTCGGTCTGGCAGCTGTTCCTGTGGTCGGCATAGGGACATTCTGGGACATCTTTCACCTCCCTCTGCCCCTTCCCCCAAGGAAGGTAGGTGACAGCTGTGACGGGTCACCTGTGGCTGGATATCCATCACCCCAAGGGATGTGGAGCAGGGAACCTGGCAGCGGGCAAGATGTGCCGACTGTGCGCCTTCTCCAGATGACTAAAACAGAATTCTGCGCTCTGTGTGTGTGTGTGAAAACATTTGCTACGTTGGATAATGGCAGGGAGTCGGAACTAGATTGATCTTTAAGGTCACTTCCAACCCAAACCAATCTATGGTTCTATCATCGCCTTGTGTTGGGATTCTTAAAATCCGTGTATGAGGAGAACCGGGACACAAAAATCTGAAGCACATCAAGCCTGCTGCTAATAATGTAGATTGAGGGGTAAAAAGATAACACAGCAGTGGCTCGATGTGGCAGGAGAGGATGGATCCAGCTCTGTTTAAACAATCAGTGCTTCGGAGGATGCAGCGGCTGTTCTGAGGGATTAGCGATGGGAAGTCGTATTTTGAGGCATGTCTAGAATGCTAAGTGCAGTGCAAGAAAACTTTGGGGGTTTTTTTGTGATACTTTTATTGGGAGGAGGCAGATGGAAATAATTCAGAGCTCTGTCAGTGTTTAAACTTCAATTGGGTTCCAATGAACCCAACTTTGCTTCTGGAAGATTCCGTGCAGTTTTATCCTCGAGCGGAGTGGATGTACTTTGGTACCGCTTTATTCGGCTGCTGGAGCTCGGTATTAAGTTCAGTTTTGCCCTTATAAGGGGACTGGGAGGCATTTCCTCCTGGTACTTGTTTCTAAAACACACAGGAAGTTGCACCTTGATCTGGGTCTGTCTTAGGTGACACCGAGACAGGTGCTTTGAAATGCAGGGCCAGCTAAGGAGTGCTGCTCTGGCTGAGCCAACAGATCTGTCAGGATTAACATGTTCAAAGTTCGTGATCGCTGGCAGATGTTACAAATATTTTTGTCAGTACATTGTTAGCGATTCAGTTGTTAAATATGTTACTTGTCTAAGTGTCACCGTGTCTGCAAGCTGTCCCAAAGGCCAGTGGCACAATGTGTCTCTGGCCTTTGGGAAAGGTGGTGTGAAAAGCTTGTAAAAAAACCAGGGTGAGTGGGTTTCAACTTGCACAAGAATATAAACACAGAACTGGAAGAGCTTTTAAGTTGGTGGACTCCTGGAAGGTTGTGCGTGGCACAGTTCTTTCAGAATTGATTCCAAAGTGGCCTTTGCTGAGAGGTGGCTTCAGTAAGTGTTGAACTGTTCAGGAAAATGCTGTTTCCGTATGTTCAAATTATCTGTTCAATGATTTTATTTAAAAAGCAATCAGGAAGCAAGATCTGGAGGGAATGTTTAATGTTAAAACTTTGAAAAGCAAACCCGTATCAGCTGCAAAGCAAAAAGCTGAAGTGGGTCACTCAGGGGGTAAAACCAACATTCTTTTTAAACTCATTTTTCCCTTGGTCAAACAGAGTCTGCAATTTCAACTTAGTTTCATTCTTCTGCCTTACCTCTTGGGAGCTGGAAGTAAGGCTGGGTTCTTATAAGTGGTATAAATTCAGGAAGTTTAGACAGACATTTCTGTAGTGGTTTAGTCTTGCAAATAAAGACTGAACTTGGAGAAATCAGCTTCCCTTTTTTGTGTAGAGAGGAAAAATCTGTTTTCATGGGCAGCATCCTGACAGCTTCACCTCTTTCCCACCACCTGCTCCCTGGATTTGGAGGTGAAACACCTTTTTCTTCTACAGAGCTGGCTTCAGGTTCCTTGGCACCTTCTGATGCCTGATCTGGCATGAGGAAGAGAAGTTCAAAATGAGGAAGGGAGGTTCAAAATCCAGCACCCAAATGGATAATCCTTGACTCTGTAGCTGTGTTGGGTGTGAATTGCAGCAGAAAAAGCTGCTCTGTTTCCATAAACAGGAAGGTGTTTGCGTTGTTTGGAGAGGTCAAAGCTTTCACACATAAAAGCAAACCCTTAGGACTGGTTTTATCGAGGTGTGAAAAGGGTTGTTGTGAGAATCTCTGACCCAGAAAGAAGCTTGAGAAGCCAGACTGTGGAGGGAACACCAAGTTGGGGCTCAGTTCCTGATTTGTCTCACGTCCAACAGCAATTAAAAATGACAAAATGTTTTCTTCTGAGTGAAAAATCGGCAATATTCACGTTGTTCTTTTGCAGCCTGGCCAACAGTTTGCAATTCAAGCATTATTCCTGTAAACACACTCAGAGTTGCTCCAGATCTTTGAAGCACTTAAAATGCAATTAGGTTTCAGGTATTGGTAATGGCAAACACTTGCTAAATTGATAGAAAATGGCTTTTACAGTTCAAGCACATAATTCAGGCAGTTAATGCTGAGAGCCTGCCTGCAATAAAGCTTTTCATGGCCTGATACTGCTCAGTTTTGCTGGCAGGGTGAGACAGAAATGCTTGAACCTCATCAAGAAGGAAAGTGGAGTCTTAAAAAAAATCAGCATTTTGAGGTTTTGGCAGCTAAATTGTCACTTCCACCTCTTGCTGTAGCTTCTGTGCAGAACACGAAGTGACAGATGAAGGGGGTTGTTCTCTCACTTGATTTCTTTAGCAGCACTTTGAGTATCCCATCCAGGATTTGTTTTACATAGGTCCTTGAAAAAAACTGAAGCAGTGCTGAAAACTGCTGGAAGAAGAAATTGCTGATGGTTTTCTTGGGCAAAATGGCTGCAATTTCTCTTGACTGAAATTGGAGAGGAGGAAGTACAATTTAGTGGTTTTGATGTCCTGGCCTGCTGCAAACAGGTGGATTTTTAAGGAACATGCCCAGACCATTTCCTTCATGCTGAAGGGCTTTATAAAACTGCAGTTTGCTGGCTGGAGTAATTCTTGGTTTTGTTTTTTTTTTCGAACTGGTTATATAAATATCACATAAGTTGCATAACTGACAGAAAAATTGAGCTGCAGGAAACTGGGAGAGCAGCCTCAACATGGAAAAGTAAAGTCTGGAAGAGTTAAGTTACTCTGCATATCAATAATGCCTTTTACACAGTGTGGGAGGTTTGATAAGTGATATTAATATGTTTCTCTGCATGTGATGTGATAATGATTCTGCCTTGAAACTGCTGGCACGTGAAATTATTCTGTTTAAATTATTCTAGACTTCCTTTTCCCCCCTCTGGCATGGAAAAGGTAATCTAGGAATTAAAGGAAAAGAACTGGAAGTTGAGGGAAAAGCAGAGGATTTATGTGTTATCCTGAGCTGTGGAGCACAGTAGTGGTAAAAGCCTTAGAAAAAAAAAAATTGGAGTTTTTATCTGAGGGGGAACCAACCTGCAGAGTAAGGTGGGAATAAGCAGGGAGTAGGAAAATTGTTAAATTAAAGTGGTTTGGTGTTGCTGTTAGTCCTGCTTGGATCTGATTGCAAAGAGTTTTCTGGAAATAGCAAGAAGAAACCTTTGCAAGGGGGTTGGCTTCAGGAAACTCAGCTGTCATAAATCCATGTATCTGGAAGCTTTGCTTTATGATTCATTTTACTGCTGCTCCTTGGGAGCAGGTCTGCTGCATAAAGAGGGCTCTGCTAATAAAGGGAATGAATCCAGTATTTAATGCAGTGTTCTCTGAATTTTGAAGCATGCAGGATTTGCCATGAGCCAAGAGTTTGGCCCCAGTTATATAATTATATATATAATTTTATATATATATATATTATTTTATATCTATATATTTATTTTTTATATATAATAAATATATATATACACATAATATAATATATACATTATATATATAAAATATATATATATATTAAAAAATATATATATACACTGTATTATATTATATATAATTATGCCCCAAAGGCATAATTACCTTTGAACAAAAAATCTGACAACTGCTCTTCTTCCTTTCAGGAGAGAACTCCTAAAGGGAATTTGCACATCCCTCAGACTGTGCTAAAACCTCCTGTGTTTGTAGAGTGGGTCTGAGAGGGGCTTTGGCTTGGTAGGGCCTCAGAATATGAATATAGTTCAAATTTTTAGCAGTTTTGGGCTCCAAGTGCTGTTTAGACTGTTCCTTGAGTGTTTCCTGTCACTTCCAGCTATTCCAAGACTGAATGGAATCTTGGCTTGCTCATCAGGAGGCCCAGCTGGAGTTTAGCAGGATATTGAAATATTAAATTGTGTTGGTGATATTCTTAATAATAACCCTTCAGTATGGTGCACATTCCCTCAAAATGAGTTTATTGCTCTTTCACTCCAGATCTTTTAAACCACTTCATTTTCCTGGCTGGAAGCTGACACTGAGCTAATATTGACTGATGTCATTTGGAACAGGAGAAAATTGTTGTTCAACTTAGGAAATCTGGGAAAAACCCTTAACACCTTGTTTGAGAGGAAAAGCACAGATCTAAACCTTCTACTTTCTTTAGATAAGGAAAATGGAGCAGACAGTGCTCGATCCATGATGGGACAGGGGAGGGAGGAGAGGGAACACGATTTGTTTGTGTGTGGACTCAGTTTTTCAGGAAATGAATTTGGCAGAAGTGGCTTTTATGTTCATTTTGAGCCACCAGCAGCACGGAGAGATACATTAAACAAAATAAACCTTAAAAACCTTGGCACCTGGACAGCCTAAATGACTTCCTGGTGCTTGCCATCCATAAGTACCTGGCTCTGCTCTCCTCTGGATTTTACTAAAGTACGATAACAAATGCAAAGCAGGTTTTTTTATTTGTGTGGGTTGTTTTGTTTGACTTTTTTTTTTTCTTTTTATGAAGATAAATTAGTTGTAGAGCATCAGATGTTTAAGGGGGGAAAAAAAGTATTTAAGATACCACCTTAAGTGCTGCATTAGGCTCAGTCTTTTGTATTTAAATCGATTTTGCACGGGTTGGTGTTTTGTCCCCAGGATATCAAGCTCTCATCTCTTATCTCAAGCTGGTGGCCTCCTGCATGGAAAAAGGGGTGGCCACCTTCAATGCTGAGGTTTTGAATCCAAACCAGCTGGAAGTTGGCATTGGCAGGTCACTTTATGTGATGTTTTCTTGTGCACTCAGTGTTTCGTGTTTACTGAAGATGCACAAGAAATAACCTTTCACTTCCTGGACGCTTCTGTATTTCACTTTTTCTCAAAGTGCAGTAAAACAGACACTGATCATTTTGAAATTGCTGGGGCTGAGAGTTTAAAAGTTCATCAAGGGCCAGAGATCAGGGAGCCTGACCTGGGTGTATCACACCTTTGTGTCAGCCTGTCACAGCTCTGGCACTCTGTGCTGCAGGAATTACCCTCCCTCTGAAAAAAAAAAAAAAGGATTACAAATTCACTGTTTGCCTCTTTGCTGCTTCCTGCTTTTGATTTGTGTTGCATTTATATTAAGTTAAATATTTTTTTCTTCTACCCTTCTTTCTTGTCCTTATGCTCAAGCTGAAGGAAGAGAAAGGTGTGTTTGGCTTTGATGATGAAGCAGCAGCTGCAATTCCCAAACTTAGCATGTGCTACCTTCCACTGTTCTGCTGGAAAAGTCTCTTTGGGCTCTGCAGGCTGTAATGGACATCACATGCTCCTGAAATAGGGTTATAACCTTGTAACTTTTCTATTAGAAACCTCAGGGCTTGGCTTAAATGTCTTTTATTTGACTTAGGTGTTGATCTGTAGAAAGTCTCTTAATAACTCCAGGCCCTAAAGACAAGGTGATGCCTTTTCTTGGTCTTAAAATCAAGAGCCAAACATGGTTAGAGGGGAAAAAGGGATTTTACCTTGGTATTTATTTTAAGGATCCTTGGTGTCTGAGGCTTCTAAGATGTTGGGTCTACTGGCTTAATGGAATACTGGGCCTATGCTGGTTATCAAACCTGAACAATTAGAAGTACGTGGGCTAAAAGGCCCTTAAGAATACATAAAAGTTATACAAAAGAGTATATAGAGGGGGTATATATATAAAAAACAAAAAAAAACCCGCATCATGGCATCAAAGGAACAGTCAAGAGCTCATCCAGATTCTGGTCTGGTCAGAGACAAGGAACCTGTGTGATCCCTGATTTTTAGCAGGATCAGAGCAATTCATTGCCAAGAAAACTTGTGCTCATTGTCCTGAGGGGAGCATCGAGGCTGTGAGGATACAGAACAAACCCCCATGGCCTGGTGGATGCATCCCATGGAGATGCAAATCGCTGCCATGAGCTTTGCCAGCTGGGATTCTCCTCTGGAAACCTTTGTTTTACCACGTGGGGAAAAAACCAACTCGTGTTGTACAATTGTTTCAGGAGGAATTCATGACTTTCTGGTAGTTGTGGGGTTGATTACCAGAGGAAAGCCTGGGTTTGATGTCACTCTCAAAGCCAAAGGACGTATAGGGATAGCTGGCTTAGGGCTGCATTTTTGCCAGAGAACAGCTGTCTTCTGCCAAGTTTTTTTAAAAAAAAAAACCTCCTGTGGCTTTTACAGTCCTTTCAGCTTCCTGCTCATGTGACTGACAAGAGCCAGGCTGCAGCTCTATGGCTGAGATACATCAGCAAACATTGGCTTGGCTTAAAAAGAGGGCACCTTTCAAATCCTGAGGGCTCACCCTGTGCCAGCACAGCCTTCAAACACCTAAAAGCTGAGGTGCTGATCAGATTAACTCGGCTGTGGGATTAACTCTTCACCCTTTGTTGGGAATGACTGAATGTTTACCTTGCCATTAAAGAGTGTGGTACCTCCAGGTTTAATCACACTGTGTTCTTAGGAGTTTGCTGTTGAATTAAGTGGAAAAAAGAAGCCAACATTTTTCTTGGCTCGTGGTGTGTGTGGAGGCAGGAGGAGGCAGCAGTGCTGCTCTGGGGTATCCTGGAGGCTTCTCCTCGGCTCTCTGGGAACTTGGACACTGCTGGGAAAATCCTGCATGAGGAACACCAAGGTGAGTTCAGCTGGAGCAGTTCAGCTCCATCAGGTGATGTGGTGTGCACAGAATTTTTCTCCCCAGACCTGAACCACAGCCTGGGCCTGGTGTCCGTGCATCATTTCCCGTTCCTGCAGAACCACCCTTTCTCTCTGTACTTGAAATATTAATTTTATGTGACAAAGGCAAGACCTAGCAGCCTGTAAATCTGCCTCTGCTGGGAGAGGAATCTGCATCCTGCATCACCTTCACCTCTTGGCACGACCCCTCATTGAGAGCCTTGATTTTGTTCCTTGCTTTGTCTGAAGAACGAACTCCTTAGGACTTAATCCATTGTGTTTTTGCTACTTCCCTGCTTGATGAGGTTTAATTAGCAGGTAAACTGCTGTGCTTATTTGTGTGCACACTCTGCTGGCTCCCCTTTGGCTCTGCAGTTCTGTATGAGCTCAGCTTTGCACACACAAACCAGGGCCTAGCACTGAAATTGAGTTATTACATAAAAAACTGCATTTCTCCAAGCTTTGCGGCGAGTTCAGCCTTTGAAATACAGCTGAGATGCAAACCACTCTTCCTGGTAATTTTGCTGATATTGCAAAGGTTTTTGTTAAAACCACAACTTTTTCCAGCCAGAACCAGAGAAAAGAAAATTTATTGCCTGTTTCAGCTGACATTTTGAAAGCTCTTTAATCTGCACTATTCTGCATTTAGGGCCGGGCCAGCTGGCAGATGTGCACATGATCACTCCAAATGTCCCACCCCTGTTCTGCTGGGTGGGACAATTCCTTTTTTTACCAATAAACACTGATAACCACTAGTAAAACAGCAACACCCTCACCAGGCTCTGTTGTACATCTGCTCACAGAAAAAGCAATTTTAGAAATGTTTTAGGGGATGTTCTAATCGCCAAGTTATCCTTAAAAAAAAAAAAAATCCTCTCTCTTCAACATGGTTTAGAAGTTTTTAAGATGAGTAGAGATGAGCAGCTTTCCCAGGCCATTTCAGGATATTTATTTATTAAAACCTGGTGTTGCTCAGCTCCAGATGCAGGGAAAGTTGGGAGTGGTTAATTAGCAGGGAAAACTGACAACAACGATCCTTATCTTTTAAACAAATACACACTTCTAGTCCTGTAAAGCTTTTCTGCGTGTCTGTACTCATTGGGAGGCCACAGCCTGAAACTGAAATGTATAATTTGTTAAATCCCAAGCAAAGGTTTAAGAAGCAGGTTTATATGTTCTATTTCTGTGTTAATAGAGCTTAATTTTGTAGGATTTAGTTTAGAATCAGACTCTTAAGGATAGGGTTTAGCCACGCCTCTGTAGAGAGCAAGGGCTCTGCTCCATGAGCATCCCGGTATAAAATGGGCTGAATTGGGGTAATTCCCTTTCCCCCATCTGTCTGAGCCTCATCCAGAGTCAGGGGTGAGCTGGAAAATGGGGATAGGAGGGAAAAGTTCCTTTTTGGGAATCTGACCTGGGGGATCAGCTGCTGTGGAGGAGCCCAGTGTGGTGGGTGCTGTTCAGCAGAACTGGTGACTCAGAGCTGTGCTGGGGAGTTGGCTCTGGTTGGAGTTTTCATGCTGAGCCTCACATCATTTTCTGAGTTTCCAGCTCAGGTTTGTCCTCCAGGTTCGATTTGGATTTGATCCTGATTGTTTCCTGGAGCTGTGAACTAAAAATATGAACCAGGGTGGGTTTTTGTCTGTGAGCATGAGTAATGGGGGGGGTCAGGCCGATTAATTTTGCAATAATTGTGTTCTTTCCTCTTTCATTTTGAAGCTGTGGTCTTGTTCTAAGTCGAAGGCTCTGGCTTTAGGAAAAGAAAAAGGGTAATTTGATCAGGATGTGTTTTTAATAAGACAAAATGTCATCTTATGCTTAAGAAAAGAAATAATTTGTACACCAGTCCTCTCATTGAGAGGCCAGAACATCTTTCAAGTAGCACTTCTGTAATACATAAATGTTAATAAAATTAATACCTCAGACATTCATTTTTAACTTCTATTTATAATTGGATGTATTGCCAGATTGAAGGTGTGTGTTTCAGTCCTATGGATAATAACTAGTGAGGAATGGCTGTTACTGGAATATCTGGAATGCTGATTCCCTTGCCTTGCCCCAGCTGTTTGCTCTCGTCTTACAGTAAACAGAAAAGAATTTACAAGATCGAAAAATTGTGGCTTTGGCTTCTGTAATTCTCAATTAAACTTTCCTCGTTCCCAGCTGAAATGGCAGGGTGGATTTTCCAGAGCTTTTATCCAAGGCATTTTTCCTTTGGGGAAAGTGTCCCTGCCCGTGGCAAGGGTTTGGAATGAGATGGGTCCTTCCCAATCCAAACCATTCCATGCTTCCAGTGCCTGGGTCAAGCATGTGATGAGAACTGGCAGAAAACCAAGTTTAAAGCAGCCTAAACGAGGTCCTTTGCCCTGGTTTCAGTGACTTCTGCTCACAATCCATTAGCTCGGAGTTTCTTGGGACAAAAATAACAAGTGGGATGGCATTTCTGGAGTGTTCAACACTCAATAAATCAAGGCTTTTAATGTCATCCAAATAAAAATGTCCAGAGTGAGTGTTCTGGGTCTCTCTGGAATTCCTGAGTGTGCTCAGGTTTCCTTGCTGGGATTGATGAGGAAATAGTGCCATGCAAATTTCTCTCTCTTGGGAATCGAATTTTCCTCGTGGTGATTTTGTAGAACAGGATTCTGGGGGTTTTTGTTCAAGTTCAGATGAGTTTGCTCGTGAGAACGTTTTCTGCATGTCTTGCTCCATTAAAATGTCCGATTTTCAGCAGAGGTGGATTGTACAGTGAGCACTGAAGGGGGATAAAAAATAGACTGTGGACCCATGGATTTCTTGAGTTTATGTCCCTGCAAGAATGAGGAAAATTACTCTTTTTTTTTCCATTGACATGGAAAGATGTGTCAGGAATTGTGTAGAGAGATGCAGCAGGCAGTTTTTAATTGCAAATAATCTTGTCTATAAAGATAACCACTGTGTATGCACAAAAGTCACATACGTAAAAATAAATGTTGGCTTTCTTATTGCTGGTTAAATACAGTTTATGTGCATTTACATTTGAGAAATGAACCAATTTGACTTTGGGACATAAATCCCAAGACAGAAATCCAGCTTGGTTGTGGCCATTTGCAGGTTGTGACACCCAGGGCAATATTTTGATTTGAAAACCAGGCATTTTTCCTAATCTCAAAATTCTCAAATTGCTTAAGAAAAATGCTGGAGGGTTGATACACCCAAGTTACTGCAGGAATTATGGATTTTTTTTCCCTAAAACTGATTTCTGTGAGTTTTGTCTGAAGTCTCTGATTAACCTTTCAACAGAGATCTGCTTCATGTCCCAAATATTTATTTAATGTGTGCTAAAATACTCTCTCAGGTCTTTAAATTCTGAAGCTATTCAAGCATTATGATCTTTTTAATGTGCATTTTGAGTCAGTTTTCATGGGATAACAACACTCTGGCAATTGCAGTGACAGGGCACTGGGTTTGGAGCCTCCCAAAAATCCAGAGGTTTCTGTGAATTATGGAAGTGCCTGATGTGGGATTGCTGGTTTTTGTAAGGGATGAACCAACAACAAGCTGAAATGGGAGGTTTTGTTGTTCAGATTCCTGCATGGTAACTCACAATTCAATTTCTGAGTTGCTTTTAAGGCCAGAAAAAAAGGAAGTTCTTTATGAAGAAGAGAATTTCGAGCTGAAAGCCCCCTCAGACAGCTCAGGGCTGTGCTGTCCTCAGTTTGTGCATGCACAGGGCATCTCCTACTTTTATTTCTCATTCTTTTCTGCAGGATTCCCTGTGCTTTACAGCAGGATTTGCTTCCCAAAATGGAATTTGTAGGAAGTGCTGCCCACTGCAGTTAAATATTTATTGCCCAGAAATGCTGTGGTGTTTGCAAAAGGGCTGCAGCCTTGGAGCCAAGCAGGAAATGTCCAGATGCTTCATAAAAGTTCCTTTTTTCCATAGATTTTGGGTTGGAAATCCAGGCTTTGCAACTGTGATTGTAAACCAGCCAGTTTCATCACAGTGGATAAAAAAAAGGGGGAGAGGTGTGATTTGTGATTTAAAGTTCCTCAGACTTGTCTCTATTTTTCCCCTCTGTCTTTCCAAATTTCCTGGCTGTGGGATTGAGAGATTCCCCTCGGAGCCCTTCTTTTCCAGCCGTGTTCACTCCTGATTTCTCATTTGTAGAAGTATGAAAAAAACCCCACAGGGAGTGTGAAGCTGCACTCACAGCTCGGTTAAAATTAAAACCAAGTTCTTGCAGCAAATAATGGATTCTAAATTTACCCTCCCTCCCCCCCCCAAAAAAAAAAATTCAGAAAATTTTGTGTCTCATGGTCTCTGAGGCACAAAATGTATTGTTAGTTCTGGTATCAAGTTCAAAAGGGGAAATACGAAACCCCAGCTCTAGAGCCCAGTTCCTGTTTTTCTCACTTGACAGTTTGAGCTGGGACTTTGTTGCTGCTGGGTTTTGTTAGTTTTGGACACAGGCAAATGGGTTTTAATAGTTTACAAGTGGTTTAGTCTAGGCTTAACATTTATCTGTCCTCTCTTTCTTCTGAGTTAAGGTGAAAACTTCACCCAAATTAGTGATGTTGTGCTTTTTCTGGACAAAAAAGAGCAGAAAATGGTATTTTTTTAAAGCTGGCACAACCTAATGGAGAGAAAAAATTAATAATTCATTCGTAGATACCTAATAGAGTAGTGCAAGTATAATACTCAACAACTTCCAGAAAATTGAAAGTATTTTTCCTAAAGGTTTCAGGATTTTTCCTCCTGTGTTTTCTTTTCCCTTGATGTCCAAAACAAGCCATGCAACCCCAAAATAAACTGCTGTTACTTTGGCAGTGAGAGGGGAAGGTGTAATAAAAACTTGATGTAACTTGTGAAGGATTTATATAATGATTAATTGTATGATTACAACATGAACTCAGTGCTTTGCTACCACTGGTCTCTCTCTGTTTTCTTCCCTTGGCCATTTTTTTATGATCTCTTTTAAGGCATGAGCATCACAATTAAATTATTGGGTCAAAAGCACTGCAATTCTGGCAAAGACTTTGGTTTGTATGATTTTTAAGCACATAAATAATTCTGGAGACCTACTCGTGTATATAAAATATACAGGATCACATATTACCACCTCTAGTGTCTATATATCATTGATATCTGATTAACTTAATTAGTCTTGATTAAACTTGACCTCTGTAATCAAGATTTTTTTAAAGGTTTTTCTGTTCTCCTCTGTTTTCATGGTAAATGTACAGTCAAAGTATAAAAGTTACGAACTTAACTCGGTGGAAATTCCCTGTATGTGACCACCAGTTCTTGTAAATAAGACAAAGACTCGCTTTAGGAGGGGGTTTTTTCTGATTTTTGTGGGGTTCAAACAACAAAGGGCAGAGATCCTGCATTCAGGAAGTCTGTGATCACAACTTTGGGATTTCTAAGGATGATCTTGGAGGGCAGCTCAGTAATTCAGTGTCTTGGAGGGCAGCTCAGTAATTCAGTGTCTTGGAGGGCAGCTCAGTAATTCAGTGTGGCTGCAGTTAATGGGGGGAGGGACTAAAAGTATTTTCTGAAGCCAAATGTTTGGGAGGTGCCTGTTAAACTTTTGGAGAGTGATTTTAGCCTGACAAACCCTTAATTTCAAGTCCCTTTTTAACCCTGGATTTCAGTAGCATAAGCCCATGAATGNATGTTTTGGAGGGCAGCTCAGTAATTCAATGTTTTGGAGGGCAGCTCAGTAATTCAGTGTCTTGGAGGGCAGCTCAGTAATTCAGTGTGGCTGCAGTTAATGGGGGGAGGGACTAAAAGTATTTTCTGAAGCCAAATGTTTGGGAGGTGCCTGTTAAACTTTTGGAGAGTGATTTTAGCCTGACAAACCCTTAATTTCAAGTCCCTTTTTAACCCTGGATTTCAGTAGCATAAGCCCATGAATGATCTTCTTCAAAATGATCCTTGAAGGCTGAAAGAAGTTGTAGCAAATCCTGATGAATATTTTTGTGGTGTTTACATGACCCCTCTGTCCTGGAGCTCCTGAGAGCTGCCAGTGGTGTCCGGGGTGTGAACCAGGAGCTGTCAGAGCCAGACTGGGAGAGCAGACAGGGCAGGAGGCATTTGGGATGAGCTCTGGGATGAATCACCCACGGCTGAGTCAGTGCTAAAAGCCATTGAACAAGAGTGGCCCAGCTTAGCTATTTTTAATATTTGCTTACTCACATTTACTGTACTAAGCTCTTTACAGGAAAGGTAGTTAAGAGCTGTAGTAAGCTCTTAAAGCCACTTTCCATGGCAGCAGCTCCTTTAATTGATTGGGATTGATGTCTTCAGTCTTGCCTTTTCTGAGCTTTTAAGGTCTGGGCATAATTCTTGTGCTTGATGCTTCCAGAAGTGCTGCAGTGTGGCACTCAGAGGCTTGCCTCTGCACCCACGGGGATAAATTGGGCTTTAAAACCAGCAGCAGGAGCTTGGTAGTACCTACAGGTGGTTTTTGACCTCACCAGATGGAATTTTGTCTCAAAAGGGCCGTGGTTTAACACATGAAGAAAACATTCTGAAGTTTTAGCCGCGATGGAATGAACAAGTCCCAGCGTTTCTGTTGCAAACCCCATTTTGCAGTGTTCACAATCCTTAGGGTGCTGCCCTCCTGCACAGCAGCACCTGGAGCTCTGATGGCCAGGACTGTGCCACCCTGGCTCTCTCCTTCACAGGCAGAGCTGTTCTCCTCTTCCCAGCTGTTTCCAGCTGTGGCTGCAGCAGGAGGAAGCCGAGCAGGTTGCTTGGGGTGTGTTTGTGTCGCCGAGTTCAGCGGTGGCTTCCTGTTTACTGCTGCTGAGGGAGGGCTTGGCCTGGCACCAGAGAAGGTGCAAGAGTGGCTCGTGGATTTTCGCTGTTAGGCAGGGACTGTAGCCATGAGTTGGGAATTTTGCACTGGAATCCATGTGCTGGCTGGAAATCGCTTTCTTTTCTTGCTGCTGGAAACATTCCCTCAAATTCCTTGAGTTTTGTGTTGGCGCCGGAGCTGGGAAGGGTGAGTGGGGTCACAGCTCTGCAGAGCAGAGGGTGGTGGGTTGGAGGGGAATAAACTGGCTCTGCTGGAGCTGTGGGAGCTGAGATAACTCCTGTTATCAGCCTCGTGGGAGAGAGGCTGCCCCGTGGCTCGTGCAGCCGAGATCCTGGGAGAGCAAAGCCCAAAGATCCTTCCCAGCAGCACGGAAATGGTCCTGCATCCAAAGCTGCTCTTGAGAGAGGGAGGCAGAGCTGCAGCTGGGAAATGTCTGCTGCTTTGGGCTTCTGAAGTAAGATCATAACTGCACTGAAAAATTAACTGGCCGTAAACTTTAATGAAAATGCTCTTGGCCGAAGCAAGAAATGGAGCTATTGTCTGTTTTCATAAGACACAGACAGTGCTGGGAATGCAGATAGGCTCCTGGAAAGGTAGAAGTTCATATTCCTCTCATAATTTTTGACTTTGAATTCTGAAATATAGAGTACATGTTTAAAGCTGGGGTTTTTTCAGCTTTCCTGCATTGTATAGGACTCACAGATCGATGATTCTGCAGTTAAAGACCCCTGGAGTTACCAGGCAGCTGCTGCAGAAGTGGCACAACTAAGTGTTTTCTAAAAGGAGAGAAATGAATGAATTGTAAATAAACATGAGGTGATTCAGCCCTACCAGAACTGTGTAGAAGAGTTCAGTTGGGTTGTTAACCTGGCAGAGGTGTGAGGCTTTCCAGGGCAGGGAAGTTGCTGGTGCCAGGCTGGAGCTGTTGTTGGGGTGAGATCTGTGCCAGGTGTGAGGTGTAGCAGAGTCTCTCTGGGGATGGATGAGTGTAAAGGCAGCTTTAGGAATTCCGGGGCCAAACCATCAGTGACAGGAGAATTGTGCAAGCTGCAGGACAAATTTTCAAATCCATAACCCAGCAGGACTCCCTAAGGAAAGGAAAACAAAGTCCTGCTGCTCATCACTGTCCACACGTGTCTCACCACCTTTGGACCACTGTTGACACAGCTCTCAGAGGCAAACATGTAAAATTTACTCCTGTTTAGCTAGTTAGTTAAAAATAGTGGATGTATTTGTCCAGGAGATTGAATGAATTGAGGGTAAATATTTGGTTTGCTTGCCAGGGTGATTACTGGGCTACAGCTCGTGGTTGACAGGAGACTCAACACCAGCAAACTCTTAATTGTAGCAGCTTCTCCAGAGCATTCACAGTTAAATTGGCCAGTGAAAATTCATGGCTGGAAATGACTGCTAGAACTTTGGGTGGTTGAAAAAAAGAACCCTCTAGTGATGTGTAGGGTGTCTCGAAGCACTGTTTGTTAGGGGGTGGTGCTGGAGGACAGGACTGGATTTACAGGTTCCTTCTGCTGCTGCTGGCAGAGCCTGCCCTGCTCAAACACGGAATTGTCTTGGTTGTCTCAGGAGATAAAACTGATACCAGACAAATAACAGGGTGTTCCTCTGTTTGAGGCAGAAAGCAGCTGTTAGATAAGGCTTTAACTGCAGCAGCTGGCAGCTGGCTGTTCATCTTCTGAAGGAGAATCCCTAGGAAACCTTGGGAAAGGTGTCCTTAGTGTCCCAGGGGAGCCAGAGCTCAGGCTCTGCTTTTGGCCACCGACGGGAGGCACAAGGATCCTGGGTTTTGGCAGAGCTCAAGTTGTTTATTGAGACAACTTTCTGAAGGCTTCGTTTGGCTCTCACTGATTGGCTTCTTCTGTTTCAAGTGGCTTCTGCCAGTTTGCTTGTGTTTGATTTTTGGGAAGAAAAGAGCCTTCAGCTGGGAGAAATTATAAGGGTTTTTTTCCCAATCTTTGTTGCAGTTGGGATCAGAGAAAAACAATTTAGGGTGAGATCTGAACCGTGTCATTTCTTTATTGTCTTTACAGGTGGTATTTAGGGCTTAGCTCCTCTTTTTGGAGGTGGGAATAAAAGGATTCAGAGTAGGCAATGTAAGGATTCTTTAAAGCCTGAAAATATAAATGTAATTGCAAGCAAACCAAAGCATCTCCTGGGGGAGAGTTCACTCATGCAGATGTGAATCTGCAGTTCAGAGAAACGAGTTTAGATGCAGATGTAAGATCCCTTCTCAGTCAGAGGACTTGGAAACCTCATTTTGGTTCAGACAAGTCCATTAACTGTCCCAGTTCCTTCCTCTGACTAAGAGGGATAAATGTCTTAACAGCCAGCCATGAGTACAGGTGTTCTCTGGTGATTAATCACTAATAAAAAGTAATTGCTGTGTGTGTTTATCCCAACAGATGGGCAATAAATACCTCTATTTCCCACTTGTATTAAAAATTATATCTCAGTGGCATTTGACTCTCCCTTGGGTTGTCCATTTTTTACCATGAAGTGCTTGAGCTGCTCACGCTGTGCCCACTCTTCTAAACTGAAAACATTTTTTTCTATGCACACCAAATTGGTGTGGCCCAATAACTCCACATGGGAATTTTTTGGGTCGGAAAAGTCCATATTGTCCACTTTCCATTGAGCCTGGGAATTTTTTGGGTCGGAAAAGTCCATATTGTCCACTTTCCATTGAGCCTGACAAGATCTCGTGCACCTTTGTGACTAAATACAGATGGGGGCTACCAGCACTACTGCAGGGTTCTAACTTAATAAAAGAGGAGCAGAGAGCACAGAGAGGGGTAAGAGACTTTGAAGATCTAATTGCTCTTGATGTCAGTAGTAAATCCCAAGTTTGTTGTGGAATTTTGTGGTTTTCAACTCTGTTATAGCAGGAATGTTTCTTGGTTAGGGGATATTTTTGTCGGTGGCTTGCTCTTAACAGAAGGATGAACAAAACCGGCGAAGTTTTGTTTGCTTTTGTTTGGGCCTCGTTTTAAAGGGCGAGCCCTTAAAAGTGAACTTTAACAATATCTTCTCACCACATTAAAAAAAAAATTTTAAAAAACAAAAAGAGAAAAAGGCAAACCATCAAAAAGGTCTTACCAAAGTGCAAAGCCACTGCAGGAAGCACATGACTGCCAGCAGCCATCTGGGGCGTTCAGGTGCTTTGCCATATTCAGAGATGTTGACCACGTAGTGAGAACCTCTTTAGGGTCTTTGGAAGGATCTAAATGGTGACAAATCGGTGACATTTATTTTGAAACCAGGTTGAGTGCAAGAGGTGCCGCTGTTTCAGTTTGTTCTGCTGAGGGAAAGTTGGGGTTGGTCCTTGCCCTCAGGAATTCCTGCTCCATGGGAGGATCTGGGATGCCCTCAGAGCTTCTGGGCAGCTCAGCCCCAGGGCAGGATGGTGCTGGACTGAAGGAATTTTGCTGCTGCAGAACCTCCCCTGTTGCTTGTTCCTGCTCTGACCTCCATGTGTGTGCTGGGTGATGGTGGCAGGGGTGGCAATGAGATGATCTTTAAGGTCCCTTCCAACCCAAAATCTGTGTTTTTATGCTGGGGGTGCTGTAGGGGGTGAGGAGTTTTGCTCGTAGCTGTGCTGCCCGGTGAAGAAGGGCTGGAGAGAACTGGGCCAAGAGCCTCCATTTCGTGATGAGATGTGAAAACGACCGAGGTCAAGAAGAACATGTGGAGCTGCTCTCCAGGAAGTGGCTGCGGGGCCGAGCGGGAGGGAGGTGACCGTGTGTGGTTTGTGAGCCCCGCTGGGGTGGTGGCCATGAGCCAGCAGGACCTTTGCAGCAGCTCTGTGGTCACCCAGTCCCAGCCCCTTGGCATGTTTTACACACTCCAACTAGAAAGCAAAGCCTGGGAGAAGTTCACCTCCTCAGGCTGGTGGGGTTTGGAGGAACTGCTTCCAACTCTCCCTCTCCGTTAGGGGTGGGGGAGAGCTGGGCATTACCAGTGCTGGCACCGATTTCCTGCCACTCATTTGATTTCTCCTCTACTCATTTGCAGAAAGGATGCATTGAGAATATTTCTCACTGGTCTTGACTTTGCTAGACCTCAGCTGGTTGCTTGTTTTGGTTTGTTTCTTACTAAAGATCTGAGGCACCATCGGAAATCCATCTGCTGTCGTAATAAATCTGTGCTTTCTTTTTCCTTAAAAGCTGGTGAAATGGGGGATTCCCTTGCTGAGGAGCACCAGTGGGTCACAGAGGTGGTTGTTGGGCTTGTTTTACAGCAGGAGGGTACAAACAGCTCCCTTGGAATTATCTAAGGAATTGTCCAGCAGAGCAATGTGGAACAGGTGCCAGGATGGCACCTCTGGGCCCTGGGGATCATGGGGAGCAAATGAATTCTCTTAAGTGAATAAGGTGAGGTGGGATGGACTCTGGCTTATAAAATATGGCTTTTAGGAGAACTTGGAGCTCTGAGAGCCTGTGAATTCATAACAAGCCCCCAGGTTTCTTCACTGATCATTTCAGCATGGTGGGATCTCTGAGATTTTAAGGCTCAGGAGAACAGGATGAAGTAAGTGACCTCTCTCTTGCTCCTGCCTGGTTAAAGAGGGGAGGAATTCTCCAGTTACAGACCTTCACGTGGAGGGTGTGAACATGAAACTGCTCCACCTCCCTCCTGGTGGCTTTTCCTGCTTAGGAAAGCTGCTGGAGTTCCCCAGCACTGCCCTGGCCTGGTGGCTGCTCTGGCCACGTCCACACAGGGTCATGATGATGATGTGTGATGATTGTGTGATGATGTTGTCCCACTCTGATCCCCCAATCACAGCACAGAAATGCCACGTGTTGGGGTGGATTTTCTTCCCTTCTGTTCTTTTGCACTGCTGCCATTCTGATGGATCTGTACCATGACTGTGGAACGTTCTCCTCTCTTGGAAAAGGCAGAGCCATTCCCTGGGCCCAGCTCCTCCTCACAGCCCTGGGGCTGTGCTGGGCTGAAGCTCTGGAGCTGTTGTTGTGCGTGAGCAGAGCTGATGTTTGTGACCCCTGCTCGCTCACTCTCTGTGCCTCATTCCCATTAAATCCACTTCCACGGACATTTTAACTTTTATCTGGAACACATCCGTAGCCCTGTGACATCCTGCCCCAGTGACCTGCTGAGGGTCACTGCCACGTCAGCCCAGCAGGAACGAGCTCTGCACAGCCCTTAACACTTTCTCTTGAGAGAAACCTCAGAGGTGTTTGCCACGGTGACTGATTTCCCTGGAAGTTCTCCCACACATCCCAAGTGCTCCTCAGGAAACCCCTGGAATCAGCGTGGTGCCACCGGGAAGAGGCCGTGCTTCCTGGAGCTCTGCTCCATTGCTGGGAAGGTGGCGTGGCTCTTTTCCAGAGAACTTCCATCCCATCCCAGAGGTGCAAACTGCACTGTGGGGATGAGACAGGAGAACATCAAGGAAGGAAAAGGGTCATTAATGCTGTGTCCCAGGCAGGAATCAAAACAAATTGTCCATGGAAATGGCTTTCAAACTGGAGTGGCCCTTCAGCCCTGTTAGCATTGGTCTGAGCAATAAAGAGGCTTGTGAGGGAAAACTAATTACAGAAAAATCAGGTCCTTGTTGGAAGGGTTCCATGATGGCTTCTTGAGGCTTGAGACCTTTGCCTCCAAGGAAATTGAGATTGTTTTAGAGGAGAAGTGTTTGGTGGTGACTACACAAGGATATAATAATAGGATATATACAAGGATATAATAATAGGTTGTAAACCTCAAGAATTGTGTCGTTTAAAGTTGTTTTTATACCAGAAATTGGGGGTGAAAGAGAATTAAGTACATGTTTATAAGCTATAAAAACTTAGTTGAAGATGCCCCTGCTCATTGCAGAGGGGTTGTGACCTTTAAAGGTCACTTCCAACCCAACCCATACTATGAAAAATTGATTGTTACAAAAGCCCAGTCTGTATCCAAAGGAAAATCAGGCTGGAAAGAGCAGGTGATACAGAAAAAAATGTGATTTTGCATTTGTGTGTGTGCTCCTGCATGTGCCCCAGCTGTTACAGGCAGAAAATAAAGGTGGCAAATTAACACCCAGCTCTCTGAGAGGGCTGAGAAACTTCTTCCCACATTGGTGCCACGTTATAAAATTCAGAGAAATGGCTGAAACTGCCTTGGAAAGGTGCAGGAAGTGAACAGGGTCAGTGCTCAGGGTGCAGAGAGGATGGAGGGGGTTTGTGAAGCTCTGGGTAGGCACAAGGCACTCAGAGAACACACCAGGAGTTGGCCTCCTCAGCTGCTCAGAGCTGGAGGGCTCAAAATGGAAATATTTAATATCTGTTCATATTAGCATGCCACTAATGAAGCTGGCTGGTTTTCAGTTCTTGAGGACTTTGCTGCACATGAACCACTTTTGATGAAAATTTCCATTCTGTGCCCTCCTGGCCCTATTTTAAAACATGATTTTACAGCGTGGATCAGTCGTATCACAGCATGGATTTCACAGAAAAACCTGAGGGGAGTTCATAATTCTGGTTTGGGGGCAGAGGTGAACAGCATGTGATGAGCTCACTCTGAGTAAAAGCATAAAATAAACACAATAATGAATAATTAAATAAAATGTACATTTGGTGAGAATCCTGGGGAAGACAAAGAGCGTGTGCTCATATATCTAAATTTTCAATGAGTCTCCAAGAGGTTATGCAGGATTAAATGCATGGCCTGTGTTGTACAGGCTGGGAGAAATAATAATAATAATAATAAATATAATAGTAATATATAATAAATGTAATCATAAATATATAATAATACATATAATAGTAATATATAACAAATATAATAATAATAAAAAATATATATTTTAAAAAAATAATAATTACACAGAGCTTTTGGGCTGACATTAAAATATAAATCCTACAAAAGTGACCTGATGCTTAGGAAAATTATCTGTTCCTGTATTGGCATAAGCAATCATAAACATCCCCAGGCTGTGTCAGGAAACCAGAAACTAAATTGGCTGAGAGGGCAGAAAAGAGGAAGAAATTGCAAATGGTGCTTCAAAGTGAGTTTTGGTTTGGTCAGGTTTTATCTGGGAGTTTCCTGTACTCGTATTTTAGGGACTTTTGCTGAAAAGGTTCTGAAATGGACCTTCCATCTTTGCATTTGGCTTCTGGGATCCTGGTTTGTGGTGGAAGTGTGGTGTTGGTGGAGCAGCATCCTTCTGGTTCGAGGAAGAGTTGCAGATTGTTTCAAAAATACTTAATTTCTGCATCTGCCTGTTCTTAGTTTTTGAGGCATGCACAGGTTTAAAGGGGTTGTTTCACAAAAAGTGTTGTATGTTTGTTTTTTTCCTTAAAAATACTGGAGCTGCTGGGCTTCAAATGTAGCAAATCCTCGGCAGGAACTTAAGTTTTTACCAAATATTATTCTCTCCCAAATATCTTAATAGTTTAATAGCCAAATTGATTTTGAACAACCCACCTTTAGACTTCCCTCCCTCTATTTCATAACTTTTCCTGATACCAGAAGTTTGTGAGGGCTCTGTTTGTGTGTGAGGAAAAAAAAAAAATCCCTTCCTTGGGCTCCAGATCTGTTCTTTGACATCACCCAAAGAAATCAGATGTGGATTTTGGCAACTGTGGGTTCGTGGCTTTGTGTTTGTGGCCAAAATCTCTAAATTTTGTGGTGGACCCCTGAGTGAAGGAGGAACCTTCACCTCCCTCTGCTGGTGTTGCCCTGGGCTGGGGCTTTGCTCACATCAGGTACTGGAAATAGAGATTTTTTGAAGGAGGTGGCAGAAATCACAGAATCCTGGAATATCTTGAGCTGGAAGAACCCTCAAGGATCATGGATCCAGCTCCTGGCCCTGCCCAGACACCCCAAGAATCCCACCCTGTGCTCCTGGAGCTCTGGCAGCCTCAGGGCTGGGACCATTCCCTGGGCAGTGCCCCTGATGTCTTATCCAGAAGGATCCAGGGAGAAACAGCCTGGAAAAAGGAGAAAATCCTTTGGCATTTACTGAAATCCAAAAGGATTCCATCACCTGGCTTCCCTTGTCCAGCCAGGTGCTGCATGTGAGTGTGGGTCAGGATTTTAAATAACCAGGAAAAGCCTTTTTTTGGGGAAGTGGGGTCTCAAGAAAAACCATCCTGCATTCCCAAAAATACTTTGGAGCGTGCATCACAAAGGATTGTTTCCACTGAGAGAAACACAAGTGAAGTGAAATTAAAATATGCCTGAAAAAAGCAAATTATGTCCTGTCAGTCAGCAGGGACTGAGCACATCCCTGTCATCCTGGGATGTGTCCCCTGGAGCAGGGAAGAGACCAGAAAACACACAAATAACAATTGTCCACTGAGGCTCTGAGAGCTTTTCAGTGGCCAGGGATAAAAATCCCCTTCACATTTTGGAGATGAAGCATTTGAGTGGGTGGGTCTGGTGAGGGATGCTCAGACAGAGCAGGAATTTGTCTCGGGCAAAGGAGACTTTTGGGAAGATGAGGATGCATTTTGAAAATGTGAATCCCTGACAATGAGCATGGGAATGTCTGGAAAAGCCATTAGGAAATAATAAATCAGAGATTGGATGTTGGTTTGTTTGGGTCATCCCCAGAAGGTTTTGTAAACGAAGCAGCACTTAAGGGTTTTTAGGATTCTGGAAATTGCCGTGACTAAAACCAAGAGTAGGAGCTTTAAACCAAAGCAAAGCAGCTCTGTTGGAAAACAAGGAGTTTGATTTATGAATCTGTAAAAGGCAGTGGTTTTACATTCCCCCTCACATTTTAAAACATCTGGACAATCTTTTTAACATTAGGCCCCCACAGACATTGAAATACATTGAGCTTTGGTTATGTGGCATTTAAAAGGGGGTGCTTTTAATGAGATTCAAGTTGATATTTTTCACCTTTTGCATTCCAGTTTTATGGTGCTGTGCAGAAATAATTCCTGGCTTGTCTGCGTATTCCAAAATTCACCACTCTCAATGACTTCTTCCCCATATTACTGCCAAGGGAATGTGTCTGGAAACTCACATTTAGCATTCAAGTGGCAGGGATGGCAGGAACATGGAATTTAATTAGGAATGTGTGCCAGGCTCTTCAAGATCATTTTTTTTGGGATAGTATCACGTTTGCTGGGCTCTTCCCAAGCACGAGGGAAGTTGTGTGGCACTGTCTGCCTTTTCCCAGACTAAGCCTCAGGCTTTTAAAGCAATATTTGGTGGAGTCTTCTGGGTCAGATTAAGGCCTCACACCGGTGAAGCAGAAATAATAAATAGACATTTAGTTTAAACACGTTTTGGCAGAGATGGGGGAGGAGGGAAAAAGGAGGGGATGGAGGCTGGAAGTGGAGGAATCTTTGAGCCTCAGATGAGTGATGGGTGAGGTTCCCCAAAGCAGCAGCACTGCCAGGTTTAGTTCAGACACGTTTTAAATGATAATCTGGGAGGGGAAGAAACAACAGAGAGCAGGGAAGGGTTGGAATTAATATGAAATGAAAAATGTGAGGAATGGAGCCATGAAGGAGGTAAAACACAGGGGAAAATGTTCCTGTGGTGTCACAGCTGAGGCTTGGGATGGGAACAACCCCAGCCTGAAAATAAGGGAAAAATGCAGGGAATAAGCAAAGCTTTCCCTGTGATCTTTGGCTGATCTCAGGCAGTGCCCTCAAAGTGTCAGGAGAAATCAGTGGATGTGCCCAAACCCCTGGGTGGTTCCTGGGACTGGCTTTGGCTGAGAGCAGATCCAGATCTCAGTTATAATAAAGGTTCCTTGGGGTTGCAGGTGGAATTTCATCAGCCTGACCATTTCATTTGTGCCTCAGACTGTACAAAGCCATTCCTGACAATGGCTGGTTTTGCTTTTTTTTCAGTCAGAGTGAAGCTTCTCCTGGGGAGAGTGAAGACGACCCATTTCAGTTGTGTAGAGGATCCCACAGGCACATAAATGCAGGTGTGTTGGCTTTGGGGGGTTGGTTTTTAATTGATTTTTGGTGGGAGGATTAATTTCATAAACTCTAAAATTGGTGGTTTGGGCTTTTGTTGTTGATTGAGCTAAAGCTTAGAAAAACATGGATCAAAGAACACGAATAACTCAGATAACTTTCTGCTCTTTCTGTTTAAGCACTGGGTATAAAATACAACTTTCTTTTGAGTCAGAGCTGCCCTGTTGTGCATCCTTGGCAATCTAAAAGCTCTTGCATCAAACCCACTCAGTGCTGCTCTTTCCTCCTGGAGAGGGAGAGTCATAGTAATAAAAAATAAATGCCAACAAATCTTATAAAATACACTGTGACTCATAAAGCATCAGGAGTTTCAGACACAAAGGGTGGGAGGGGAGAAAGCAATGAGGACTGTTTTGCTGTTAAGGGGTTGTAAAAATAGAAGCCGACTTTTTAAAAAAGGAAACATAAAATGAGCAGTTTAAATCACTCGGTCTCAAGTGTTGTTTTCCAGCCAATTAAGAGCTGAAGGATGTGAAAGTTATTTGTGCTTTACAGTGAGAAGAAAAACCTTTCAGAAAAGCTGTGGAACCACCACAAGAGAAAGGAATGATTTGGAGCAGAGTTCCCAGAACCAGAATAATCACTGACATTTCTTTTTTTCCCCTTTTCATCTCGTTGGTTTTTAAGAATCCCCTTCCCCACCTGAGGATTTGGAGAGTTGTGGTGCCTGGCCCCTCGTGCCAGCAGTGATGGATTTGTGTTCTGGTAACTATTCCAACTCTCCCTCACGTTTCCCTTTGCTCTTTTCCCTCCTCTCTCAGTATCTCAACGTAAAAGAAGATTGCAAAGCCATGGCTTTCTGTGCAAAAATGAGGAGCACCAAGAAAAACGAACTCAGCCTGGAAGCTCAACACCAGGGGCTGGAAATCCTCTTCTACCTGCAGGACAAAGCCCCCATTTGTTACTCCAGTGGCGAGTTCACCTCAGAGGAGCTGTGCATTGAGGCTGCCCAGAGGTGTTGTGAGTATTTGGGTTTATTTCAGTTCAGCACCCTGAGTGAGACATCCTCTGTGTGTCAGGCAGAGGAAGAGCCACCCTGTGCCAGTAAATCCCCACAAAACTGCTTTTACCTCGTGTGCACCCCTCACGTGTCAGGATTTGTCCTGTGCTGTTCCCTCTGGGCTGGGGCTCAGCAAAATTCCTGTGATTCCACAGGAAAAAATGGATTTCAGCTCTGTTGCATCTCATCATCCAGTGTGCTTTTATATTTACAGTTCTGGGGTTCTCTCCTGCCTTTTCCTCTTCCCTATGGAACACAAATGTTACCCAGCTGCTCTGGGGGTGGGAACAGGTGAACTGGGCAGGAATTTTCCTGCAGCTCTCAAATGTTTTCTTTGCCCACATCACCTGGATTCTTGTAATAGCCTTCAGCTCCTTTGCCTAATTGCTCCTCTTCCATGGAAATGGGTGAAGTGATGGGAATCTGCAGGACAAACCTCATCAAATGAGTGCTGATGTTGTTTTTTAAGAGATTTAAGCAAAATGAGGGGTATTTAACACCCCCCTATTTATGCTGGGTGTGCAGGAGCTGCTCTTTTAGGGCTGTGAACCCACAGATGGTGCAGCTGCTCCCAGAACTGAAACAAGGAATTCCAACAAGAGAGCTGTAAACACAGCACAGCCTGGTTTAACCTGGGATGGAGGAAATGCAAAGTTAAAACAGATCAACCCATTCATATCAAAGTCTGTTCTTAGCTGGAAACCCCTCTGGGGAATGGCCAAAACACTTTATGCTTTCTGCTTGTTTGCTAAAATCTCCTCTTTCACCTCTGGGGGTTAAATTAATTAATAAAATAAAGCTTAAGAACAAAGGGGTGAGTTTGGTAAAACACCCATTTCTGTGAACTGACCAAAATCAAGGTTTAAAATCATTTCCTTCAAGCTCAGACCTTTGGCAAAATCCAGATTTGAGAATCACTTTAACACCAGAAGTATTTAATACACCCCAAACCCAATGGGTTCAACCGAGGTGACAGCTCCACCTCAACCTTTCCCTCCTGATATTTGTTTTAAGCTAATCCCAGTATCAGTTCCTCTTCATGATCCAATATTTGCTTTGTACATTTGTGTTTTGGGGTGTGGATGTGCACTGGAGCCTTGTGATTCATCCATTTGTGTATTTTTGTGACAGCTGTGTCCCCTCTGTGCCACAACCTCTTTGCCCTCTATGATGAGAACAAAAAGCTCTGGTATGCACCAAACCAGGTCTTCAAGGTAGAGGAGAAATCGTCCTTCAGGCTCCATTATCGCATGAGGTAAGAGAAGGCATCTGGAAAATGATATTTCTCCTTCTTCCCGAGCTCCCTGAAGAAGCAGGAAAGCAAAACCAAAAGCAGCAGCTTCAAATATCTCCTGATTTCTTTGCATCTTTGGGGTTTAACCTTGGAAAAAAGGCGCCCAGAAGGTGAAAAACCACGAGAAATTGTCTCCACAAAGCTGGGAGTGAACAAGGTCAAAATTAATTGGAAAATTGGCTCCAAACCGTTGGGTTTTGTGGCAGTGTTTTTATGGATGAATTCCCATTTGAAGTGTTCCCATTCCCACCGAAATCAGTGGGAATTTTACTCTTCATTTGGAAGGGAAAAGCACCAGGCTCTTGCTTTTGGGATTGTCCAGGACTGCAAGGGATCTGTGGGACTGGGCTGGGGAAAGCTTGGAAAAATAAAAGCCAGGATATTCCCAGG
>VZRV01003994.1:0-32373 GCA_013398115.1 Falcunculus frontatus
TCTTTCTTTCTTTCTTTCTAATGGTAGGAAGGATAGCACAAATTGCACATTGAGGGCAGCCATTTTCTCCATTGCCATAACATAACTGTTCTTTGCCTGTTCCCCAGAGCTTTACTAGTACATAATTTCCAGATTATCACTTCCATCTTGTGCATATGGAGATGCTACTCTAGTAGAGTTCATCCTCAGGAGAAAATATTATGCATTTTAAATTGTTCTCCTTGTCTTTTCCCTGCAGATATATTTTATGCTAACAGGGAATGCAATCTTCAGCACAAACTCGGGAACAACATGGTGAACTATAATAATTATTGGACCTGTTAGGTCTATTATGGAAATAAATCTTCTGTGAACCAACATTTTCCCTCTTATGTTTCACAGAGAGACAGTAACCCTTCTGCTGTCAATGAATTAATTTGCTAAAAGAAGCTGGAGTTCACAGATAAATCTTGAGATTATTTCTCATTTACATATTAGCTTAGCATTTATGTGCAGTTCCATTTGTGTGATACTCCTGGGGACAATCCAAGGAACAATATGAATCATCTAATATGTTAAAATTAGGCTACAATAGAAGGGGAGAAAACCTACCTAATTTTTGGGGGGGGTTTTTTAAATTTTGAATTATTTAGAATAGTCTTTGTGATTAATTATCTAGCACTGTATGCATAGTGTTCCAGAGTCGTTTTAGCATGTCTGATGCTGGAGCATACTTGAAAAAAGCTTTCTGTATTGAGACTCCTTCAGAGTGTGCATTATCTCAAGGACTACTGGTTGTGGCTTGTGTGATATCCTGGCTCAGACACGGATTGGTTTTTTCTTCTTATTTATGGTGAAGAAACAAGGTCAGAGGCATAAATGAAAGCAGGACCAATGTACTTCCTATTTCCTGTGGAGTCCCTAGAGCTCTGGTTTGAAATAATTACTGCTGTTAATTAATGATTTGCCAGCTGTCTGCACTAATTTTATAGCATTTATGTATGCAGAGCCATTGTGCCTCACATTCCTGCTTGAGAATCAAGAAGCAAGACATTAGAATCACACTTACATGTTCATTTGTTATTTTGAATAGACAGACCAGACTTGCACAGACCAAACTGTAAGGCTCACTGAAGAGGTTTAGCAGCAGCAGACATCTACTTTGGGACATTTTAGACATTTTCATTTCAATTTTTGCTTGATTTTGGGTAGTAATACACCAGGAAAAAGGCAAAGTGGCCTGTTAATTCTTACTTTAAAGATACACATCAGTTTAAAATTGGAGTGAAAAAGCTGGGCACTATAATGTGTCTGTGCCAGACAGATTCTTGCAGAAAACATTATTTCCGTGTGTGTTAGTGGCTGCCCCACTGCCCTGAATGCCTACGCTGAGCTGCAATGCATGCATGGCTTTGCTTGCCTCCTTCCATCACCCTTTCATAGAACCCTCATTTTTCCTGAAGGTTTGGGAAACCAGATGGTTGCGGTTACAGAATTCCCAGTGACCAATTCCACTTCTCTGTAGCAGTCCTGCAGTTGCAGTTGGCTCCATGTTTAGTTCAGTATTTGTTTCCCATTCTCTCCTTTGAGGGCTTCTGTCGATGTGGGCTGTTAAGCAGCTGTGGCATTTCTGACAGAAACGGCAATATCTTAGTGGTGACTGACTGTACACACCCTATACAGTGTTTAGAGTGGGAGCCCACTACTCTGGAACTGATTAATCTGAACGTTGAGTGTCCTGGTTTCAGCCGGGAGAGAGTTAATCTGCTTTCCAGTAGCTGGTACAGTGCTGTGTTTTGGATTTAGAATGAGAATAATGTTGATAACACATTGATGTTTTAGTTGTTGCTAAGCAGTGGTCAAGGACTCTTCACCGTCTCATATTGCCCTTCCAGGGAGTAGGCTGGGGGCACAAGAAGTTCAGAGGGGACATAGCTGGGACAACTGACCCAAACTGGACAAAGAATATTCCATACCATGTGACAACATGCTCAGTATGCAAACTGGGGGGACAGCTGGTCAGAGGCCACTGCTCAGGAACTGTCTGGGCATCGGTCAGTGAGGGGTGAGCAATAGCACTGTGAATGGTTATTTTGTATATAACAACAACAACAACACTAACCATTACTGTTGTTGTGGTGGTGGTGGTTGTTGTTATAATTATTATTACTGTTATTGTTATAGTTATTATTATTATTATTTCCCCCCTTCCTTTTCTGTCTTATTAAACCATCTTTACCCCAACCCACAAATTTTACTCTTTTTTTCTGAATCTCTTCCCCATCCTCCTGCAGGGAAAGGGAAAACAAGTGAGCAAGCTGCTGTGGGGTGTTTAGCTGCCAGCAAGGTCAAACTACAACAGCCATTTTTCAGACACCCAGCATGGTGCCAAGAGGGTGAAGATAATGGCGGGTCTGACCAGAGTGCTTTAAAACAAATTTTATAAACATTCATTATATTAGTTTAATAGTCACTGATCACAATGTTGATTTATTTGCTCACAGAGTTGTTGCACTTGTTCTCAGAGTTGCACAGTGTAGCACCTTACTTGCTGTCTATGTTCCCTCTTGTGGTGTTTGTCACCTCTGGGGGCTGGGTCAAGGTTATCATTTTGTTGTCGTTTGTAACGCTGGCTTCTGATATGATAAAATTCCTGGTCATGAGACTAATCTGGTATCTGTACTCAGTCTGCCCTCACCTCCATACTCTGGGAGCCATCTCTCAGAAACTTGTAATAATTCATGACTTCTCTTTAGAGAGCCAAGCTATGGGTGAGAGAAAGTGAGGGAAGGAGTCCCCCACTCCTTTACCCTCCTTTCCTCCTTTTTGTCTTTCCCTTTTCCTTATTCTCCAGGCTAGTTACAATAGCTCTTGAGAATTTTGAATATTATTGGGATATTCAGACTGGTATGTTTCTGTTGATATGTCTCACATTACTGAATATGCTCCAGATCTTGTTTAAAGTTAAATATCTATTTAAGAGTACCATCCAGAGATCTAGCTGGAGGCTGGACAGTTGTGAGTGTCAGGGTGTATGGGACGGTACGGGCCAGTGCCTAGGACAGTAGGCACCTCCGGTGTTTTGGACTTCATCCCTGAACAAGAGCGGAACCCTGAAAAACTAGCAAAATATTTGGAAAAACTGAGCTGTCACCCTGGCAGTTCCTGAGAGACACAAATCACTGCAACACGCTGAGACCTGGCCCACACCCACTGAGCCCTGTTCAACACCACTCACTACCATCAAGGACAAAAGAAATTCTCATAATCTGACACCAAAGTGACAGGTATTGCACCTACTGCAACCCCCATGACGTGGCTGAACCAGAGACCCAACCCGTGTCATTATCGGTCACTCCTATACACAGGAAGAAATATTGGAAGCAAAAGTCCACTCATCCAATAAAGGAAGAAACACTTCCCTTACTCAGGGGAAGAAGTGGATGAGGCAGACTACTCCAAAGCAAGGCCATCATGAGAACAGAAGGAAGAAGAGACAGAACTCGTAAACAAGGCAGTTACCACCCAATCTGTATCCCTGTGTTTGCTGTGGGATATGTGAAGAGATTTCAGCCGTTTTCCAGGTGAGCACATGTCTGTTCTAATGCTGGGATAATGGGGCCAGTAGTCTGGAATTAGAGGGTAGGGAAGCCAAAAAGTTGGGATCTGTTTCTAGGGAAAGGGGCACTGACAAAGTGATTGGAAAAGGAGCATGAGGCCTCAGCCTCTGGAGGTGCCTCCAGTTCAGGAGAGAAGGAAAGGTATCCCTTCCAGGAAGATGTTATATATCACCCAGGCAAGTGGATCAACATGGAGAGAGATATCCTGGACCTGAAGAAATTAGCTGTGCTGGAGGTGATTTATGATAAGCCATTCAAAAAGTGTCCTGGTTTCAGTTGGGATAGAGTTAATTTTTTTTCCCAGAAGCTGGCACAGTGCTGTATTTTGGATTTAGGATGAGAATAATGTTGATAGCCCACTAATGTTTTAGTTGTTGCTAAGCAGTGGTCAGGGACTCTTTAGCTTCTCACATCACCCTGTGAGCGAGTGGGCTGGGGGCAAAAGAAGCTGAGAGGAGACACAGCCACGACATCTGACCCAAACTGGACAAAGAGTTAATCCATACCATATGCCCTATATGCCCCAGTATACAAAGTGGGGCGACAGCTGGCCAGAGGGTGCTGCTCAGGAATTGTCTGAGCAGTGAGTGGTGAGCAATAACATTGTGCATCCTTTGTTTTGTATATTCTAATGATTTTAGGGGGTCTTCTTATTATTAGTTGTTATCATTATTACTATTTTCCTTTCCTTTTCTGTCCTATTAAACTGTCTATACCTTAACCCACAATTTTTTGTCTGATTCTCTCCACCATCCCACTGAGGAGGGGAGAAGTGAGTGAATGGCTGTGTGGTGTTTAGCTGCCTGCCAAGCTAAAACACAACACTGGCTTAGTGTTTAAGCTATTCCTGACCCCCTGTTGCTTTGAGTTCCTCAACAAGGTTTATATTTTTCATACCTACTCCTTGAAGATATTGTTCAGCTTGTGTATTATTCCTTGTAGACAAAATACTCCTTCACAATGTGAGAAAAAACAAAAAATGTATGAGTTTATCTAAAGCATCTACAGAAAAATAAAGCAATGCTACAGTAATTCCAGTTTTCAGTAGTCTGAGTGGTGATGCACTCTGAACTTGAATTAGCAAGGTTTCATCTTATTTCAGCATAAAAGCATATATTAAAGCATAGCTGCAAGTGTTTCACCTCGGTAAATGGCAACATTTCTGTGGAAGCCAAGTAATGGTGCAAGGATTTGGAGTCTTTTGAAACAGATGGTGTTACACAAATTTTGGATCACCACAATAGCAAAAAATATAGGACAGCTGGTTGGTTTATAGGTATATGTACAGCACAGGAGTGATCTAAAGATTTACAGGTCCCCTCTGAGGCCAGACTGTGCTTATTTCTGTATCACTTTTACATTCCCTTGATTCAGAAGTCTGCAGATTTGGCTGTCTTTGTCAGATTTGGTCACTCACAGGGAAATGTCTTTCAAATAAGCACCTTAAAATTCTAGATGTTGAATTACTAAGACCATAAAGCAAAAAAGACGCTTAGATACCAGTGGGCACAAAATATGCCAAAGGATTTCTCTTCTCCTCCTCCCTTTCTCCCATCCCAAACAATCCTTTTCAATATTGAACAGATCTGAGAACAATCCAATCCAGCAGGTCAAGATAGGGTCAGATTTCCTGACCTGCTTGCCCCCACCTCTTGATAATCTAGAAATGAAAATCAATTCTTGTCTTTGAGCTTGTGAGGAGCTCATAATTGCTTTAGACTAAAACACCGAGTGCCTGCTTTTTCTGCCACCTTTCAATTCTTAGAGATGGGGATGTCATTTTTCAAGTCGAGTGCACTGTCAGAATTAGATTGTGTGGTAACCAAGTAGAAAGATTTCTGCTCAGAATGAGATTTCTTCTCACTGCTGTGCCTTTTATTTGGGTCCAAATTCTTTTTTTCACTCTTATCCACAGGGATATCGTAATACATTTTGAGTGCATTATCTATGGAATATAATTATTTTCATTAGGGACAAAAATGGAGCTCTTTTGTAGCCACTGAAATTAATTGATAAATAAAAACTAGGCTAAATTTGCTTCTTGATCTTTTTTTTTTGCTACACTTTCTGCCACAAATCATACCAGTCAAATATGGGTAGAATTACATCTTATTTTTATTAAGTATAGCTTTTTTGCCAATTAAACTGAACATAGTACCTATTCAATTATGATAGAACATTTCTAGGCCATTTTGGATTGCTGTGAATTGTTTTCCTGAAAATAAGTTTGTGGGAGGCTATGCTGTGCCAGCTATCTGGTGGGGCTTACCCAGCACAGTGGGCTCTGACTGGAAGGTTGCTGCCCCTGGAGTCAGGAGAATGGAGCTGGAAATCTGGTCCCAGTTGTCAGTTGGGGAGGAGGGAACTTGCTTAGGACCATATTCCCTTCTTATGAGATTTCCCATGTGAGCCTGAAACCTCAAATCTTTACCACCTTATCTGCATTGATTTCCAAACCAGATAATAAAATAAGAGGGATCCAGCTTTTTTTTTTTTTTTTTTTTAATGTGGAGGATCCTGTAGACCATGTGGGGAAAGTTAAGTGGAAGAGTGATGTACCACTTGCTTTTCAGCAGTCTTTTCCTTTTTACAGCTCATGAGTGTATGTATATCTATTTTCACCTATCCTGATTAAAAATATCCCGTTTGTGATATTGGTGAGGGCTTGACTTTTACAGTTTATGTCCCTTATGCTTAATGCTATGGCTATTATCTAATGGAAGGCCACCTTCACCTCTGGGGAATAAGATCAGAAGAAGTTCTTCTGCTGAACAGCTCTAGCATTTCTGACAGCACAGGTATCCTACATACCTGCATTAAAATTAGAGACAATGTAGCTCTTTTCCCACTACTCTTCTGCTGCTAAGATTTGTGATTTGCCCAAAAGATCCATTTAGATGGTGAAAGAAACCATAACTAAGACAATGATTTATCGCTAGAATAATTTTTTTTTTAATGCTTAGGTATTGAATGAACATTTTTATATCTGTTTTTGCCGCATTTGAGAGTTTCAGTAAGGAGAGCTGCCAAGAATTGCAGTAAAATAAAACCTAAATAATTAATTCTGCCAACGAATGATGGAAGGATATCAATAGCTAAGAATAGTCTAAAAGTTAAGGGGGAAAAAAGAGGAGAAAGAGGAAAGACAATCCTTGCCGGAATGACCAAAATAAGGGCAAGATTAGAGTAATAGAATTTGCTTGTTTGTTAGTTTGGAGGCTTTTGTTGTTGTTGGTTTTGTGGGAGTTTTTTGTTGTTTTGTTTTGTTGTGATTCGTTGGTTTGTTTGTTTGTTTTTGAGAACCATGCTGGCTCTTGACTTTCCTTTTCAGAGACTCTGTCACTGCAGGTAAACTCACAGAGTAAGTGAGGGCTTGGTGTTATCAATCTCTCTTTCCTTACAAGGAAGAGCATCAAAACAGGAGGGCATCTTTCACTAAACAAAGCCCATTTCTCTTCTAATCGCAGCTGGCCCAGGGAAGCTGCATCAGGTAATGCCAGTGGAATCTCTCTTTCATCTTTCTCCTCACTTCACGGATTTAATCCTTCCTTCTCTCTGGCTGCTCTCCAGATGGCACAGCCGTAGTGTTCGTGAAAGGAGGTTTGAAACCCAAGGCCCATCTTTACCCTTCCTGATGTCATGAGAATTGCACACAATGATTTTGAATGTTGCATTTTGGATTGCACCCACTGATCCTACAAATTAGCATTGCTCTTGAATTGAGAGTGAAATAATATGTACTTAAGTCAGGTAGACCTCAAGCCATGAGTTCTGTATTCAGGTACTTCCCTGTACCAACATATAACTGAAAAGCAAGGGAATTTTTCAGTTCAACACGATCGGAAACATCAATATCCTCTGTTTACATTCCTATGCTTGTTACACTGTCTCCATAAGGCAAGTTCTGGTTTCTTGAGAAGATTAGCAGCATTCTGAAGTTTTAATATACCTCTGGTATCTGAGAACTTGTTAAAATGTAACTTTAATTCTGAACTTCTTGTGATTATTAACTAAGCTTGTGTTCTTAGAGAAAATAGTTTTTAGCTTAGTAACTTATTTTTCCTCACATCTTGCTTTCTTTGTGCAGAAGAGTCTGAGGTTCTCAGACAGGCTTGAAAACTGAAAGTGCAGAGGTGCAAACCAAAGACTCCCCTTCTGGTTCTCAAATAAAAAGGGGAAAACAACAAAAAAACCACTTTTTGACCAAACGTAATATGAGAGCAGGAATGGATTTTTCTTCATTTCTTTGTTTTGCTTTTGATAATTACACCAAATCCCTATAATATATTCTACACTGAATTACTGATATGCACTTTCAACCTCAGCCCCCAAGCCCCACTGTTGTTTCTGACTGGGAATAACAAACACACTTCCTCCTTTAATGTGCCCCTTGAGAAGTGACTAAATGCAAATATTTATCGCTGCCTTCCTTGCTAGTGTGCATCGTCCCAGATGTTGATGTTGAACCCCAATTTTATTCCTGTTATTTCTTGCTCCTGAGGGCTGTGCAAAGCTGATTGAGCTCAGGCTGGGACCTGGGGCCTGTCCTACTGGTTGGAATGGGCTGATTCCAGGTGGAGGGTGGCCTCAAGATCACTGCTAAGCCTCTAAATGACTGGACATATAGCATGATGCAAAATGACATGTTGCCTTCAGAGTCTGCAGGTCAGAGAGAAAGAATGTTTTCTCCAGTAACTTCAGGGAAATGGAGTCTGTGAAACCTGATAACACACATGCCCCTTGGTCTCCCCATTTTTACAGACCTTTTCAGAACTTCTACAATTGCAGCAGGTTCTAATTTGGATTCCCACTTTTAATCTTGCTTTTCTTTATCAGTTTTTCAAAAGTTGGTGATTTTAGTGTCCCTGGTGTCCAGCCTGAATCACATGAGGAAATCCAAACAACACTCTGGCAGCCAGGCAAGGCAAACAAAACTCATTTTTTGTTTGGTTCGTTGGCTGGGGGTTTTTTCATGGCATTTGATTTTGACTTGCAAAGTCACTTTACAGACAAGGAGTGCTTCAGATCTGTAGCACACTCAGGGCTCTACTAACTCATATGGCTGCTGGATGTTGATCTAGATCCAAATCACCTTAAAAATTAAGCTATCTGCCTGTAGACCTTCACTCAAGAGGAGCAATATTTACTTTCTTCCTTACTCAATTCACACAGCATTATATATTATATGGGTAGCATGAATGGTAGATAAATCTAGGTTCTGGTTTTGACATTCAATGGTATTGCTAATAAAAGAAACATGTTTCAAACAACTTTTGTATAAATCATGGTTATTTTTGTAGAAGATTAAACAATAGTTTGGTCCCTCAGGATATTCGTGAACAGATGAAACATTAACCACAGGGTCTTAAATGTTTTATAAATCTGCAGTACATTCCTGCAATGGAGAAATAAACCCCATGATTTATAAGCCAGCAGCCCATGGTAAGATATTTACTTTTGCAGAAACAGGATTGCACATTAGGCAGGGCTGGTATATTTTGTTTATCAAAATCTGGGATATTCTCTGATGAGTTGCATTTGTGCAGCGAGTTGCACTTCATAGTGCATGGAGGGAAATTTTATAGTAAATACATTATTTATTTGCTTGTGTGCAGCTCGTGTGTCTCTGGACTTGCAGGTTTTGGGTTGTCAGACAAGCAGTGGATGCAGCAGACATCCAAGGAAGTCCATTACTCAGAAACTTTTAATGCATTACTTTTAATGCAAATGGAAGATAAGGTATCCTTATAATCCAGACTGGCAATCCTAGAACGAGGCCAGGTCACAGCATGACTTGAAAATGTAGCAGAGAATTTCTGCATTGGCCGGAAGGCCAAAAGATCAACCTCGGCCTCAAAGGCAACATAACTCCTACCCCGCCCTTGTCAAGGTGAAGGGCAGGTTTGAGGGAGGTTCAGTCTCAGTGCACATCATGACACAAGCTTTTCATCCTGCCCACTGACCAGCCGTGTATTTAAGGGCAGGTGAGACTATCTGGTGTTGGTCCCTTACTAATCTGTATGATGTGGAGAGTTTAGCCACCTCCTCTTGCCTTGGCTCCAGATTGCTGTGATGTGCTCATGCCCAAACAATTAGGGTAGGGATATTAGGTCTCAGCTCCCACAGTCAGCTCTGCATAGGTGTAATGTCAGCTGCAGGAATCATTTCATCTCATCTTTTCAAAATACGCACAATTACAAATCTCTTTCACTTTCTGTGGCAGAGAAACGACAAGAAAACCTGTGAACCTGCGAGGAAACTTCTTTTATATCATTATACATCATGGGCAGTGCTGCCATTCACTGCATGCTGTATTCAGTGTCACATACTTCCTTCATACAGTAGAAGGGAATATGCTCTGCTGGGAAAACAGGAGCATGGAGGTCAGGCTGGAGAGAGGTGGCCAGGAAGCACGATTCTTGTTCAGCGGAAACACCGGGCTTCAGGTCAGCTGGTTTTCAGCACAAACTGAAAGATGCTTCTACCAGGGGGACAGAGAAGTTCCCTGGCTGTGAGGCCCATGGCATCAGGAGGACATCAGGCCAGCCTTTCCCTGGAGGTACTGAGAGGTCCCTCGTTCTCATTTCAGACAACAGAGTTTTTACCAACCACGTGAGATGCGCTTTCGGAAAAATTCCAGCTGGTTGGGTGGGTACCTGGGACCTGCTTCCCACAAAGGTAGGTGTGAGACCCTTCCCAAGGATCCCAGGCATCCCTGTCCCAGGGATCCCACGTATCCTTCCAGCACTGCGTCTTGGCGGCGGATGGGCAGCAGGGGGCACTCCGCGACCGCGCAGCCGCTGGCGCAGCGCCGGTGGCTGCTCCCGATTCCCCGTTGAGTTCCTCATCTTCCTAATGCCTGGGATTGGGAATAAACGTGCGCCTGTGCCTATTCCTGCGAGTACCTGTACGCCTGAGAGCCTGTACGTGTGAGTGCCCACACCACAGGTGTAGCCGTACACCCGCACATCCCTCTGCATACAGGTATTTCCTCCCTTACTCCTTCCCATGACAGAATTAAAAGTACAAACCCTGATGATGCAAAAAGCACCAAAACCCCACACAAAACCAAATAAAGCCAAAAAAGGCCAAACAAAACAACAAAACTAAACCAAACCAAACTAACAAAAAGCAAAAAAGCCCACCCCAAAAAACCAACAGAAAAAACCCCAAACAAACCATAAACATCCTTCCCTAAAGCAGGTAGGGAGGACTGGAAAAGCATCTGTGCAAAAATAAAAAGAGAACTACAAATTAAACAAGTGTATCTAAAAACCAACCCCAGCTTGATACAGTAGGACTTCAAGATGTAGTTGAATTAATTTAAAAGGCTGAGGCCCAAGCTTTAGAAACACAGACTATGTGCCACAATTGCACGGACCCTATTCATTTTAGCTAGCGATATCAGCTAGAAATTGAAAACTACTTTTAAAAATACCAAGCAGTTGCAATTACCAAACTGCTGTGCTTTCCCTGACTTGCTGTGGTTTAAGATGCCTGTTCTAGGTTTTGGGAAATACAGATACTTACAATTGTCATGTGCTGTCACTCACACTGCTTAAGTCAGCTATTTATGAACTAAGAGTAATTTTGAATTATTTAAACATCAAGGTCTGGCTGTCCATTTCTGCTCCACATCCAGTGGTACTGATTTGTGTGCTTCTGAGAGTGAGAGTTAAATAACTTCATTGCTGTGCTGCTGGGCTGATTGATAACAGAAGGCTGCAGCTAGTGCTTTTTGTTTCCACAATACAGTATTGTTCAGGAACATAATAATTTAGTGATACTGTAAGGTCAGAGCACTTACAGCTTATTGTCTCACTGGGAAATAATCTGAAGTTTTGCCTGGAATATTTGTGGGCCTTTGTGTTTTTTAAAAGGCACATATTAATTTGAAATCCAAATTTTTTCAGGGTATGGAGCAAAGCCTGATCTTAGCTATGGGCAGGAAAACAGTGCCAGGCAGACAAAGATACCATTTCAGAATTGCTTCAATATAAACCAAAGCTTTGGCCTCATAAAGAAGCCTTTTAAAATTATGTATGTATTTGCTGTGTGTGTTGTGCAGGCAGCACAAAAGTAGTCACTGCATTGGTAATGTGACAGCCAAAGTAGCTGTTTTCACATTTCAGGGCTTAGCACTATCAGCAGATGCTGATGGAACAACCCAGAAACTCAAAGCACAGCCCAGAGCAGATAAAACACTTTTTATGTTACCTTTAATCTGAGGGGGGAAAAAACCCAACTTATCATTCTGATAGAGAAAGAAATTTTCATGTGATGGCGTACATCCACGTAAATAGGCTTTGAGGCTCACGGCTTTCTCCATGGGCATCAGGAAGGTGCTGCATCCAGGTGTTCTGGTCTAGAGAGGAAAAATGAATGGTAGGAAAGAAAAGAGGAAAAGGACAATCCCACTGAACAGTTAGCTCTGCCACGGAGCTGGAAGAACTGAGAAATCTGCCCAGTGACCCTGCAAAAGAAACAGAAAACGTGACAGTTGTTCATTTTTGTGCTGATAAATTCCTCAAGCAAAGGCTGGAAACTGCCAGCTGCTGGATTCACCACCAAAGCACAGCAAGCTGAGTGTTAACCCTGCACTCCTTGACATGGGTTGTAGTGAGCACTTTGCTCCTCATCACTGAAAATACTGATCAGCAGTGCTGCCATCATGTCACTGTCACAGCCAGCAATGCTCAGACCACCCCACCCACCTCCTCAACAGCCCATCCTGAAACGTAATAAATAAACCTTTGGAGATCCCTCCCCTCACTGGCTGGGTTTGGCACACTTCAGATGCAGCACAGTAGGAGTATTTTTATGGTGCTTCACCTTTGACTGTGCAGGCAGACACTCCCTACTCATCTTTGTGAGTTGAGAGCATCTCCCTCACCTCTGGAGCAGCACGGCTGCTGCCAAGACCTTTGTCCCTGAGAAGGAGCCCTGGGAACAACAATCCCACTTTATGTGGGAAAGCACCACCAAGAATATCTTCTTTGCTGCATTTTCCCTTTCAGAGGAGCCAGAGGTCTGGTAGCAGCAGATCAGAAGGTCCCATGCCCAAGCAGAAGCACACCATGTTGGCTTCTGGAGGCTGGCATTGTTCATCCTAATTTTTGCCATAAGTGATTAAAAAAAGCAAAGATGGAGTCTAGAAGCATCTGAATGACCTTTGCCTGAAAAAAAGTGTAACAAAGCCTCAGCTGGCTGGCTGTGAAGGACACAGAGATCTCTCTCTGTTAAATGCTTCCTTTCAGTTGCAAAAGAAATTGTGGAATACCATCCATGGAAGTGCTCAAGGCTAGGTTGGACAGGTCTTTGAGCAAGCTGCTACAGTGACAGATGACCCTGCCCACAGCAAGGGAGTTGGAGTAGGTGACCTTTAAAGGTCCCTTCTGAAACAAACCATTCTCTGATTCTACGGAAACCGTTTCACATGGACCCACTGCATTTTCACTGGCTTAGGTTTCCCCAGCACTATTGTCCTCTGAGGCACCATTCAAGATACTTTGCATAATAAGGAGGAGAGAACCCTAACAGATGATTTCCACCTCCAGGGATAGAAAGGCTTCTCTGTGAGGGGCTGGGAGGTAATGTTAAACCTGACTTAATGAATTCCCACATGTCTTTCCCCTGTGAGAGCAGTGTCAAAAGAATCTGGTGGTGAACTTGGCTGAATGTGTTTTAGAGTCCTGACAGTATCAGGGATAATAATTAAGGAATCAATTCTGTTGCCATATCCATGTTTGGCTCATGTCCACGTCCATGTCCATGTCCATGTCCATCTCTGGACATGACTCTCAAGGTGCTCAATCTTGATTTTTTTTGGTGTGTGTGGAGGTGTTGATATTCTAGGAACTACATCAAAACAAGTTAACTCATTTCAGAGAGGTCATCGAAGAGCCTGGTGATCAAGCAGTGATGAGTCAAGTCCCACAGTACTGCTATTTTTCCATCAGTTTCCACTACAATGCTCTGAACCATACACTGTGAATGGTATCTTTTCTCTTAAAAGTAACATTTTTGCTATAGGAAAAGGGCCCACAAGGTGGCTCAGGTGGAAAAGAAATGCAGTGTTTTTGATCTCTGCATAGCACATATATGACTGGGACAGAAGAGTGTTACTCTAGAACAGCTATTTGAGACTGTCCCAAGAGATGTGTTTGTGTGAATTTGAATTCAGCTAAAGATGAGGAGGTGCAGAGTACCAAACCAGTGGCAATCAGTGCTGGGAGGACCTCATATTAGAAGGCCAAGAACTGAGACAGAATAGCCAGGATACACAAAGAAAATTGTATCCTTTATATCCAGATCTTAGGACCCAGCCCCTCTGACTCCTCCATAGGTAGCTTCTCCAAAAATTAAATGTACTCAAGTAAGACTGAAAAGCACACATCTTTCTGCATTTTCTTCTGAGTCAGTCAAGGAAGTTTCTGTTGAACCAAGAGCTGCCTCTCGTGCTGGGCAAATCCTTTCAAAGCCTAAGAAGTTATCTGTATTATTATAAGATATTTACAAATGGAGAATCACAAAATCACAGAATGGTTTGGGTTGGAAGAGACCTTAAAGATCATCTAGTTCCAACCTCCCTCTTCCCGTTTGAAGTCACTACCCACAGTCCTGTCACCACATGCCCTTATAAAAAGTCCACCTCCAACTTTCTTGTAGGCCTCCTTTAGGCACTGGAAGGTGCTATAAGGTGTTCCCGGAGACTTTTCCAGACTAAACAGCCCCAACTGTCTCAGCCTGTCTTCGTAGGAGAGGTGCTCCAGCCCTCTGATCATCGTTTTTGCCCTTCTCTGGACCTGCTCCAGCAAGTCCGTATCTTTTCTGTATTGAGGATCCCAAACCTGGATGCAGTACTCTAGCTGTGGTCTCATGAGAGCAAAGAAGAGGAGGATAATCACATTCCTTGGGCTGCTGGCCATGCTGCTTTTGATGCAGCCCAGGGTACAGGTGGCTTTCTGGGCTGCAAATACACATTGATGGCTCCTGTTGAGATTCACATCATCCAGCAACCCCACCTGTGTGGCTAACAGACTGCTCATGGCAATAATTCATTATTTTATAATGCATCATTAGGCAAGGTGTATTGTTTTTGTTCTCTGAGTGGGTGATGGGACATTTAACAGTCGAATAAGTGGAGAACAATTTGTAATCCTGCTGATCTCAATACTGGGTAATTCAGGATTTCTAGGCCATAGAATCATAAAGTAATTTAGGTCGGAAAATGCCTTTGAGTCCAACCATTAACTCAGCCCTGCCAAGTCCACCATTAAACCATGTGCCCAAGTGCCCCATCTACACGTGATAGCAAGGTTTGAACTGTCTGACCAGGGCAGAATAGGAGTACAGCAGTTATCTGACAGGTTTGCTTTGTGCTTGCATGAAACAGTGTGCCAATAGGTAGCTATCCTCTTTGCTAACAAGTGTGGGTTGAAAGGTCACCAGATGGAGGGTTTGGTAAAATGAGACTTTTCCTTAGATAGCAAAGACTAACACTTTTTTTCCTCTGACCCACATGCTTCCAACTACAATATGCAAAGATTTTCAGATGAAGCATCACCGTGCCTCATGTAACTTCCCTGAGACAAATGTAAATGGTCTAGGCAATAGTCCTTCTGTCTTAAATGCCTTTTTAAATGTCTCTTTTTACAGTTACCAGTGACGAATTCCTTCCAAAGAAGCAGAATAGTGATTCTTGCTGACGTGGAGTAACAGTTTCTCAATCCTGCTGAAAAGAAAGTGAAATCACATCAAGTCTCAAACTTTAGACAATAATTTCCAGTGTTGTATTTTGGAAAGAGAAGCCTTCAGGATATCAGTTTTCCTAAAAGGAAACAAACATCTATGCCTGTTATGCTCAACACATCACTGAAAAAGCCAGCACTAGAACCAGACAAATTTTTCCCATCCACAGTGCAGATGGTGTGAAGGATGCCTCACTGGGATGCATCACTAGCACAGCTATGTTCTCACACACACATTCTCATTCCCGCAGCCAGAATGGTCATCTGCCTTCACCAGCTTCTCTCCAAACACAAAGAGGCGGGTCAAGGAAACCTAGCTCCTGGGACTGGAGTTCTCTTCCCTAGCAAAAAGACTTGCTAAGGGTTTTTAGCGATGCCTCCTTCAAAATCTCCTGAAGTGCTCCCCTTCCATTCTCACATCTACACCAGGATATTTCTTATCAATACAACAGGAAAGAGAGGTAAAAGATACAGGGCATTGATTACAAAATATTCCAACAGATACACCAAGACTCAAGAGACAAGAGTATCTTCATCCTGGTAAGTCCATAGTATTCCTCTTTGATGGTTCATCCCCTACTCTTTAAACACTGAGGGCATTATCAAGGGGGTTCAGCAGCCTCTAATCTGGCAGGAAGCCAGGACACCAAGCCTTCACCCCTAAGTGTGGTGGTGGCTGAGGGCCATGAATCACATCTGCTGGTCCCAGGACTGCTGCTGTGACACCCAGGGTCCTGTTCCAGCCCCTGGTCCCATGGAGCTCCAGTGGTGCCCCATGAGTGCCTCAGACTGATGCCCTGCACGAAGTTCTCTTCCCCAACAGAAAAGAAAACTGTTCTGCTTCGTGCTAGCACTCATTACTTTGCATTACTGATTTGTTTTAGGGGGTCATGATGACCTCTTCTTTTATAACCAAGCCAGTTAGCAGAGCTAGATGAAAAATTGGCCACTTACATTATAAAACTGCAGATTTTTAAGAATTGCTTCAAACCAAAGCCCTATGCCAAATGCATTTAGATGAGATTAACTAATTTTGCCTAACATTTTCTAGGCAGTATTTCCATAAAAGCAACACTACAAGATAGTAAGGATGCTGAGATCTGATAAATGACCAAAATAAGGGTGACTTAGAAATTACATTTTCCACAGATGAAAGAAATTAATCAAGTTGGACTTATCTCAAAAAATGAGCTCCTATTAGATACACAAAAAAAGCAAAGCTCTTCATATGAAGGCAGTAACTGCTCTCAATAGCCATAGAGTTTGCCTGAATTGAATTTTGGAGAAAAAAGAAGATTTTAGAGAATATGCCAATTTTTTAGTTAAAATGATCCAGACTGGCTCCAGGCACCCATGATCTCTGGTGGGAGCTCTCATCTCCATGCAGACCGATAACCTAGGTGCAGGATATCCTCTCCCAAAATAATTTTTCTTTCCCGTACAACTACCTCTTTATGGTCATATATTTTACCCAGCTCCAGTCCCAAACCCTGCCATATCCTCAACAGTCCCGGCCCCAAGGGCAGGGGAATGGCACCCACTGTGCTGGGCCACACCAGTGTGTGATATCATTACAGCTTCTTCACCTCTCCCTCGGAAGAGATAGGGGACAGGGACATTCTACCAAAGCTGTGTGAAAACAGATTTTCTACAGCTAATCTCAAAAAGCAGCAGCAGATTGGAATTTTAGTGGGAAGGAGCACCTGGGAGCTCTCCAAACAAAGATGGTGTCATGAGTTCAAGGCACGGTCTTCACTGCTATAGTTTTTTTGGACACATGGAAAGAAATTAGCCTGATCCCTTGGTGGGGGGAAGGTCCCTGACAGGGAAAGGAAGCAGTGATACCCTCAAGGAATATGATAGCAGCAATAACTGTCTGGGGTTGACCTTGGCTATGTGCATGAATGTAGTGTCCCCTCTATGGGGTGGCCGAAGGGTGTTGAGTATCCAGAGAGGGACGTACGCAGTAATAACTCTGTCAGATGCTGCCCCAGCCTCCAGTGACCTATGGCCCAAGCTGTCCATGTCCCCAGCTTGTGGCCAAGCACTGAAACTGGTCTGCCAGCAGCTGGAGATGGCTGGTCCCTGGGGAGGCTTTTGGACCTCTTAGTGTCTCAAAATACCAGAGGTTGTTTCAAAAAGCAGACATTAAAAAAACCCCTATATTTGATGTAAGTTGCTTAATTACAGACATTATTCAGTTAAAAATCTTATGGCAGCTGAGGATCTAGCTCTTTGCATGCAGAAAGGACAGGTCGAGTCTTAAAATATTTACAAACCTTCCAGGTAATTGTTAGAAGTTGTAAGTGCCACACCTGAGGCATAAACAAATTGCATCATATTTCACATTTCCTGAAATTTAGCCATTGTTTCCAGTTAACTGATTGTTAACTGAAGTCTCTGGATATTCTGGGCATATTCGTTCCACTCTTTATAGAAATCATATTTTTTAAACATTTTTTTGCATTATTAAAGATAGAGTTGCTTTTTGTGTGTTCATGCAATCTTTGTTCACACAGTCCATAGATTTAAGACTTGCTTTTTGCTCAAGAAAAGATGTGTTCTGAGCTCTTCAGTGAGTGTCAGGGAATTTTTCCTGATGGGCGCATTCCCAGGATATATGAGGAATGAGTTAACACAGAGCCACTTGCCAGTCTGGAACATAGGAAATGATGGATCAGTGTCCTAAATCAGCACACATGATAGCAATCACATAAACCATGTATGAGTGGGATGATGAATTATATCATTTACAGTATGCAAAAGGTTGTTCAACTTTTTTCTTCCCCCAAACTGAGGGTTAGCAGTGAAATGAACAAAAGTTAGTGCATTGTATTAGCTCTTCTCAAGAAGAATATTAAAATCTTAAATACAAAGTGTCATCGGTAGTAAAGACACCATAAAGTGTTTCGAGCTAAGAAATTGTAAGGAAAAGAAAGGAGTGTAGTTAGTTATTGTTTCTTCCAGGAAATTCTTCCTTTCCATTGATTAATCATATCTAGGCAATTCCTAGCTTAACAGTACATTCAAAGTAGATTATTTGAAATTAAATTTGAAGTTCATTCAAATTCAGTTCTCCCGTACCATAGAAAAGTATAAGGGCTGATCTTCAAATTAAATGCTTTCCTCCCTGAAGAAAAAACAGTAGCTTATATATGTGAGAATGCCGTTAAAATACTGGCACCAGTAAAGGATTTCTCAGATTTTTTTTCCCATATTTCTAGAGTTTCATTGGAAAATATGCTGTCTGACCTCCTGAGGGAGCAAAGCATCTTCTCCACAAATTACGTTGGAGAGCTTGGAAGGAAAGCAGCCATTTGCTTCAGTGTTGTGCTCTGTGGGTTGCTAATTTGAGTTTCTGCAAAATGGAACCAGTTTCAAGTGCCTCAAATGATTCCTATCAAGTGCTGACATTTCCAGATAAGGAGAACCTATGTTGTCTTTCTCTGCAGCTTCAGCAGGCTGGTTCTTAGCTCTCTGCTTACCAATATCACTGCATATTTACACTAGCTTTTGTTCTCAGTGCCAAGTAGCTAGAATTACTGGGAGGATTTCTACACTGCAGGGAAGAACGTGGTTTTTTATGAGACAGAAGCAGCTCAGTAGAAGAATTGAAAAAGTGTAACTTTTATAGGCCTTGAGGTGAGGAATAGTGAGTGTTACAAGGATTATTTAATGGGGTAGAGTCCCCTCAGGCATCTGAAACCCTCAAGAGGCTGTTGAAAGAAGGGTATTAATTCAAGAAAGTCTTGCCAGTCAGGTTATACAGGGAGGGGGTTTTGCTAGTGGCTGAATGGGAGGGAGAGGTGGGATGGTATTTGAAGCTGCGTGAAGTGGGCATGGCTGAGCAGCTGGAGTCCAGCACCCTCATTTGCTGATGGATCCTGATGACTATCATGGCCTTTGAAGCTACCTCTGTACTGAAGGTCAGGCCTGCTCTTTGTCCCAGTGATGAAACAGGGCACTGATCGTGCCTGGTCCATACACCCCAGCTCCTGGTCTGTGGAATAAGTGGATGCACAGAATTAATGCCAAACCCACAAGTTTCACATATTTCATTATGACTTGCTGAAGGATATTGATCAGCTTCTGCAGGAGTTGGTGGAGGGAGTCAGCATGAGGCCTGACAGGCCACCCTGGCTTCACATCATTCTTCCTGAGAAACTGCTGGCGTTTCTCAGACAGAGAAAAACACCAGGGTCCTACAGCATTTTGCCATTGGTAATAAAGTAACATTTTTAATTGAATTCATTAATTGAAACAGAAAAAGCAGTCCCGTCTCTATTAATGTGAGGAGAAGTGGCACTTCATCAGTTGTGTAATGAGCTTAATAACATCTAATGTTCACTTAATACTCTTATAGGCGGTTGACCACGAAATAAAGCCAGGTTGATAGGGATTAGTGGCTAAATGCCAAGGATAGCTGGGTTTGAAGATGGCCACTTTAATTTTCAGAGTTCATTATTACTGTTAGGATCTGGTGGTGTTATTTCTAGAGAAGCACCAGGAAGCCTTTGTTACTTACCACTGCATAAGCACATGGCAAAATAGTGACCATTGCCACGGGCAGTTTGTGACTTTGGGAGGGAACACACATTCTACTGGCCTGCTGGTACCACTGCTGCAGGACTATGGGACTACTTATGAGTCTTGTAGATTTAAAAAAAAAAAATATTATTATTACTATTATTATTATTAACAACATGGACTGGATTTTTCTCAGTTCAACAGATATCCATGAATGAAAGGACTGAAAAAAAAAATGATGCAAGAAGTTACAGAGCAGATTAACAGAATTAATGGCAATGGATACTCAGTCCTGGGAACTGTCTTTTGAGCTTTGAGTTTCAGCTGTCCTCTGTGTTTCAAACAGTTTATTGTGTTCATCACTTTGCTACTTTTTTAAGGTGAAAAAATAAACAAACTCTCCCCAAAGTAGGATCATACTATTACGTATGTATATGGAGCTCTTGAGGATGAGCACATTTATCTTGTTTTCTGGTTCGGTTTTGAAAACACATTGTTCACTGTTTGTTGTTGTGCCTATCCTGCTCCCATTAGGATGACTGTAAGCTCCAAAAGGGGTGTTGCACATTGATAGATCTGGGGCAGAATGAATTTTCAAAGGTGTGCACAGTGTTTGGACATCTGAGCAAGGGCCTTGATACAGTAGTGTCATTCATTCACAATGTATATTTTTTCTGCTCTGAGCTGCATCAGAAACAAAAGTGATTGAAAAAGCAGTTTGCTTCTTCACTGGCATCAGTTTCCTCTGCTGTTTGACTGGCATTTAAACACAGGCTGGTTTTACAGGGTGGCCCTTATTACATCATACAAAATCAACCATCAAGCTGCCACGATGTCACTTATTGCAGAGCATTGCTGTGCAACCTTCACTAATGAACAGAAGCAGCCAAATTCCTCCTAACACTGAGGAAGGAAATATTTCTCTACATCTGATGTCTTTCACTTCTCCTGCTCTGAGTTATAAATATTCTGGAGCATGAGCTCAGATGAATAATGCTCATACTACAAATAACTAAAGCTAAGGATCTTTATATTTAGAGGTGAAGAATCATTTCTTTTGGAATGTAAAGTGTGTTTTTTTCATTTTGTTTTGTTTAGTAGCTTTCAAATGTGAACAAAACCTTGTATGAAAGAATTGAGATTATGGGCTTGTGGTTTTATTTTTAAACCTAGAAACTCAGATATGGATTTCTACCCAGTTTAGGTTTTAAGATAATGTTAAATTTCTTAAAAAAAAAAATGGGTGGGGGGGCACGATGAACCCTGTAACTCTGAACTATGTCAGCAAAACCCTTCTAACTGATCATTCTGTTTTCCAGCAAACTCATCAGTGCTGGGGTTTCTTTTGTCTTCCGTGCAACTCCACCATTAAGAAACTTTTCTGATTGCACAGTCCAAATTCAGACAGGGAATCTGAGATTTTATTGTTCCCCTTTTGCTAGGCTGTGGTTAGTAATGGCTTAAGTAATGTTTCATAACCCGTTTGTAGTCTAGTATCTCCTTGAAAACGACAGACAAGTTTGACTCTTTCTTTCGCAAAATAACTCCTTAATTTGTCTCTTCTTGAGAGAAGATTTAAACACAAGAATAAGAAATTAAGTAAACATAGGGAGGATCAGGTTGAGTAGCCGAACATTTGCGATACAATGCAGACACCTCTTTGTTTTGAAAATGTTGAAGTATAAAGATAGATTTTTGTTCTTTTCTGCCATAAAATAATTTTGAGAAGCAATGCTAAGAAAATTATGAAATGTATCAGCAATAAACGTCTCTGGCTTATCGAGGGATTTATTCATTAGGGACAGTATGACACACGAATCAAGACTGATAAGATTATTGGTGCCAATCTTGCCCACGGCCATGTGCAGGACTGTCTTGTTACTGCAACTATTTAGCAGGGAGCCTTTTTCACCCGCCTTTTAAATTTTTTTCTGCTGAAACACTGCAGGCCAAAACCAGTCATTTTGTATTTGGCTGTTACCTGTTACCATTCCTTTCTCTTCCAGCTAGTGAGCACCTTAACCCCTGTGGTGCCTGCTCTACTTTTTCTTCTGGTGTTCACATTAAAATAGATCATGTTAAACATTCTGCATTTTTGAACAGGGACTATGGCTGTTGACAAGCAAAAACTATAACTTTAAATGGGCTACAACACAATATACAGATTTAACATGATGTATACCACTAGTTTTGCAGTTCCTCATTCAAATGCCTTCGAAGGTGCCTTTTTCCTATGCACCAACTTTGCCCAGTCACCAGCTCCAAAACCCAAGAAGTAACTCCCATCCTCCCATTGGCATGTTGCACATCAGTGCTTCAGCAAAGCGAAAGGAGTAGTGCCTTTAAAAGAGAGGGCTACTGCAGGAGTAGGTCTGGCACTTCAGTACGAAGCAGGAATAAAAACATCAAACAAGTTCTATCAGGAGAAGGCTGGATGATGTTAATTATGAGCCTACACAAACACTTAAGACTATGCATGACTGTTAATACACAATGGACTGTCCACATCTTCAGCGGAAGGCTTGGACACAGATCAAGCATAGAAACTCACTTGTGTTTTCAGCTTGTGCAATCAGTTATTTCTTCATTTTAAGTCAATATAAACTGCCTCCAGCCTTTCTTAGGTTTGTCACCCCCTAAATAACTTTCCTCACCCTTCCAGCATTCCTTTACAATACTGTGGGGATGGCCATTGTAATGGCCTTGAAAGAAATCCCAACAAGTCCAAAGCCACCCCCATCTGAAGTGCTGTGGGCAAGCAATACACTGCCAATGCATCCTACTTATTTGCCACCTGTAAGACCTGCTTCAGAGCTGCAGCCCAGCTTGCTGCCTATTCTGTGTCCCCTCTCAAACATAGGGTATGTGGTCTAAGAGAGAATGGTGGGTATGTAATTTAGGTCCAGATTCTCCTCCACAGCACTTGCGTTAAATATTCTAGAGTACATTTGCAACAGTAAATCTCTCTCCAGTTATATTCAACCTGCACATCATGTACTTGTCAATTTAAGAAGTACCATTTTCCAGCTCATTTAGGTGAGCATGAAAAATGAGTTACACCAAGCTACAGATAACATTGGTTCATGAATAGGCATGAAATTTTCATGCTTATGGATTAAAGCCAAAGTTGCTTTTCTGTTTGAATGAATCAGCACTTTGTTCCTGTTACCACCTAAACCACCAAGCTCCAATTTTGACAGTTGTATCACAAAGAACTCCTCAGTCTCTCTGGATGTGTTTTGTGCTTTTCACCATCATGTACCATAACCGTGTCTTTATTAACAAATGCCTTCAGCTCCTAACTGGTTTTGTTGAGATCTGGCTCCCACAAATACTTGGCATCTTCACAGCCTTGCTTGGCAATTGATGATTCAAACAGCCACATCAGACATGAACTTCCTTACATACTCTTCTGTTCTCCAAGGCTTTGTATCACCTCCCTGAGTGCCAGATCTCCAACCATCACACTTCCTCCCTGCCTCCATGGCACCCAGCTTCTAACCCACTTGTTTTGGTTGAACAAGACGCTATAATCCTTTAATGTATATCTAGCAGTTATATCCAAACCTTCTCAGAGCCTCTACTCATCTCCTGTTGCCCACCAGTTCTATCATTTAGGATATTCATGCAACAGTGGTATAGCCCTTCCCTGCAAAAAAACTGCTAGATTGGGCCAAATGGAAATACAAATACTCTCTCCAAAACCAGTTCTGTTGGAGACATCACAGCCAAACTGCATCTCCCAAAATCTGATACTCCAAACACTCAAAAAAGTTTAGCTGCATGCCTTTTTCCCGAAATGTCCTTTATATGTTTTTCTTCTATATTTAACTTTTACTCCCTATTTGATGAAAATGTTTGTGCAATTAAAAAAAAAACCTCCATCAACTAGATGACAAATCCAGTCCTGGGTTTCCCCACTACTGCAGTGGTTCACAGTATTAACCTTACTTACCTCCCAAATTCTACACAGCGTAAGTCATGAGAAGTTTCCCTATGCTTGTGAAAACATCCTTTAATTCTCTCCCATTTTTTCCCTTTTCAGGGAATACAGTGCCCTGGACTAGAGGGATATCTTGCTGCCAGTGCTCACTGCTCAAAAGGAATTCCCCAAGCTGGCAGCTCTACCATCCTTTGCCCAGTGCTACACACGTATGGAGGTTGCCTCCCTTGCATGGAACCAGTCTTTTTATCTGTGGTTTAATCAAATCTTACCACAAAAAAGCAGACATATTAATGTCTGCATTGAAGTACCTTTTGACTACGCAAAATGTTTGTTTAAAAGATCCCTTCTGTATATAATGCACTTGAAAAAACTTCATAAACATCTAAAACTATACTTTTTACATCCATATATATGTGTTTAAATGCATATATTTAGATAATCATATACTATTCAACTTTTTTCAACCCAAAATAACAGTTTATGAAGCAGAATAAACAGCATCAATTTGGCAAAGAATGATCCAACAGCAAGTCCTCTCACAAATGTTTTTTATTCTTAGTGCAGGGAAATAATTTCAGTCTGGAGACTGTAAAATCCTTTTGTAGTTCAAAGTATTTTATTAGGTTTCTTTTCACATTCAATAACTTTGAATGTGACGAAATGACAACATTTCCTTGGAAGTTTACACAGCTAGCAGTACTTCTATTTACAGTCTCATACGCTGAAATGGTGACTGTCACCAATATATCTGCCTTTGTACATCAGAAGTGAGCTTAATAGAGTTATTTAAGTTTGAAAAGACCTTTAAGATCATGAAGTCCAACTGTTAATCCAGCACTGCCAAGTCCACCACTAAACCATGTCCCCAAGCACCACATCTACACATCTTGGCGACCCTACCACTTCTCTGGGCAGCCTGTTCCAATGCCTGACAGCCCTTTTGGTGAAGAATTTTTTCCTAATATCCAAACTAACCTCCCCTGGCACAACTTGAGGCTATTTCCTTTTGTCCTATCACTCAGTACTTAGGAGAGGAGACCGACCCCCACCTCGCTACAGCCTCCTTTCAGGCAGAGAGCAAATGTGGTTACACAAAACTCAGCATTTTAACATTACCCTTAAAACAAGATGTCAATTTAACATAATTTAAACACAGATTTCAAAGTAGTGAGACGAAGATCGACGTGGGCCTGCAGTACAAGCTTTCCCTGCTTTCACCAGCCTTCATGCTGCTTAACCATACATGGCAAGTGGTCCATATAAAGCTGAGGAAAGTATCTCAGCACTTAATGCTGTGAACATAGGCTCAGAGCTATGCTGCCCATGCCCTTTCTTCATCTATATCCAACCACTAAAAGTTGCCTTTACATCTTCCCATTTTGTTTGCGTGATCCCAATTATGATTATATTTAACACCAAAATTTAAACAATATGGTACAGACAAATGAACCCATCCAGAACTGGATGTTTAACATTAAGCCAAGAACATACAATTTGAGTAATTAAGTATTTTAAAGACAGAATTCAATTTTCATTGTATTTTTATTCTTGCTTCTTAATCAAACCCACATGGAATGCATTGTGTTTAATGAAACTACAAGATTAATATTTCAACAAACCAGCCAGTACATAAGCCCACAACTGAGCATAAGATGAAGAGGTTATTTTAAAATATTTTTGAAAAAGCCTTTTATGAGAGAAGCACCCTCCTGCAGGCTTGAGCCTGCTTTCTCTTCTCTTTCAGCAGTGATCTCTCCTTGAACACTGAGCTTCGTCTCCATGCACTATTCCTTGCTTTTCAGTTTTGGTTTGGATTTGACTAGCTGAGACCACATGAGGTTGGAAATCAAAGCTGTTGTCCATTTATTTCCTTTTGAGGATGTTGTCTGAAACTTTTACTGTGGAGGACTTGTGAGCCTTCTCTCCTTGTTTAGGACTCCACTGGTATTGATTTTTTACTGTGCAATGGTTAAGCACAGTTCCTCTTTCTTGTCAGTGTTCCATAGCGTCTCTCTCTTTCTCTCTACAGAGATAATTAATTACAGTTTATTTGCCAACAATTGTTTGAGTACTGCAGGTCCTCATTGGGTTAGCTAACATATTTGAACTAATGGATTTATATGATATAAGCCATAAGAATCCAGAATTTGAAGTCCACATTTATTTTCAACTTAATGCACAACTTAAATTTAAGTCCCATACTATATAATTATTTATGAACATTATGTTTCAGGTACTTATTAAAATATCTCAAAAGGCACAAGCTCCTCTCACACTCACAGAGTGAGTGTACATAAGGCTCCCAAATTAGTTTGGTCAATGTAGAGTCCAGCAGTTTAACATCTAGAAAAGCCCTTATCAAGTCACGGTCACATGGACATCAAACTTTACAGCAGAGCCTAAATCTTGCTCCTTTGGCAATTTCCACAGCCTCTTCCACCCACCACCCTCTGCCTTGTCCTCTTCCCTTTTTTTCTTCTCTTCCTAGATGTATCTACATCTCCTTCTTTCTCCTGATCCCTCAAGCCATACCTACAGGAGAGTGCAGTGTGTTACACGGCAGCAGCAAAGCAAATATTCCCCAGCATACTTGCTCTTCAAGGCAAGGACTACAAGAGTTTCACAGCTAGTGTGAAATGCACCTTTTCTCCAAGCCTTGCTCTACACTATCAGCTTCTTGCCTTGGTGGCTGTGTGGGGGATACAGTGATGCAACTCCCTGAAGACTAAACATGAGCAACCTTGAAAAGGAGTCAAGGCAGCCAAGCAGATATTCTTTACTATTTGAAACCCTACCATCTACCCGACACCTTCCACTGCAGCAAGCCCTCACCTCATCTACACTTCTGCCCTGGCAAAGTCCTTCCCTCTGTATGGAAGTGTGGTTTGCCACACTTTCCCTCACCTCAGCACAGCTCCTTTTCCTTAGTGAAGGGGCAAGGAGCAAGTCTCACTGGCATTGGTGCCATTTGGTTAAGAGCTGCAATCATACTAGGAATATTTTGTCAGTCTCTTAACATCACTGCACTGGGAAGGCCTTATGCAAAAGAAATCTCTGAGCTTCAGTTGCTTCCTTGGGACCAGCCATAACTTAAGAGCAAAACCCACACTTTCAGGAGATTAAGAGTCACCAGGAAAATGAGAATTCCTCTGCATCAAATACACATTTAATACTGTACTTTACTACTTATGGAGGTTAAAGCAAGAACATACTTCTGAGGGGATTCATTCTTTTTAAACACTCAAGCCTCAACTCAAGCTAAGTAACACACTAGAGTCAAAGGTGACCACTATGTGCTTTACATTACATTTATTCAGATTAATATTGATCTTCTGTAACCCTTCTGCCCCTCTGCTTTATTAATGAAAGGATAATTCATGTGACAATAAGTAGCAAGAAGAAACTGAACAGGGAGAAGACAGAAGGAAAAGTAAAACAGTTTTCTGCATATGAAGTGAGGAAAAGAATTACAGAACCACAGAATGGTTCCAGTTGGAAAGGAACTCCAGAGGCTATCTGGTCCAACCCCATGCTCAAGAAGGGCCACCAAGAGCAGGCTGCCCAGAACTGTATCCAGACAGCTTCTGGATATCTTCAAGTATGGAGACTTCACAACCTCCCTGGTCAATCTGTAAAAGTGCTTGGTCACCATCACACTGAAAAGGTGCTTCCTGATTGAGACAGGCCTCCTGTGTTTCAGTTTGTGAAAGAAGACATTAAAGGATGACAGCTGACTGCTGTATCTATGTACATTTCCACAAACTGAGACCATCCTTTCTCTACCTCTTCCAAGGAAGCAGCACCTGAAGAAACTGTTACACACAGTCACACTTTTGGGATGTCCTATCGGGAGCTGGGAGTCAGTACAGCAAAAGTGATAGCACTCACTGCAATTGAACTTACTTGCCTACGAATTTAGACAGCTCCAAGTCACCCAGCTGCCAAAATGCAGAGTATTAAACAGCTTCTGTTTGCCTAAATGGCACTACTCGCACAACTTAAATATGCTACTGCCATTAGTTTGGGTCTCCCATACTATTAATGATGTTTCCAAAACTAGTGCTGCTGGATTTTACTGTCCAAGGGGGTCAATATTCAGCACTGACTTACTTTTTAATAAAAAGAGAAATTCATCCTTTGACTACAACTGAAGAACATTCATATGAGCTCTGCAACAAATCAAGTATTGATGCAAGAGTGTAGTTTCCAAAACTTGAAAGGTAACAGCCTTTAGACAGAGTAAAAACTGTCATCGCATAAACAGGCAGTATTGCCTCACAGCCCAACTGGACTCAAAATAAAATGGCAATCATTCACCAATAGTCCAATGCTGGTTTTTGACAAGGCCCAGGATTCTGTATGCTCATTTCAGAAAGTTACTATATACATATATATGATTCAGCACTTTGTGCTGGCTATATGGAGCCAAGTTTCAGCTCCCTCATTCTGCAGCTAATTAGGATGAGGTTTCAGCACACCACCTCTAATATTTTAAATACAGGCTCAACCACTCCCATTCTGCAGCTGACACATGCATGTGGCCTTGTGTTGGTAACTAGGTATCCTGCAAAACATATCTATCCCACTGTCCAAAGATTTTGGGAAAAGACCATTGCCTACCACCAGAAGCAAAACAAGCAAGACTCCAGAAGCTCCTGCTCTAAGTGGGCCTTCAGGACACTTCACTTTATGTGGATCTGGAGAAGTTTCCTGAACATAGCTGCCCAGGCAGCAGATAAATATAAACATACCAGGGTTTTGGTAGTCAGCTCATGACTTCCAATACTTTATTTGTATTTCATTGAACTTTATGGTCTATTTATATATTGTTTATCATACAGTTCCTAGAAGTCAGTAAATCTACTTCTGTTTCTAATAAAACAGAACAACTTAGTTCCATGAAAATACACATGAAAGGCTTGTCCTTTTTATCTCTTCTAACAGCATTTTTTGGTACAAGATAGATTTTTGCTTAAAACTTCAGCTCAAAATCCAATCTCTGGAAGCTGCTCGAGTAAGCACATTCCTCAACCCTATCAGGTCCCGTGGCATCCTGAGACTAACCAGCTACAGGCTGTGCAGCTTGCCTTTACTCTATATTCCCTATGCTCTTGATTATTCTCCCATCACAGAAAGAATCCCAACACCTGAACTTGCATGCTGGCTCATCATCACTCCCAGCAGTGCAAAACATACCTAATCTTAGCATTTAAGGAGACCCCAATCTGGAAGAGAAAAGAAGGCATGAGATAGCACCTTTTATATTCTAAAATTCTAAGACGCCTCTTTTAAAATTCTGAATTCAAACTTCAGCACCTCTATACAGATTTCAAGCACGTCCATACAGCTGAATCAATATATGCAGGGAGTCTGGGCCACGCTCACATCCATTCAGCTTCAACCTTCAGAGTACTTGACAGCAAACTCCTTTCCTGTTCTCCACTTTGCAGAACAATAAATAGGTTGGTATCATTTCCTTTGCCTCTGCCCCTTCCAGTAACAGACTTGTACTATTTTGGAAATTTGTGTAATTTACTCAGCATGCTCATTTGCCACTCTTCCGAGGGAAGGACTGTAATTGGAATAGACACTCTGAAGTGTCAAAAAGCACCAAAAAACAAAGCAACAGTTTAGGGTACATCTCCAGTGATGCACTGGAAGAGCAGCAGACAATGCCAAGAAGTCATTGGAAAATAACGTGTATGAAGGCATTTACACAGCTTGGCATTCAGACTTTATATTAGATAGCATCACCATTTCTTTTTCTGCTTCCATTTCCTGCATCATCTTCATCAAACACTACTGCCAATAGGTTAGCCAAAGCTTCATCTCCCATTCGAGGCCCCAAGCACTGCTACACACCTCAAGCTTCCTTCTAAAGTCTTACACTGCAAAGAAGTGAGAAAGTTCAAATGCCAGGGTACTGTCAGATCACATACATTTCAGTGCAAGAATAAAGCTCAAAATCGGAAGCGCTAAGCTCTTTTCTAGTCCTATCTGAAGGCCACATGATTTCCTGTATCAAAGCAGAAGTGTCACCAAAAGGTCATTATTCAAGTATTACTTGTAGCACAGGAGGTGCAACATGCTGCAGACATGTGGCAAGGACAAGTGAGGGCTACCAAGAGGCCAAGCAATACTCACTCACCTTGGCTTCAGAACTGGTCAGCTTGACCATCAGGGAAGTAAAGCAGGCAAAAAACTGGCTCCAGCGGAAATGTTTTAAAGAGAAAGCAGACAACTCTTCGTTCCCACTGCAGCTGGACTCAGGTTTGCTACCTGCCATCACACCCAGTCCACTGCAAGAGGCTTCAGGATCCTTGCCCCCCTGTTCTGGGCTGAATTTATGCTGCAATAAGCTAAGAGCCAAACATGTTACACTTACCTCGAAAGAGTAAGCCTATGCTCCAGTCTGTGGGTTTCCAGAACTGGAAGAATCTATATGGAGTTTTAACCAACAATTCTGAGTATCTAAGAAGCCTTTATAAGATCTACTGCACCCCACCCCACCCCCCCTTCCCAACACTCCAAAAGGCTATTTAGTACAAAAATTGGAAACTGCAATTTGCATTACATATCCTGCTAGGCAGGAACCACCCCTAAATTAAATACAGTGGGACTTTAGCCCTGACAGTACAAGGTGTTTCCCTATAACTACACTGATTAAACAGTTTGCAGACACCAGACCTCCAAGTCCTTTTTAGCAGACGTCACACTGCACAACATAAAGCAGCAGGCAATTGGCCAAAAATGGTTAGCAAAAAGGATTCCTTAAACCTCCAGCATCCAAATATAGCCCTAGCTGGTCACATGGGCTGCCATACAGTAAGTGCTCCTCACTTACCTACCCTTTGATTAAACAGTTTGAGCTAAAAAGCATGTACTTAGAATAGCATTTCAGTTTCCAGCCCAATTCCATGAACCGTATAATCTTGCTGTACCTTCCACATTCAGACTGGCAGAAAGGGAAAGTTGATTCAGGTTTCTAGTGAGCCCAAGGAAGATCATTAGCTACAAGAAGCTAACAGAATATGAGACCTCTAACATATATGCATATACACACATACTTATATGTGTTTATATATATATAAATATAAAAGCAACATATCTGCCATACAACGCAGCTGCTGTAAAATACATTATTAACATACTCTATGGCACATACTGATTATTAGTTTTAAATAAATCATCATACCTCACTCCATCTGACCTCTAGCAATATGTTTTTTCATCTTACTCTCATTATGATGAAAGCTGATCAGCTGATTACATCCACCTCACAAGAACTCCACAGCTTAGTTTACACATCAAGAAACTCTGCAAAATTTCTGAAGAAAGGCAGGCCAGCTACTGTACCATTGCCAGATATCAACTTGAACTGAAAAAAGTTGAGCTTGGCCCTGCCTTTCTCAGCCCTTAAAGCCACTGTCCAAGTTAAGTATTGTGCAGGTGTCAAATGAGTTTACATTACAAAACCTTGCATCTGCACTAGTAAATACAAGTGTCACTTATCCTTCCAAAGCCTTCCCCCCACCATCAGTGAGAATGAAGCCTTGCTGTACTCACTCACAACAAACCTTGTGATCTTTGAATATGCAGAGGCTTAAAGTTGTAGCTATTACTCAACTAAAGTTGGAAGTCTGAGGTTCCTAAAGAGGAAAACAGGCCAGTACCAGAGGCAAGGCCTAAACCCTGAATTAGCACACTGCATTGTATTACAGCAGGGCTCTGTAGCATAGATTTTTGCTAGAAGCATGGAGCCTTTTATCAAACTCAAGCCCCCAGTTAAGCTGTCATATTCTGTTACACACTTAAAAGACAGCACAATTAGGTACAGCATCGAGCACGTTCACATATCCACCACCGGCTCAGCTGCACCGAGCACCAGTTAGTTTCACATTTATGCCAGCAGCCAGGCCGGCCTGACTGCACTGAAATAACCCTCAGTACCCAGATGTTGCGCTATTTTTACCCTGGAAAAGAAAAAAATGACACCCAACAAAACTTCAGAGCGGGAGGCCACGACAGCACAGACTTTATTCCGAGGCTGCAGCGTAGGTTTCGGCGCTCGGCAGCGCCCGGGCTCGCCATCCCCGCAGTGACGTGTCCACCTGAGGCTCCGGGGCCGCCGCCGCCGCCGGAGACAAAGTTCTGTAGTGCACTGACTGCTATCGTACCCAGAGTCGGAGTGTCACAGAACTTTGCTTCCGGAGGCTCCAGTCCTCCGCCGGTACCGGCGCCGGGGCCGCCCGCCAGCACAAGTTTCCCTGCCTGGGAAGGGAAGGCGCACACGGTTAGAGGTGGGGAAGGGAGCCCCTTCCTCCTCCGCGGCTCGGCGGGAGACCCGCTGCCCGGGGAAGAGGGAGAAGGAGGGGAAGAGATTTTTTTTTCTTTTTTTAATAAATACCCAAAATGCATCCTCGCCCCCCCAACGCCTCCCCCAACCCGGAGCTAACGGGCCGCCCTGCGAAAGCCGCGGCCGAGCAGCTGCCCGGAGCGCTGCCGCTGCAGCCAGCGGGAGCTGCCGGCTGCCGCTGACAGCCCCGGCGCC
>VZRV01003994.1:32817-94026 GCA_013398115.1 Falcunculus frontatus
CGGTGCCGGTTCTCGGTGCGCCCCGCCCCCCGCCGCCTGCGGCCCCGCGGCGTTACTGCCCCGAGCGGGTCCCGTCCGTGCCCGGCCCCGGCCTCGGCAGCCACCCCCGTCCTGCCTCCCGCAGCCCCCGCGGGGAGGGCTCGGTGTAACCTCGTGGCGGAGGTGCTGCCCCTGAGTGCTGAGTGCCGCGGTACCTCGGCTCCGCGGGCACTTCAGGTGTCCTGGCTTCCCCCCGAGAGAGCAGCCGGGGCTGTGCGATGGTGGGTGTGAGCAGGAGAATCCTTGGCTGTTTCCACTTCCCGGTTGGCATTTGAAGGACTTTTGAAAGAATGTAACAACTTTTACTGAAGAGTGTGTTCCCTCTCCCCGAAGTAATAGCTGAGGGCATCTGTTGTCTGAAAACAATGTTTTCTACTCTCTCTCTCGGCGTTAGGACTTCACTAGTTCTCTGTGGTACTCATCGTACACTAATAGTACAAAATTAGCTGAACAAAGCTTTGAAAATAAATCCTGCAATTTTTGTATCTCTTAATTGAAGTCATAGAACTTAAATGTCCAGCTTGTTCACTAGGCTCAGACAGAACTGCTAACACCGCTAATAGTTTGAAATACTGATCCAGGGCTCCTCCAGCCTTGGGAGCCTCGACAGTAAAAATGCTCTTTTTATACTTGAGGCACTGGAGTAGTTCCAAGAGAACTGTGCACCGATATGAGCTGTGTGCACATGCAGGTGTTCATGGGAGGAGACATGCTGGCCCTGTCCTGCAGCAGCATCACTGCGCCGTGAACTCCAGTGTTTATGTGGTCCTTGTCATTGCAGGATCACAGTGATACCTGTTAACCCAAACCTATGGCTGTCATTTCAGTATCTGAGAGAGAAATATACTGAAAAATGCTTTGAAATTAGATTTTGTCTCTTTTAGCTTCCTTGTCTGCAGAAACAGAAAAGGCAAGTCTTTCCTATGCCTTTCTGTTCTGTTTAAGAAACATATTCCTCTCTCCTTGTCTGCACCTTCACTGTGCTGTTCAGTCATCAGCCCTATTCTGTCTTGCTGCAGCTTGCCATGTGTAGTAGTACTTCCCATCTTCCTGTTGCCCCTCTATCTCTGCTCCCTCCACGTACACCCTCTCTGCTAGGCCATGGAGTAGGCCCCAGCTATGCCTCTGCTACTTAGCTGTGTGTAAGGGAATATTGATTTGACAGTGTGTATGCTCTGTAAAAAAAATCAATATTTCACTAGATTGAGCAGAGTGTGCAGCAGTGTAATGGAGCCCAGCCTGCTAATGTAATGTGCAGGGGTCCTCATTCAGAGATTGAGGTCAGTCAGAAAATGGAAATGTGTTTTCTTATTTTATTGTGTGCTTCAAATATAATGTAAGTGTTTATGTTCTAGTGTTTAACTTACAGCACGCAGTTACTTTTAAGTCATATCCAACAGAAGGTCACATATTGCAGGTGACATACACAAAAAAGCGTGCCACAAATGTACAAACCATTTTTTTAAAGCTTAGTAAATCTCCTCTTACCCTTATCCATCATATATCTATCAAACAACAGTTGTGAGGGAAAATGCATAATTTTTGTTTCTGCAAATAAAAATAATGTTTCATTGTTTGGTGCACTCTTGGCTTCTGATTATGTAATAAAACATGCAGTACTTTAACAAACTGACATAGCGACACGTATTGAAGAGTATCATTAAATGAGCATAAGTGAAAAGAACGAGGGAGGAGAAATAACCAATGTATGACACAAAACCAGAGTAAAAGCTCCCACTGATTTTAGTGGACCTGGGATTTCAGCCAGAATGTTCTCCATGATACATTTTCCACTTTTTAAACCGTTGCATCATGCCTTAAAATGTAGCAAAAGTAATTCGTAAAATGACAAGAGAAACCACAGCATTCTCAGGCTCAGAGTCAAGATTAGTGTAAGATAACAATTGTTTCACAGCTCAAGGGGACACTTCATACAGTTTTATCTTTACTTAATAATTTTATCTGCTGGTTTTGTCGGAGGCTATTTCTCATCCACCAAAATCTCTCACTGCAGGAGTGAGTACAGATCTATACAGCAGGCAGCAGAGTTTTATGTTTGTGAATATTACAATGCTTTGTGCTGAATATAACATACATTTCAGAATGCTACGGGGGCCCTCGTGTTCGGTAAAAAAGGCAAAGCTATTTATTCTTTCATCATTCACATTCTTAATTGGAGACTGATTTGGCAGTCGTGGCCGGGGAGGCACGCAGGGCTGGAGCAGTAACATCTTTCAGTTACAAGTCTGGTTTAGGACATGACTCATGGAAAAAGCTTCCAAATGTAAAATACTGCTACCTACAAATGCACACGACACTGGGATTTCTCAGAAGTCAGTTGATATTCTTCAGCCACTGAACACAGACTTCTCATATATGTTTCACTGTTCTGAAGAAGTGTTTGTTTTAGTATTAACAGCTGCTGGAAACCTATGCACTCACCACTCTTAGAAACATACCTCAAGACATGCAATATGTCCTAAAATATTTTAGATGTAGTTTAAAAAATAGTACTGTAAAAACAAAAAATGTAAAAATATATTAAAACCACTATGATACAATATTTTACTTAATGCTAGAATGCTTTTCACAGTACAAGTAGGATAAACTGCAATGAAAGTATTATTCAAATTTAAATTATAAGATAAATCTCATAGCTGAAGATTACGAAATAATAATTAGTCTTGCACTTTACTTTGAGAGTCCATCTGTTTTGGCAGCCTGCTTCCAACTAAGAAGATTCAAGAAGGTGGTTACTATGTGAGACAGACAAAAGTACGTGATACAGAGGACCAAGCTGTGACGTTTTGTAAAGTAAGGCTGAACAATATTTCACAAAATGCTAGTTTAAAAGGTGGGAGATTTTTATGATAGAATTTATTTTTATGAACTGAAGACTGTTTTTCAAGGGTCTTCCTCTGCCAGCTTTGTGAAATAGTAAATTGGGGGTGGGTTTTTGTGGTTTTTAGTTTGGTTTGGTTCTTTTGGTTCGTTGATTTTTTGGATTTTTTTTTCACTTTGAAGAAATTAGTACATTATAAAAATTAGTATTTAAATCTAATTGAAAACTGGAGTTATGCTGGAAGTAAAATTAATTTTCTCATTAGTTGGAGAACTTTTATGGTATTTGTACAATAAGTACTCAGCCAAAAGCATCAATCAATATTATAGAATGCTTTAAAACAAATGTAAACAATTTATATTATGATAATTTGTAGCATTACTTATTGATAGAAGAAAAATGATACATAGAAACTCAGTGGCATACAATTCTAATTCTTAGTTGGTTATTATCTGAGATTGCTCTTGATTAAATATGATTTGTGTTATATCTGTGTAATTCTGATCTTCATTACAATAATAAATGTGCATTAAAACTGCATTATAATGTCCTAATTGTGAAATTGCCATTGAGTAAATTAGGGTTATGAGTATTGTAATGCAATATTTCACTGAATGTTTTATTTCCTAGTGCTTAAATTTCCTTGCATATTGGAATCATAAAATTAATTGCTAAAGTTAATAAATAATGATAGATAGTCTAAGTCAGTGATAAGTCAGAGAAGAATCCAGGTTTCCTGAATTCTTATTCTCTCTCTAAAGAATAGACAAAGTGATACTTCTTTCTGAAATTGTAGAGATGTGTGACTGATATAAGCATAATTTTAGTAGAACCTGAACATTACTAAAATAAGACAAGATCAAGTGTCAAATCAAAACTTGAAGATACAAGGGCATAACGTAATGAACTTTCATTCGAGGCCAGTGGAAATCTTTCTATTGACTTTAATAAAACTGTTATCAATTCATAATGTGCTGGCATCAAGTGTATGAATAGCTCCATTAGTTAAGTAGCTAAAGCTCATAACAGCTTATACATTAGTAATTTGCAGAATCAAACCCTAGATATCTCCTAAAAAATCTGCGAAGAGTCAGAAGGGCTCCGTTTACGTTATAGATCCCAAACGGAGTGACTCTGTCATCCTTGTTTTAAAGAAGACATGAATGGATCTGCAAGGCAATCATTGCTGGGTTAGTGTAACACTATCTGCAAAATATTAGTATTTTGGAAAACAATGGACATTTCAAAATGAGCTTTTGTTGAGCATTAAAACGAAATTAGAACCTTTCTGAAAAAAAAAGCCAAACAGGCATAAAGAGACAGAAGCCAGTAAGAATACTCCCTTTTACCTTGTCTGATGATGTTCAACTTTGCATAGCTGGCCCAGAGAGACTAACACTGAATCAGTGGGGTTTGAACCTCTCTTGCCCGTTTCCTCTGGGGAATGCCTGAGCAATTAGCAGCCATCTGCTTTGAGGAAAAGAAGGGAAAGTTTGTCTTTCTCTTTTTTTTCTTTCCTTCCAGAAATTCACTTCTGAATCTGAGAAGCCTTCTTAGTGGAACAAATACTTTTCCACAAAAAGGTTCCATTTCAGCAAGTCAGCATTTTTGGATACAAACAAATATACTGTGGGAAAATTCCCACCAAGCTTTACTTTGGAGTCTTTCAGAAAAAATCGTGCAAGGGAGAATTATAGGAATGGCATTTACAAAGGCTTACACGTATGGTCCTCTATTGAGTTCAAACACAGTGACATGGCAATATCTAGGACAAAGACTTGAAGGCATTTAACCTTTCATTTTTAGAGCACTAGAAATCTCTGATACAAGAAAATCAGCCAGAGATAAATAAACAACTGAATTCTGCACCATCCATGACAAGCCACAATTTATTCAGCTTATAAAAACTTTAATGGGGGCTGTGCTGAATCTTGTCGGCAGAGTCTGCAGGACCAGGACTGAGAAGGAGCAACCAAGAGGTTATTGACGTAACAGATACAAGTATCTTGAACGGTGTGTCCCAGAAATGGAAACCAAGGGTCATACTGCTCAAACTGGCCGGCAGCTACTTATGTAAGTAGTCTCACTGAATTCAAAGCTGCCCTGAAAAGGCACTTAACAATCTTCTGGCTGCAACAATGTGAAAACAAGGTAAATAACTGGAATAAGAACTATGCAGGCTGTAGGCAAATGCTTCTTGCAGAAATGACTGGGATGGTCATGAAGTTACCTACTTCTTCCATCTGCCCTACACTGGCTGTTCAAGATAAACCAGGTGCTGTTACAGTGATGGAAAAGCACTTGCATTGGGTATTCCTGTGTTGAAAGCTGTAAAGGTATGCACCATCACTGTCATTTCTCCTGCCTGTAGCCTAAGTGTTTGAGTGCTAGATTTTCTCACTGAATCATACAACATCCTGAGTTGGAAGGGACTCACAAAGATCATGGAGTCCAACTCCTGGTCCTGGACAGGACACCCCAAGGGTCACACCATGTGCCTGAGAGAAATGTCCAAACGCTTCTTGAACTCTGTCAGGCTGGGTTGACTGGCTGGTGACCATTTCCCTGGGGAGCCTGTTCCAGTGCCCAACCACCCTCTGAAGAACCTTGTCCTAATATCCAACCTCAAGCTCCTCAAGCCTAGCAAGTCTCAACTGGTGAGCAAGGTTGAGGAAAAGAATTAATGTGGCAAAATTTAATGAATAAATGTCAGTAATGCAACTTTCAATTGCAGACTAGTTGGGAGTGCAAGGAACATTAAAAAAAGTAACCCTGTCCTCTCTGCACACACATTTTCTCTGGGTAAAAGTAATGTCATTTGCAGATACTAGTCTTGTAGGGAAATTTTTTGAGTATTTGGGAAATGAAAACTATTCTTACATACTGAATAACTGAAGAAGATAGAGGGTGGTGAAAAAAACATATATGACAGTTGTGTTGTGTGACAATTTTTCTTATGCTCCTCCAAACCATTTGCCTGGCAAATCCCTTCTCTTTTTTTCGGTTTTTCCTTAACTTTTAGGGTCTTAAGCACAGCTCACCCCTCAAGGAACAAGCATAAAAAATAATATCCAGTGAACATTAAAAATCAGACTATCTCTACCACATTTATTTCATTTATGTTATCTACATCAAAGCATGAATTTGGGGAAGGTATGGTTATTCAAGGTAAAGAAACAGAATCTTTAGCAAAAGACCCCTTTCCTCAGTCTCCTTAAACACATAAATCGTGAATTCTCAAACAATCCTATGACGCAGAGGTGTTTGATTAGAAAACACCTGCTCTAATGGAAATGGGATGAAAGAGATGCTATGCTTCCTGGGGAATTCTGGAGCTGTGGGTCTTCCTGGGTCATACCATTTCTAGCTCCCTTGGAGACAGTCGCAGTGCTGAACACTCGGCAGCTTTGGTGCTCATCCAAGATGCAGCGTGACTGCTCCATAAGGTACTCAGCTCCGCAATCATATTTAAAACATCAGCTTCTGTCTCTGAGGTAGCAGGCTGGGTATGATGAGTCGGAATCCCACTGAATGAAGCATCATACAACCATCCTGCAGAGGCCATCTGTACCTCCTCCAGAACACTATGGCTTTTCATAGCAGTCTCGGAAGAGTGCTCTCATCAGACCTCCTGGGAATTTCTGAAGAATGCAGTTCAAAAGTTCCCTCTTTCACTATTTCCTTATTCTAAAGCAGGGAAAGTATCTTTGTCCTGTCCAGATCTTGAAGAGGTGAAATGGAGTTTGGCACCTTAATTTCAAAACATCCACAATCACTTAGACTTCCACTTCTGCCTAGATCTGATTTATGGCTCTCACCTTGCAGGGCATTTAATTCAAATCACCATCCGCTTAGGTCCACAGGAAGAATCTTCAGGCCAAACCAGTACAGCAACCCATTACTCTTCTGGCTTTTCTACACCACCAGGAAATGTCAGTGAATGCCAAACTTTTGCAACTGCAAACAAAGGGAAATGGATATTCATCTCTACCATTACTTTCATAATTAGTTGAACAGGGAAAAAACAGTCTTACCAGGAAATCCTCACAAGTCTGAACTACATCTGTCAGCCTTGCTTGCTTGCCAGTTCTGCTGATGAACCACAGGAAATATATTCCAACTCCAGCACAGATTGTTCAGAGGAGACAAGACAGGCTCATTAGCACTGTAACCTACAGGCAGTAGGCAGGCACAAAAAGCCTTCAGCCTTTGGATAGGGTAAAGCAGATGCGACCACGTGGGCTTGCCTGACGCAACTGGATTATGTGTTCATATTTATGTTGATCATATAACCCCGACTGTTGCTCTTTATCAATGCTCATGTGACCTCGATAGAGCAGGCTCTTAGCTCCCAAGCTCACGTGCAGGAGAAACCTGGATAGTGCAGGTTCCCCTGCTTGCAACTTGCCAAAGAACTGTATTTCTTCCACACTGGAGGGTAACTCTGCAGTAAAACTACTAATTGATGCAGTCATCAGTTGTTAATAGAGTCACTTGAAAGAGTGACTTGTAGTTGCTGTGCAGGACTTCCTAGGCACAGTAAGTCATGATATGGTTATGTCACTTTTTGATTTTGTCAAAGCTTGCTGTACAACACACCATGAAATGTATTAAAATAAATAATCTGAATAACTGAAGAGTGTATTTAAAATCAAATACATCAGAAAGTAAATGAGGCATTTTTCACAGGTCTGGATGTTTCTGTTCCCTCTAGCTAAATTCTGTATCATTAAATGGAGAATTTCACTAGGCTTATTAGTTTGTTGTCTATAAAACTTTTAGCAAATTTATATATGCCCCACTCAGCTGCTTTCAAGTAAAGGCACTAGAAGGCGTTTGACTGAAGGTTTTTTTTCTCACTGAAATCCAGAGAAAAATTTCTGTTAGTTTCATCAAGTGAAGGAGACAATCTTTATAATAGTTTCCTCTTGAAACAGATTGCTTGCAGTCCTTTACCGCAAGAAAAATACTGCTCTTTAGATCCCACCATTGCACTCTCCTAATTTTATGGGATTAGGAATAGCCTGTCAAAATTCTGAATCACAGGGGGATCCTAATCATGAGCAGCTTGTTCCAGCTAGAATCATATTTCCTATGCTGCAGGACAGCAGTGGGCAAAGTGCTTCATTTGCACCTCACAGAAATGTGCTTTCCCTCCCCAATTTCTCAGCAGAATGCAACAAGACACTTCCTCTGGCCCTTAGCAACAGCCCTTAGCAAGGGCCGACAGAGAAGTGCAAGCAGCAAAGCCAGGACTAGCAAAGAGCTATTGATTCGTGAATGAAAGAGAACATTTTCTGAAATAAAAAAAATCATCTAGTCACAATAACTCTAGGACAAGTCTAACTTTAGTGACTAGAAGCAAAAAAGAGCAGGCAACTTGATTTGACATTGATCTTGCTGGCATTCCAAGGGTAATATTTTCATTATGATAAAATGTTCTTTAACAATCTCTCTGGTGAATTGGACACAAACATGCTTTTCTTCTACATTGGTCCTGCCTATCTTCCTGTTCCACCTATTTTTATACTACTAAAAAATATTTGTTTAGGCAATGCAAACAAAATCCCCCCTTCCATGTGTTTAAGTTCCCTTGCCATTTATGCTATACTGTAGTACAAGACCAGCGAGGCAGATGACAATTTAGTTTCAAATGAATTTTTTTGTCTCCTTTTCAGTGTCCCCTCCGAAAAGGAATAATAAAACTTGCCCAAAATGCTAGTAAACATGTAGGATCTGGATGAAAGTTCTACAGCACCCCTTCCCAACAAACACACCAGCAGAGGAGCATTCACAGATACACAAATAAAAACACATTTATGTAGGTGGACAGGCAGGTATGTTTTGTCCAGAGAAATATTTTTGTGTGCAATAATATAATCATCACAGAGTTGCATATTATATGTAATATATGTATATAAAATTTCTTCAGCCATTTTTAAACTTTGATTCCCAAAAGACAACAGGTGAAAAGATGCAGTTACAAATAATAACTATGGATCTTTGTTTTGCATAAATTTCCATGGTTTTCTTTGCCCATTTTAATCAGGCGATAATTTGTCTAATTAACATTTTTCATAGGAGGGAAATAGTTTGTGTGCTTTTCAACATTGCTTCAGAAATACATAGCAGTATTATGTGACAAAATGCATTGGTAGCAGATATATGACTATTGCTTGTTTTTATAAAGCATCAGCTGTGCATTCATGGGCTGCACAGAAGACAGTCTCTGCCTGAAGTCCTGTAGAGTTTCTGTGAAGATTTATGTGATTTTTTTTTTCTGCAGCTTATGATGTGGCAGAATGACCAATTTATGATGTGGGTGGAACTTTGTTCAGCACATGAAAATGCCTCGGCTCTCCAGATTATGCTCTCCTGTGGTAGGCAGTAATGCTTTCTGCCCTCCATATGGCCACCGTGTGCCAGCAGACACCAAATTGGTATGTGGGTTAAATGTAAAATAACCACAAGAGCTCCTGAGTCAGTAATTACAAAGCTCCTTTTGATATGGTTAGTGCATCATTATCTGTACTGTACAATAATAAAACAGAGCTCATGTTGTCCCTCTCTTCTCCTTCAGTAGCTGGGGAGCTCATTGCAGAACTATCACACACAACTGATGTTCACAAAATGCTTTTCAGAATTGTCATAGCAGCAGCAAAGAGCACACCACAATCTCAGTTCTAATTAGACATTAGCTTGAATAAAATGCTGGAGAGGACAAAAAAAAGGCTTATTCTGTGCATTCACTAAAGACATGTATCTTGCATCCTTCTCTGAGATGCTCAGGCTCTGGGGTAGATCAGCTGGTTTGGATGGCATCTCAGATATTAAAGAAGTCCCTCTGTCCATTTAAACTGAATTACCAAGTTTTAGCACTCTGTACTTGTATGTACAAGGCTCTGTAAACACTGCTAGTTCCCACTTCTATCCAGGTGCAGTTCAAGGCTTGGATGTGAGCTATTTTATAATTTTGGCCTTGCCACAAGTATGTCAAAAACTAGTCTCTGTGGTTTTACCCAGCAGCTCAGATAAACTGGGATTCAGAAGCAAATGCTTCCTGGATATGCTTAGCTATAGGCTTAGGATGGGTCATTCTTAGTAAAGGGCTCATGACTATTGCTTTGCATTGGTGCACTAGATCCCAACATTTTTGAAAGGGTTTTTTATAGACTTGAGATTTTTAAGAAGGTAGAATTTAGTGGGAGGGATTTGTTGAACAGGGAGGGCTTAAACTGGTTTTTCTCTTACACTTGGCAAATATGGATTATTACTTGTCATAGTTCATAATGGCATTTTATGTGTGATTTTGACTGACCTGCTGTGTTAAATGAAAACAAATAGGACTTGTCACTCATTTGTCTTCTGAAAATGTCATTCAGAACATTCCAGCTGTCTGGTTCAGGACGGGCATCATCTGATGCCCATCTATAAAGCAATAGATGCAACATCTATAAAGCAATAGATGAGCACAAATCTATCTCTATCTGAAAATGTACAAACATTCCCATTAATCAGGAATAGAGAAGTTGGTGCACATATAAAATCCAGTTAGAAAGTAACTCACATGAACAGCAAATAGGATTTTCAGTTTTGTTGCCTGTTTGTCATTTGCAACAACTGACAGTGTTCCAATGAGCTTCAGCATTTTCCTCCTTATAGTGTATGGAGTATATTATTATGTCATTAATTATAGTGTATTAACTATTCATTATGCTGAATTAAATAACAAAGAAAAGTATGTCTGTGGTATACAAAGGAAAGCCATGTGTATATATAGATGTGCACAGGGCCAGGGCTCTGAGAGATCTGCCCTCAATGCTCTGTAAAGGGCCATCATTTTTTCAATGCTTTTGGTGTTATTTTCTGATCAAGGACTTGCAAGGACTCCCTGTGATCCAGGGAGTGAAAGACCTCTCAGTGGCAGCTTCTCCAGCTGTGACTTCCACCTAGGCTGCACATTGTGGGCACTGTAAAACCAACAACATGACACTTCATCGACAACCATGTCACACATCAGGGGAGGCTGCAACTCCTCACGTTTTGTATGAACAATTCCAGCTCAGCTTTAATCTTTATTAAAGCTGTCAGGCAACACTTGCAAAAAAACCCCAAAAAACAACCAAACAACTTTCTGCTTTGCATTGGTAATTTTCTTTTAATCACAGTTGTATTTGTATATTTGTGACTAAAATGCTAGCCATGTCATTTCTACCCTTTTCTTTTAATTTTCTTTTTCCCAATCTGTTATAAACGAGTCATTGGTTTCCTGACCCAGACAGCTCCCACGGGTATCAAACACCCTCTAAGTACTAGATTTTTGGACTGGCTTTCTGATTTGGCTGACAGACATGCGAAATCACACACAGGGAAACTGCTCCAAACCAGGTTGGCAGAGACTGAAAGCTACTACAGTCTGGAGTCTGTCCAGAGATAGATGGGAATTACAGTAATTTAGTAGTCTCAGTGAAGTTCCTGGCTGACCAGTATCTGCATCACAAAGCTGCCTCTATACCCTTCACTTGGCAGTAATTAGTACTTTGTTAACAATCTCCATAGGGAAATGGTTAGCAAAAAGCCCAAGAAAGACCAAAGATGGAGTGGTGGGGCCAACAGCTGAATATCCAAAATAGCTACATGCAATATCAGGAATATATTGAATAAACAGGAAAACTCACAGTCTTCATATGTACAAACCCATGACATCATAGGAGCCGTGAAGTCCTGATGGAACAAATCAGGGAACTGGAACAGGGACACAGATACAGCTTTTTTTTTTCGAGAAAATAGACAGGACAAGGCATTTAGACATGTATACTTGATTTCCATTTCAGTGAGAGCTAAGAAGATGGCTTCTTGACTGCCTTTGAGTGAAAATTAGGAGAGAGAAGAAAAAGATGTATGTCTTGTTGGATATGTTTTGGAGAAAACTAAATCATATGGAGAAGAATTAATACACGAGGGTCTTTTTGCTTGAGCAATTCATAGAGATGTTCGAGAGTCAACCTTGTCCCTACAGGGCACTTCAAATAGCATCATATCCTCTGAAAAGCATGAGAGGAGGATATAGACAGTTGTCAGGGTCTTGGAATACACTGAGGGTAGGTTTTCCCTCAGAAGGTGTGGTGTGAAGAGACATGATGTTTGGGGGGACAGCTAAACTGAATTTGATTCAGCTAATAATGAAGGGTTGCTTTAAAGGGTGGAGGGTATTGTGGGTGAAGGAAAGCAAGTATGAAATGACAGACCACTATTTTAGGAATACCCTTACTATTAAGGATGAGCTACATAAGAGCAGATTTCTAAAAATTCATAAGCTGGTGTGATGGCTTCTTGAGAAGATAATTGAAAGGATAAAAGGGTAGGGGACCACTGGCAGATACTGAAAAAAAGCCATATTAAAGGTTCTTCAATGAGCTGTTCAGATACAAAGGGAAAAGAAAGCACAATTGCAGGCTGATATGGTATTCTAAGGCATTCCTTAGGCACCTGGAAATCAAAGCCCCATAGAAATCCTGGAAAACCAGGACACCTCTCTATGTCTAAGTATATAATATGTAAGGACAAAGCAAAACGTTTGGGCATACAAAGAGTTACAAATAGTAGGAGGTATGAAAGGCAACCAGAAAATATTACCAGAACATAAGATGACAAAAGAAGTACAGCTCTATAGCAGAGAGAGCAAATAACAGACTGCACAACAAAGGCAGAGCATCCATTGTTTCAGTCTTCACTAAAGAAGCTTGTTATGCACAATGCCTAATAAAATTAGTTTAAATGAAAGAATACAGGGTCAGGCCAGGGCAGAGAGGGAACAGTTAGAAATGCTTATCTAAAGCAATATTCAAGGCCCGACCACATTCACCGAGAAGTACTGAAGGAACAAGTCACAGTAATGTCTGAGCCATCAGAACTTGCCTGGGAGTGTGTTGGCCTGAGGAACAAGGGGGCAATTTAGGATAGGATAGAATAGAATAGATATAAGTATAATTATAAATATAAATATAGTACAATACCTGTCTGTTGAAAGGAGAAAGGAATTATAGAGCAGCCAGCCTACCTCTGATGCCCAGAAAGAGACTCCAACAACTCCGTGTACAAAGTACTTACAAACATTTTGAGGAAAAGGTGTTAAAAATTAAAACCAAGTCACACCAAGACAGACTGATTTCCTTCATTTCCCAGATAACTCACATTCATAGCATTCAATATGCTGTATCTTTATTTTAGCAAGGCTTTTGGCATGACCCTTTGTGACATCCAAATCTTAACTTGTTGAGTGCAAGTAAAATTGCTATCTAATGGAGTACACACAAAAAATTGTAGACACACAGTTTTGTGACACACATGGGTGATAGTTTAAATGTGATCTCACCTGAAGATCTTGTATATCTGCTTTCTTCTTATGGATGATATGGGTATTAGAAGAGAGAATAGACCTACAAAATGAATAGGTGACAGTGAGGAATAAGGATGGGAGAAATTTCAGGTGCTTGGGAGACCAGGATCTGAATTCAAAGTAGTCTTCGCTCCAAATTAAACAAATGGACTTCAGTTAAAACATATCTAAAGCATTATTCTTGGGAAGGGGAAAACAAATGAATACTTAAACAACAGGAAATGAATGCAATATTTTCAGAGGTACCGAGGGAAAAAAAAGGTCAAAATTATGATAGATTTCAAATTCAGTGAACTAATTACATGGTACTGTTACATGAATTAGGAGCTGGACTGTGTGTAAGAAATGGGGATTGGGAAGTTTCAGCAGACATCCCATTTACAGCTCCAGGCATACTTAAAAACACAGATGAATTAGAAAGAAGTAGACAGAATCAACAAAAGTGAAAGGAACATATGAAGAATGGTGGCAGAGCCTGAGATGCCTCCTTCTCAACAGGAATGACAAGGGGCAGGTCATCAGACTTCCAGTGCATAAGCTTGCCACAGGGAGGGTGGTGGTCCCTGAGAAGTTGGTAGGACAAAAAGAAGTGAGTTTTGTTGGCAGCAAAGCAGATTTGGGTCTTGTAGTGAGGACAAAATCCTAGCTGTGAAGCCATTTGGGCAAACACATTTGTAAAGGCTGAGGAGTTCTCCCTCCCAGGAAAAGGATTGTGTTTTGAATATGTGTAGCAGCAAGCAGCCTACAATAAAACAATCCAGTGTAAACCAAATTTTCTTTTGGAACCAGGCATCCCACCCTGACTTCCCCAACTAATGGAAGGATTACTGGTAGCCTGTTTCACATGTTTACTCAACACTATAATTATCATTACCTACAGACTCACTGAGTTCTGATTTGCCCTCCACTGAATGATTGGTATCCTAGTAACACTTTTTTCTTTTTTTTTTAATATCAGTTATTTTTATCTTTGCATGATTTGTCAAAGCAAAGGCTCAGGACCTTTCATGCTGTGTAAAGTCTATGTTTTACCAAGACAGATAGTCTTTGTTATGCTCTTCAGGAGATCTTGGATCACACAACTTGTTATTCCAGTTCAGAGCAGTCACTTCACCCAACTTTCCTTCTCCACAGTGGCTCTTGCCTTCACAGTATGTTCTTAATGAACATAGAAATCAGAGAACAAGGAAGATTGCTTCAACTCAATTTTGCATCCACTCCAAACCAATCTTGCTCCCTCCCCAGGAACTCAATACAGTTAGGCCAGGCCAAACAATTTGAGTCTTAATTAGAAAATTATCATTAGTCAAAGAACATGATGATTTCTTCCCACACACATCTACCATGATGTAACAAAAGCCACCATTTCCAAGGTCCATGACGCCCTAAATCCACCTTTGTCTTAGGCAAAGAGGAGCACTAGTTCTGCAGTGTCCCAGATCCCCCCTGAATACCACTCTCTAGCAGTTTTTATGATAAGAATTTGCTGCCTGGACCTTTGTCTTTGGAAGCTGTCTCTAGGACTGTCTCATGTCCTTTTATGATGTCTCATGTCCTTTTATGATGAAGGCAAATGATTAAACCAATTACCATTATGACTTCATTGTGGGTGTTGCTATCTTTATTAATAGTCTGCACGGGAGTTAAGGTTGTTTGGAATCTCTCCCTGGCTGAAGGTATCTGCAGGAGTGCAGGAATTACTGCAATGTGAGGTGGTGGCCAAGATTTACCAGGTAAATCAAGGTGCAAAATGAGTGGAACTGCTCAAGCTCTAAGCTTTGCTGTGCTTTCCAGCTTTTACCTTCCCTTTTGGGTGCTCATGGATTTGTTCACCCCAAAGCACCCTGCCTCACCATACTCCCATTTTTACCTGATTCATAACATTTCTGCATGGCTAAGAAATCACTGACTACTGCACCATTAAAAGCACACGTTTCCTAGGTTATAGAGAGAGCTAATTTCTGCCTACGAAGTTCCTTAAATATACTTTTATTATAGACGGTTTGAAAATATGTGTTGAGAACCAACACTACTAATATGTGGGTAAATTATAATGTATTGTATGAATGTCTAGTCACAAGCATGGTTGCACAAAATATCACGACAATTCTTCTTTTCTGTGGATAAAGTCAAAACAGAGGGATCAAAATTTGATGGAAAAAGACACTCACAAGTTTCAGACATGAATCCAACCACATTTCAGAGATTTCATGTTTGTTGTTTGGCACTGTATCTTGAGTGAGACACTGAAAGTAGACTCTACAGACTTTTCCAAGAGTCATCTGTGTTGTGCTGTCCCTGAAGTTTTCTACGATTTCATATGGCAGCATGTTAATAAAGATTTAGCATTGGCACTTCCATCACCCTTACTTTAAATGCATTTTTTTTAATACAGGACCAAATAAGTCTGAGTGCAAGAAAGATATCGAGAAAAGACTTGAAATAAATGGAAGCTATCCAGATGGATGTCAAAGAAAAAGCAAATGGCAAGGAAAAAATAATCTTATTCTGCCCACTTTGGGTCTTAGAAACTAAATTTCTGTTTGCCACTTCAGCATAACTATGAGCAACTATATAATCATCTAGATTATCATTACTCATTTGTCTGCAACGCAGCCAGGGTGAATGATGGCAGCATCAGAGGAAAGATGCCATTAAAGTCAGTGGTCTCATTGTGAAGTTATTAAGCTATTGCACATAGAAGATAAGGTACCCCTGCTCAAAAAGCTGCATTTCTACTTTGCAGATGTTAACAAAACAATGCAAAATCACAAAAGGGATTGTATCTTCAAAACTTCGGAGCAGACCACTAAAACTAGGACAGTGCTGTGAACTGGGTTGCCTGTTAGTATCCTCCACAGCTGGGATTGTACACATGGTGCTTGCAAACATCCGGTCTCAGAGCCAATACATCCCAGCACAGCTGCCATCATGTTCCCATCCACAATGAGGTGAGGAATGCAAAGAAATCAAAACAGAAGCTATAAAATTTTCCTTATAGACTCCCTGAGAACACTATACCTCCACTCGGGTGAAAAAAAAAATAAAAGAAAAGGAAAAAAGAGAAAGAAGCAAATAACCTTGTACTCAGTTTAGAGAATAAAAAACAAAGGGAAAATTACCTGTTCTTATAGAGGTGACGCACCAGGTTATTATGCTTAGTTAATTTATTTTAAACTTTGCTGTATGTAAAGGCTCTCACCTATTTCTCTTTTGTTTTGCTGTGATGGTTTTTTTTCATCCGAAAATAGTCATGTCCTATAACAAATTGTAGAATATGGAAGCCAGATGCCTTACATATTCCTGTGACTGTTATCTGCTTCTCTCCACCTAAACATTATAATTTTTCTTTACCCCAAGACAAGAATGTTTCCTAATCTTTCTTTTGGCCCCTAAACAAAGACAAAATTTGACTTGAACAAGGGAGGATTTATCAATTGTTAGAACCATGTAATCAATAATTTTCAAAGGGAAAATGCTGATATCTGGACACTTGCCAAGCACCACTCTCTGGGAATGAGGAAATTTGTAGACAATCTTTGAGGGGTGGAGCGCACATCTGTCTTTGCACTAAGGGCAACTGGTGAATAATGATTCAATCCAGTATTTTTATTTTGCCATTAGTAAGAAAAAAAATTTGCTCAGGGTTAAATTCTGATTCTTGTCATGCCAGTGGGGAAACTTCTCTAAGCTCTGTTTGGATCAGAGCTTCACCTGTGGCATATCACAAGAGTGAATTACCTCTCAATCTGTTGTTTCCTGCAAACTGCCAAGACAGAAGGATATTACTCATTTAATGTATATTCTTAACATAGGGATGTCAGAGACTGAAACTTGTAGCCAGAGAATGAAAAGAGGAGGAAAACTTGTCTACAAATTAGATGTAAGAAGAGTCAGTTTTGTGGCAGTGAAATAATCCTGCTGAATGTGGAGATATTGCTGATGCCTGTGCAGCTTTGTTTCAACAGGAGATGCAGCAGAAAAAGAGCAAAGGTGAGTTGCTCAAGTAATGTCCACTTCAAGTTCTGCAGGGGGTCGTGGTACACTGGTCACTATTATCTCTATACTCAGAAAGCAAATGTACTTAACACAGTCTGATACAAGTTTTGCTTCAACTGAATGACACCAGAAGCCTAGTGTCTGCAAACCTGTGGTCAAGAGAGGAACCAGCACTGGAAAAAATATATCATTTTCCTGATTCTTTACTAACTGTGCAGTGTAATCTGATCACAGAAGGACGAAAAAGTTTGTATGACATGTCATCATCAGAGGAAGACATAATTTGCATTGTGTAATGGAGAAGTTCCCTGACACTAAATGCTACATGTGGTTTTTTACCTGGACTCCATGGACAGAGTCATGTCCAAAAAGGAGGCTGAAAGGGATAATGGTATCAGCCAAAATTAAATTCCCAGAAAAATACTGGAATTATTTACAAGCAGCTACAATAAAAAAGTGAGATAAATAATAGCTGCCAGTGATTTGTTAAATAGGACCAAAGCAACTAAATCTTTGGTGGGAAGTAAACCATGTGAATAGGGAGAAGGGATATCTCGTGGCTTTAGTAAAAACTCCCTGAAAGGGCCAGTTAAGTAAATTTAAAAAAAAAACAACCCCAAAAAAAAAAAAAAAGAAAAAAAAAAACCCCAAAAAAAAAAAAAAAGAAAAAAAAAAACCCCAAAAAAAAAAAAAAATCCAAACAAAACAAAACAGAAAAATAAAAACCACCAACTGAAAAAGGGCAACAAAAAAAGCCTTGCCAAAGAGTGGGGACACAATTGGCCAGAAAACTACTCGGGAAGTATTTACTAGTTCTTCGGAGGGTCTTAAGGTACTTTCCATCATTTTTATTTGTGAGGTGGAAAACTGTGCATGCATTAATATTATAGATGCACACCTGGAAGGCTGGAAGGAAGGAGAAGAACTGTAAAGGATCTCGGCAAACTAAATAAATTACCTAGAAATAAGATGGAATCAAATAACAAGAGTTTGAAACTGCAAAATTATTAAGGCAATAATGATTAACTGCACAAAGAAAGGATAAGGATTAACTGGGTAGGGAAGAATTCTGTGGAAAAGGATCTGGGGCTTGTTGTAGATCACAAGTTGAATAGGAGTAGACAAGGACCCATGGTTATGAAAAAGATAAATAGTACAGTGGGATGGATAAAGAGAATTATTGTCTGTAGGACATATATTCCACTCTACTCAGCATTAATAAAATCTCAGCTGGAGCTCTGTGTTCAGTTTTAGGAAATGCATTTCAAGAAAGGTATAGACCAGCGGAGAAGAGTTGGGTTTGGAGATCTTAAAATTGGGGATGTTTCATCTAGAGAAAAAAAAACCTGAAGAACAAATTAACAGCCATGAAGTATTTTATAGAATACTACAAAAATGAGTGGGATTATCTGTTTCCCATGTCCATGTAGGAGAGGACAAGCAATAATGGGCTTAAAATGAAGAAAGAAATGAGCTAAACCTTAGAAGAAACTTTTTCCAACTCTAAGGGGAGCTAAATACTGAGCTGGAAGCTTTTAAGACTCATTTACGCAAACCACTGAGGCACAGGGATAAGGACTAGATGATTTTCATGGGTCCCTACAAACCTTATTGTCTGTGATGCTGTGTTCATTTGGAAATGCCTGAGCTATTGAGATAATAGATATTATCAATACCTTGTAAAAAAATTCAAATATTTCGTATTCATATGAAAACGGTGTGTTCCAACATCTGGTTTTGTAATAGCTGCCATAATAAATTTCACCTACTAGTGAAGTGATCACACACATTTGCCTTTGCCATACAAAGTAGCATTTTTTTCAATATTATTTTCCAAGCCTTCATTTACGGCTATGTCTTCCGAAAGGAGCTCACTTTCTAAAACCTGCAGATGCTTTCATTTCTCTAACACTTTTGAAGAAACCCCATTGAAACCCATTTAGTTTTAGTATGACAGAAAAAGCTAGAAATCTTTGCCTGCCACTTTAAGAAGGAAGTGGCTCATTAACTGAGGATAAATATACTGAAACACTGTACATATATCAGTACATAGATATTATAGTTACAGTAATATTGTATACTTACATATGCAATAATACTGCAGCAGGCAGTGAAGAGAAGGACCTTTATATTTTATATTATTTGTGCCATCCCTTGCTAAGGCAAGCCTATTTTTTACAAAGCATTTTACAGCAGTTTTTAATGATTGCTACATATAATGAATGGTTGCATATGGCTGGAGGGTAACATTAGCTCGACACACAGGGTGATGTGAGCAGCCCTTTCATGTTTTATGGGTTGCCTGTCATGCTGTTGCTCTTATATAGTTCTTTGAACACAGTTCGTATGCCAAAAAGAAGCTATGTAGTCATTCCAAAAGAGCAAGGGGAAGGGCAGGAAGGAAATACCTGCCTGTTAGATATATCAGAAGAAAATCACTTCATTAATAGTGTATTCAGAGGCTAAAGGATGTTTGCAGCCAGATATCTCTGAACTCTTTAAAAGCATCTCACACAAATGCCCCAGCGTAAGTGGAAGTGAGGATCCTCTCTGCCGGCACTCCTGGTCTTTCCCATTACCCACATCAGTTTCCAACAGGTGTTGGTCAGTGTCCAAAGCTAATCCTGATTTCTATCAGCGTAGAGAAATAATCTGGACCATTCTTCTCTTCTAAGTCTTGCAGATCTAGGGATTGTCTATAAGTATTATGGGGTACTCATGATACTCTCACAGAAATGCGAGACTGTAGGGTTGTGTAAGTAGTTAATTTAGTTTATGTTTCACAATCTGCAGTGGAAGAAAAGGAGCACTAACAGGATAAGAGATGTTTTTCTTTAGATGTCTGTATACACAGGTACTGGGCCATCTTCAGACCATCACAGCTACCTAACATAGTCACCATCACTGCCACTGGAGCTGAGTTCAAGGGAGCAAGGGGTGGTGAAAACCCTATGTGCACCTGTCAGACTTGCCTTCCCTGCCCAGGCTGGCTGAACATCATCCTACATCCTTGCCTTTGTCACCAGCTTACCTGATGCACTTTCTGCAGGAGCTGCAGGTGCTTTCTGCTAGGACAGCAGTGTGGGATAACACGGATACTGCCCAGCAGCAGTGGCAGCTCGGGCAGCTCCTACCTTTCCCTTCACCACTGCCACTTTCTGTGAGTCCTGTGCTGCACCCTCCCCATGGCACTACGACTACCCCTAAAACTAGACTGGGGAACTCAGCTAGGTTAAAAATAACCTTTTCTTTTGCTGAGTTATATTTAACTCGGATCAGTTCCCCGATCCGGGTCACCATGTAGCTGCACGAATAGTTGTGCCAGGATGTGCCAGCATATTTGCAGAGTGGAAAAAAATTGATAGAGGATGGAAGGAGGGAGTTTGATTGTGGGAAGAAACTACTAGGATCCTTATCAGAGCTTTTGAGCAGGCACACCGTGTGTCCTCAGCCAGGGTCTCTGGTGAGAACAGGGCTTGAAAGGCTTTGTGCTGCATGATGAAGACACCGGGACAGTATTCATGGCACAATGTTTTGTGTTGCTGTAGTGGTTTGGGAACGCTGGATGGCAGGACCTCTAAGGCCATCAGGAATTTGGACAAAGTACCTTTGTCACCAGCTTTATCAGCTGCTTTGCTCATGTGGTGCATATGGGCTTCATAAAGAGCTGGTCATGTGCCAGTTTACAGTACGATTTTTTGAACTTTACAGAGCATGTGTATAACTGATATCCTCTATAGTATCAAATATCAGATGTTAGAAGCTGCAACTCAAGTTTAAGCATATAAGGTAACAGTTTAGATTAGATGATAATGGAATTGCCCCACAAGTGGGTTAGGTATGAGCTGAGCACAGGAGAGTTTGCTCTTCAGTTTTCCAGGCTGAAACAAGGCTGCCATGGGTAGCTGTCTGTGTAGTCCAGAGCTGGGCATGTGAACTAGGCCACGTGGCAAGTGGAATATTTTGAGGCTGTGTCAGTAGTAAATATGAACCAGGAAGTAGCATGCAAAGTAAATGAGGGAGACAGAAAGAAAAATCAGCTGCTTGTGCAGGTGTGGGTGTCGGTAAATGTAAGTCAGGCCATCCAGGTCTGGTACAGCAGCAGGGAAATTACTGCCCAGGAGGGGAGAGTCCAAGGCACAGCAGCAACACGAGTGACCCATTCCCAGACCAGCCTTCCACAAACCCTCAGAAATCAGGGTCCTGCTGGGACATAGCAGCCCCAGTTCTGACAGAAAAAATACCTCAAGTCTCCCAAGTAAACTGGAATAAGCAGTTGCCAAGATATCCAGTTTTTACACTTTGACTGGAATTATATTTCACACCTGCCCTACCTACAGCCTTTTGTTTCTGACCTCATAACTAAAACTCTTGCCATAATTCTCGCTGAATAAACCGTTTCCTTCTTCTGCCATTAAGGTTGCTTAATGTTGCAAAGTGAGACAAAATAAAGATGCTGCTACAGAAGTACCAGAGTCATATAAAGTGATATAGCATCACCCCAAGGAGACTGCTTCTCCAGGCACGTTCGGAGCCAGGCACTTCTTACCGCATGCTGTGTTTTGGAAAGAAGTTCTTGCTGCCAAGTATGTCCTTTACCCCACCCCATTTCTTTCTACTGCAGAAAAATGAAATACCAAACATAACTGCAGGCAAATCCCCAAACTTCCAAGAAGCAGACTCTGAAATGTGTGATCTCAACAGAAATTGGAAATCGGAATGGTATTCGAATGAGGTCGTACTGGAAATTTGTCTTCTGGGAAGTGGTCCTGTGGCAGCATTGTAAAATAAACTTTGTAAGCTCCCCCCCTTTCTGAAAGGTGTCTATCAAGGATGCAGTAAAGAGAAGCATTTTTCATTGATTGTATATTTTGAAGTAAAATTTTAAAAGCTTAAATTGTGTTGCCAGGTGCTCATAAGGGAGAGCCATCTGAACATTAAATAGGATTTAGATGCAGTGGAGGTATGCTTCAGACTCGTCTCAGAAGCCTGTGGTTAAGCATCTCTCGAAATGTCACTGCTCAAGGGTGCCAGAATGCACCCTTAGCAAGGTCAGTCACGTTCCTGACTTCTTTTGCTCCAGAAGCCACTCCAGCATATCAGGACACTGTGATCAGCACAGTGGCGGTTCACACAGTGGGGACCATATTGCTAATCTGCCCATTTTGCAGAATACATGTGTTCTGTGGAGTATTTTCTGCTCTGAATCAGGATGTTTGGGAGTTTAAATCAAATGTTCTTACTGAGAGAGTCAGCCAGCTAATCCCCATGCCAGGAAATGAAGCCATCTGATGTCCCGAGGTGAAGCTATAGGAGGCTGTATGAGTCCAGAACAATCTGAAATCTGTTTTCTAAATAAATCCTCATTGGTTTCGAGTGTCTATTTTCTACCACAATCAGTATTGCCTTCTTTTTATTTTCAGGCCTTATCAAGGGGACTTGATATCTAGCAAAATCTGCTACCTACAGATATGATTTTCCAGATTTTCCAGATTTGCAAATGGCCTTTCTAATACTGTTTGCAAAAAATGTGAGTGCTGCCTGAAGAGAGAGTAACACTTTGTACTGGCAAGCTGTAATTTGCTATTCTACCTCTGAATCTTGTGCTTTGCAATACTGCAAATAAAGATCCTGGAGACTTAGAGAAGCATGTACTGTTTGTTTGGCTCTGTTGGCAATGACATTGACCTCAAAAAAAATGAAAAGTTTCAGCTGGTGAAGTCTTTTGAAATTTTATTTCTGTCATTAGCACAATAGCTCTCTGTCCTCCAATCTTTTGGAGGATGAGGGGAGTCCAAAAGTAAAAATCTTCTCTTTATTTTGACGATGTTCTGAAAAGAGTACCTCCATAAGTTGAGTATAGGACCTGCTGGGATAGAAAACTTGTGCTTCCCAGTCACTGTCTGTAGGACTTATATTCTCCCACTGACTACAGAAGGCCCCAGATCTTAGTGTGAAGACACACAACACGATTAGATCAAATCTGATTGCTGCTGGTGCCAAAATTGGAAGAAGATCTTGTTCCCTCTTCTCAGTTCTGCTGCTGGCTCCAGTTTCCTTGTCCACTTACCTTTGTGCCAGGTCTGGCATCCAGAAGAACCAGCCATAGATCTCAACTCAGGAGCCCAGCAGAAAATTAAAGCCGTCAGAAAACTGTGCATAGCTGTCTGCCAGCTTTGTGAGCTGAACTGGTCCAGTGATTTGCAGGGTAAGTCCTGTGACAGTACATCGAGATGATATAGATATATAAGAGCAGTAAGGTCACCTGCTTGCAGTTTTTCATAGGAAGCTTGAATAATTTTGGAGGAATTTGGACAATTTAAAGTAGCAGGATGTAGTTCCCCTCTATCATGTGAAGCTGCCCAGAGTCCAATAGGGAATTTCTGTGCTCAGGAGCCAATTGCTCAGGGTAAAGATGCCAAGGGAAGATGCTGAATTCCCAAGCCGTGGTTTGTATAAGGGCTCTGCACGCATGACTTGCACTGGCACAGAGACTAAAAAGAGCTAAATTTGTTCAAAGCAGAGCACAAAGCAGGGACTTCTGATGATACCAGAATACTGACTCAGCAATTAAGAAGTCCAGTTAAGGGCCAAGGAAACAGCAAATGTTTTGCTGACTGGGCAGTCCCAACTATCCAACCTGCAGGATGTGGGGTTGAGGAATCTCCGCAATGAGGGGCACTGACCGTAAGTTTAGGTCTTCTCTGCCTCACTCCATACACAGCTCATGGGACTGTGTTCAAAGACTACGTGAGTGACAGCAGCACCATTTTGGCATCTCAACCACCTCTATCTGGAGAAATTGGGAGGATTTATAGACTCTATACACTAGAAGGCCTGGAAAGGAAGACCTCTGTCTTTTTTGTCTTTGAAGTTTACACTCTTTCTTCCCCTTATCACTAGAAGTTTTACCAGAGCAGAGAATGAATTTCACCATCAAAACATTAGACAGCTGTGTAAAATAAGAAGTATTTTTCCAAAGAGGAAGCTCAAATGTTTCTGCCCAAGGCAATTCAGGATCAAAAGAAGGACACATTGATTTCTCAAATAAAAGGATTTTCAAATGAGAGTCCCTTACTCTTTGGAGTTTTTTAGAAAATGATTTGCAGATGGCACATCTCTCCCTGGTGTGACTTTTTCCAGACATAGGGAGCATTTAGCACATCCACAGTTTGGAGGCAATGCAGCTTGAACATTTATGTGCCGACCTAGTAAATGAACATATTACTGTGAGTGCCTCCTAGGTAAATAACAGAAGTTTCCTTATGAAACGATCAAAGGAAATGCTAACAAAACCCTTCCACTGGCACAATACAAAGTACTCATTTATCAGCTATCTGCGATTATTTACACAAGAAGGTCTCACAGAGCCCAAGGAGGCACACGGTGCCAGCTGTGACGCATGGCCACTTTCACCTGCAGCGGAGGGCAAGGAGAGGAGCCCAGCCTTTGGACGCAAACCTACATGAATGATATTGGTCTTGTTCTGGGAATGCAGCTCAATGGAAAAGCCTGTTTCAAGTGCACTGGTCCATATAGATCAATACCGAAATGTGCAGAATTGGCAAAATATTCAAAGAAGCACGCCTTTAAAAAATACAGGCAAAACCTTTACATCCAAACTACAGCTTACAGATGTTTTTCAGAACACCTAGAAATTATTACTACCATGAAAATCATATTTCTTCACTTGGCTCCCTGTGCTGTCTTTGTCAGCTGTGTTCTCACCAAGAATTATGTCCATGACTTCTGCTCAGTTTATCCAGTGAAAGATACACGTGTGAAGAGAAGAGATACATAAATCTTGAAGTTAACCATGACCAAATCCTGTCAAGGATGAAACTAAGTTTGTTTTAATAAGAATTGTTAAATAATAATGTTGTCTCAAAGATGTATCTTTGCCTTAAAAATTACTTGTAAAAGGGCACTCAAAAACTTTTTATTTATGCATGCATATTAAATGGAACCAAATAACACACACATACACGTGCAGTGATTGGAGGAGTTCTGTAAATGACTGTGGCATAAGGAGACATTTAACAGCAGCAAGTTGAAAATGGCATGTCTTAAAAAGTGCCTCTTCATATTTTGGGATGCTGGTTCAGTACCAATGCAACAGGAGGAGGGCTGCCTGCTGACCCAGCAGCAAGACCTTCTCTGCACAGAGACTTGGGGTTTCACTTGGGCATCTTCCCTCTTTGTGTTAACTTTCTGCTGTGTTCTGAGAAACTGTTGTTTCTCAGAAACAATGTCACAGTCTCAAGGGCATCATGACATTCGTGTGTATGCGCTTCAGACTGCCCCAGCAAGAACATATGCCGCTGCTTTTGGGAAAGGATGTGTTCTCCATTTCAGCATGAAAGCCCTTATCAAGGTTCTAGTGTGGGGGGAGGCTCAGGAGACTGTTTGGCAGGGGAATTATATAGAAAAAAATTATACCACAGCCTCTAGAGAAGGGAAATCTATGACAGGTGGGTTAGGTACAAATATCTGAACAGTGCATCACTAAATGATTAAGAAAACCCTAGCAGTGCTGTCTCAGTGCACAAAATTAGTAGGAACCCAATTAAAAACCCAGTATTGTTAGCAGTAAAGTGCCAACTGAGTTTGTGAATTCTGAATCAGGACAACTTTTGGAATGAAAGAGGGGTTGTAGCTGGATAAGCCAGAAAAAAAATGTGTTGGCAGAAAATTCTTTTCGCCATCAGTAATGATTTTGTTGACAGATATTACGTAGAACTGGATACAGACACTGCCTGTACATGAACGATTTAACCAAAAATTACAACATACATCCTTTCAGAAGATTATATGACAAAAATAAGCATCTCGGTAAGAATGTCTCTGAGCTCCACAATTTATCATGTTTCAAAGGAGCCTTACACTAAGAAAATTTACACCTCAAAATTTCATGGTTGTGCTCTCATAGGCTTAGTCTTAACCAAGAGTAACATAAGCTCTGTTATATCTGAAAAACCAGCTTTAATTATATCTGAAAAAACAGCTTTAAGTGGCAAAGTAAAATAATTATCAGGCTAGTTTCTCCACCATGTAAGGCAGCTGTAAAGATTTGTAGACCAATCCTGCAGGCTGGTTTCTTCTTAATTTAAACTACAGCTACCAATGAAGGGGAAGTGTTTCAACAAAAGAGAAAGTAATTTGAGATTATATTTGAAAAAACAATTCAGAGTTTACAGAAAGAAGTAACTTTGAAAAATGACCTGGGGGTTGTAACTATTCACGATTGTTCTTATAGGAGCTTACAGTTGGAAAGTGTCCGGCCTAACCTGTTTCTCCTGAATGCAAATTCTTCACTGACGCACTGGAACGGCGTTGTACAATGTCCGTGCTGGAAGGGGATGGGCAGCAGTAACCTCAGAGCTGGCCTTGCATGCTGAAGGAACGGGAGTCTGGCAGCTGTGTAAGCAAAGTTAAAACCCCTGACTGGTCAAATGCCCCTTTTGAGTCCAAAGCAGTGAGCAGAGATCAGGAAAGACAGAAATTGTACTTTCAGCACTGAAGTAACTCTATGTCTGGGGAAATGGGCTGGTCTGTTGTTACTCTTGTCTAACTATGCTGGGTTTGCTGCTTCTGTGGATGAAGTGCAGTGAAAAGACAGGAAAGAGGAAGACAATCTATCACTTTACCTTTTTTGCTTCTGTTGGTCATTTCATCTTTTCTTATTTAACACATGAAGTGCATAAAACTGATCCTTCCTGCTCCACTTTGAACATCTTCTATTACATCTGACAGGCACCTGGTTTCAGAAGAGTTCATTCTTCCAATCCTACCCTTGAGATGGGTATGAGCTCACATGCATTGTCTTACACTCCCAGTGTTTGCTTTGGAGAGTCAGTTCTGAAATGAAGTGTGTCTTTGGACCTGCTTTCCTGGTCTCTGTGTGAGTCAGTGGTCATTCCCCAATAAAGGTATGTTTGTTTATCATTGCAAATGTGAACACCACAATTCAGGGACACTTTATTATAAAGCCTATAGCCTCTGGGGACATTTAGTTTACCATAATAAGCAAGATCTTTGCCTGACAATGCTGAAGCTAATTTTAGCCACTTGCTGTTTCCATAAAGCTCCAGTTAAGATTCTAAATCATGGGCTCTGTCCCAGCAGTCTCAATGAAAATCAAGAAGTGTTTTATTTCTAGAGCTGAAGTAAAACTTACCACAATAGAACTCAATATTGCAACTTTATAGTCTATTATCATCTTTCTTACTCAGAGTGAAGTTAAACATTCCCAGCCTGTATTTATGATCAAGGATGCTTCAGAATAATGTATATAAATTGAGTTTTATTGATCATTGAACATCTGCTGGCACTTAAGTATGTGAAAACCTAAGCATGAACAAAAGCTTTGCAAGTTTGCATTTTTTAATGCTTATAAAATTATAATTTATAATCCAGTACACTATGTTATGTTTTCTTTATCACCTTCATAAAGATAAAGTAACGTAAGCAGGGGCTTGGATTACAAGACCATTACAAGATTGCAAAGACTCAGGGTTTTATGATTTATGGAAGAAAAATTCCATTATTTTTCCCTTAAATCTGACACAATTTAATAGCATTTTGCCTGCTGTGGTAGAGGGTATGTGCCAAACTATGATTATTCCAAACAAAATTGGAAGTGCTATAAAATAATATTTTCTTATGCTGCATCCATTGCCAAAGGTGGTGAGCAAATGGCTTTGTCCAACTTCCTGATCGCACAGTTTTCACCCATCCTTTCCAACACTGACTAATATAGAACACGTGCCAGTGCTGATGCAGACCCTTCTCCAATTATGTGCACTTCACACACAACTCTCATGGATGCTCAGATCCTTCTGAGTAAGTACAGCTTGAGCAAGGAGTCAGGAGGGGGGGGAAGTGTAGTACTGGAGAGAAGTAAGACAACAGGGCATGCAACCCTTACAGGTGTGGGTTCAAGAAAAGCCTCTGCACATCAGGTGTGTGTTGGGAAATTACGTTCTTGTATGGAAATGTAGGTCGCAGGAACAGAAAGCAACTCAGAAGAAAGAGCCTTTGTCTCATTTCCCAGAGATACCAAGCCCCTTTCATGCAGCCCAACCTTTTCTCTTTGTTTCCAAAGTCAAACGTGAGCTAAACCAAACATGCTAGCAGTGTGTCCAGGCACTGAAGTTGGTCCCTCTTGAGTTTACAGACCTGCTCCTCTGCTGGCATAGGTCTGACCAGCTCCAGGTTTGAGCAAGAGGATCTCTGAATTTTGTGTTGAACACAGGTTTTGCTAGGTAAGGATTACCTAGAAATTCAGAGCATGCTGGAAGGTGTGACTGCAAAACCTCTGAGAATATCACAGTTTCATAGGGCTTTTGAGGTACCTGAAATGAAGAAAGAACAGCTTTATGTTCAAGACAGATTTTGTAAGAAATGGTGGCCTATGATGAGTATCACACAAAGCTAAACCAGACTTTAAAACACTTGGATAAGATGATCTTTCATGGAAAACAATTAAAAATCATCCATCCTTAAATCTTAGAATGTAAAATAACTGTGGAAACCTACTACATGCTGTTGCCCATCTTTTTAATGAGAAAATCTCCCTTTAATTGTCATCATGACAATGCTAAGAAATTCCCAGGATAGAGCCTCTCTCTTTCCTGCCCTCACATGTATCCAGTGCCTAATCACTACTGCTCAGGAAGGAAATGCTGCAAATCTAAATACTACAGAGACAAGGAGGTTAAACACAGCATCTTGACTCCTGCCCAGCCAACTCCTACACTGAGGTTAGGGACTGTGCCACTGAGAGGCCTCACTAGAGGGCAGCCAATAAAACCTCTGGCAATAAAATTGCAGGAGCTAAATGCCACTTTTTTTTTTTTTCTTAGACCTGGAGTGTGATGGGAAATAAAATTTGGCCCCTTGAAATTGCTGCCAGTAACTGTTTGTGCTCCATGTAGAGTTGTAGAGGAGAATCTGCTCACTGCTTTATCTCCGTGGGACTCTTCAGGCCTGATGGAAGTGGAACATCTTTGTGAAGCTTTGAAAAATCAGGAAGGTGAGACAGCATTTGATGCAGAGCAGGGTGATTGTGACTATCCCTGCCCTTGCTCCTTTCCCTTGACTCCTTAAAGGAAACATCACATCTTACAATAAAATATACATAGTGTGATATGTAGTGCACCCTCTGTTGCTTGCCATAAAATTGCTACTGAAGTAGTTATTGAGGTTCAAATGTACCACAGCATTTTTTTTATTTCTGTAGTCCTTGTAATAAACTGCAATCCTCAGTGCCTCAAGGTCCTCTCTCACCTGTTTTCATAAATGCTTCCCAGTACCTGTCCTATCCTGTAACACCAAAAAAAAAAAAGAAGTATGCTGTATACTTTCCAGAGAAACACAAGAACAAGATCTCAGGAGCTTCCAAGATAAATACATTCTCTGAATTCCATACATTCATCATGTAGTTTTTATTAGGCCAAAAAATTTTTTACAAGATTTTGTGTGGTTCTGAGCTGAGATATATTTTCCATCCCTACAGAAACATCTTTATTTACTTGGTCATATATTGCACTGCTATTAAAAAAAAAACCAAAAAAACAAAAAAAAAACAACATGTTTTCACTGTTTCAGAAATACCAGGAACAATGACTATCAAAAATAGTCCTTTAAAGCATAAACTGTTTCAGAAATAAATACCACTTGATGTTTATAAAATGCATTCCTCTGGCTGTGACTGCTAAGAACTCTGTTCGATGCAGGAGTCCATATTTTAAATAATTCTGACTTAACTTAAGGTGACCAAATGTATATCAGGATCTACTGTAATTTCCTAAATCTGATCTGGTTTTATGCTACGTACTCAAACCCCCCATTTCCTTCAAATGAAAAGATGAACAGAAAAATGCAAAGCTGCAGTTTGATGAGTAAAGTTTCATCAGAAAAATCTTGTTGATGAAATTGAATTTATTGTAGAAGTTTTGATTTCCCATAAACACAGTAAACAGTATTTGTTTTTCAGTGTCAATTAATAGAGTGAGCAATTATACACAAATCTGCTTTTCATGGTGTATAACAGCTGCACTTAGTTTGAAATTTCACCAGATAGATTAATTACCCAAACATAGTTAACATTTTTTGTTCATGAGGGTAGCAACTTGAGTCTTTGTTTCTTAATCAATTAAGAACGCTCAGTTTTTTGTTGTGCATGTGTGCGTTGCACACACAATTCAATCAAAATTGATTTTGCCTGTGATTACAAGGGTCTTGTAACATTGGCTCTGCTCCTTGTTTGGCTGATCCTATCTTATCCATCAGGAGAATAGCCTGAAGATACTATCAATCCAGTAGTTTATGAAGTAGAAACAAATAATACACAGTCAGAGATTTCAAAAAATATTAGATTGTTTTCCTCTTTCTCTTTTCCACAGACTTTTGCAAACCGTCCATCAAAGACCAGAAAATGGTAAGATATATTGGCTAGGAGGGGAGTTTAATTCAATTCTTACTCATTGCATTCACACGAAATGATTGAATGCACATGCAGAGTCTGTATGTAAAGCATGTGCTTTAAGGGATCCAGTCAGGCCTTTATCTGATTCACCTAAAGGTCTCCTTGATAGTGAATTGGCAAGGAACTTCAAAAGCCTCCTTGCTACCTCACACCAAGCAGTTTTCCACCCAGAGGAAGGACTGTGAGAGGCAGAGTTAAGATTGTTCATGCAATACATAGTGTGATATTTTGGACACTTTTAAAAGATCTTGAAATCCTGAGGTCAGTAGCATGTGGATTTTTTATATGTATTTTCAAATATTAAGGTTTTTTATCAGCTGCATTATCGCATGGTATATGGGAGACTCTACCATATGTTTAGTAGAAAGGAGAATGTAAAGAACTGCTGCTTTGCATTTGATTGCTTTTGTTCTTTAAAAGACAAGGGTAGTGCAGAGCCTACCAAAGTGTCTCCAGCTGTGCCTGTGGCAGTAGCCCGGTGGGGCACCACTGAGGGGTTTAAAACCCCAGCCGTCTGCCTGGCTCCATCCCTCAGCTGCCCAGCCGTGCGCAGCTTATGGCTTGCTTTCAGGATTAGCTGTAACTACAAATTTGGGGATTTTTTTACAAATTATTATTGCAATAGTAATATCGCACTCTGTGACTGCAGCAATAACAGTTGCAATTCATCACGTCCAGTTCCTCCTTCTCCCCTTTTCGTGACCTCGCCTCGCTAAGGCATGAGAATACTACAGGGAATGGCAGTCCAGGCCGAGGGAATCCTCCCCAATGTCCAAGGGCTGGAGTTAAAAATCAAACACAGTAGCCTTGGCGACGCAGCTCCACATCTGGAAGCACTGGTATGTGGTCTCAGAAGAGGGGCCTTCCTGGCTTGTCTGGAGCGCCAGGTGACGCTACCTCCCAGCTCCCCAGCAGGAGGAGGAATGGCTCTCTGCTAAGCGTGTGTCATTAACTCGGAACACACGCTTCCCTTTATTTAAACCAGATGGATGCATTTCATATTCTTATTAGTTTTCATGCAGCTGAGACCACCGTAAGTGCTTGCTCTGCATCTTTGCGTGTTTTAGTTTCCTGAAGCAATTTTCTCTTATGTTTCAGTTAAGTACAGGCTCCACTAAAGGCATTATTAATTACAGACGTGGGTTGCCTTATGTGGTATGATGTGTTCCCTCTGCACATTCACTTAAATGTCTGTTGTGAAACAGTCACACAGATACTGGCATTTTATCTATAAACTGCCTGAAATAGAGGCCTTTATAATTAAACGTTAATTAAAGCTTAAATTCTGTGATGAAAATGCTCAGTTTTCGGAACAATGTTTTCTATACTCAGTAGGTGCATCATAACATACTGAAGATCTGTTCATTTAATTGGGAATATTCACATGCCTTCAGTTAGGCTTGCACTAAAGTACTTTGCTATGTCATGGTAAGCAAATATCTTCTTGAAGAGCTGTGGTTGGTGGTAAATCCCAGTGATTAGGGTCCATCTTTATGTTTATGGAATAGCCTGCTAAGTCCAACCAACAACAGTGACAACTGGATCGACACTACCAACTCATTGGTGCAGAAACCTTTGAATCCCTGAAGAATGCTTATTTTAAGCAAGTTCACCTTCCTGTTGGCTTTGAAAAAATAATACACAGATGAAAGGGTGTGCAATTTGTTACTCATTCATTTATTGCAATTTTTCAAACCATTGTTTTCAATAGTGGTCTGTATTACTTTTCAAATATCTGTGCTAATCTGAATTGGGAAAGTGACGGAAGAGTAAGAATGCAGAATACACTCATAATAAGAGTAGTAATCAAACTCAAAGGCATGATGTTACTTTCAGGGGTGCCTAAAACTTTTCCTTTTTGCCTGTCGGCCACAATTACTCACTTATAATTAAGACAGAGTGTGTGTCAGTGGTTAATAATATTATTAACCAGTAATTCTTGAACAGACAGTGAAGAAAGATGTAAACTGCTGAAGAATTAAGTTGAGGGAGGACTAAAGGCAGTGCAGTTCAGACTCCTGACCACTTCTCACCGTGCTAAGTCAGGTGCATTGGACAGTGACTGCTCTGGTCGGATTGATTTTTCCTCTGGTGGAATTAATGAGACGAGGTGCAGAGAAGTAAAGAATTTGGCCCAAGAAACTTCTAAAAGCCTGCCAGTCTAAAGCAATATGGGAATCATCCTATACTGTGACTACTTCTTCACAGACCACTTAACTCCAACACAAATAGAGCTGTTGTCACAAATGCTGCCTGTAACAAAACAGTCGTTTATCATTGATACACATTTTAAAGCAATCCCAGATTATTGTTCATTTACTAGCACTAGATTATTGTCACTAGGTTACAGTGCTGTGAGTGTCTCTGATCGAGCGCAGCAAGCAAAATCTATGGAGCTGCCTCACTCAAGTGCCTAAAATAAGTACCAAGTGTGAAGGTTTCTGAGATGTCCAGTGGAGACAGGAGGTGAAACAGCATATTTAAGCTAGGGTCCTGCCCTCACTCGTCTGGATGGACAATTAAATCCATCAATTAAACAGTGACTAGCCTCTTAACATCAGTGCCCACACTGAGTGAGAAAGGTCCCCCACACGCCCATCCTGAACAGCTCTGTCCAAAAGCAAGAGTGGGTGTGGATCGAGTTGAACATCTTTGTGGGAGCTGACTTCTGCCAAGGTTGATTTTAGACTTAAAAGAGTGATCTAGACACTGCCTTAATGATGCTCCTCTCCACCAGTACAGTAATTGGCATTACAAACCTGATGCCCTGGTCTGATCACACTTTGCTCTTTTCCCTGCTTTCTCTTCCTGCTTGAATCTCCTCCAGCCCTGTCCAAGGAGGGAAGAGGCTGGTTTGCTGCCTTTTGAGGGTTTCACAAGGCTCAAGCAAGATTGTCCTTTCCATGGCAGAGATCTGACACATCATGCACAGCACTCGTACACCAAGAAGAAAAGCAAGCCAGAATCTCCATGAATGTCATGCACTACTAAAGTTGACCAGGTACCTGCAGTACCCAGCTCTGCCAAACATAGAAATCATGCCTAAAAGGCAATAGGAAACCCCACCGTAATAAAACACCAGCAGTGAGCAAGCACCTCCTGCTGCCTGCTGCCCCAACTCACGGCTGTGCCAGTTGCTTCCCTCATGCCACCTCTCACAGCACCTTCCTCCAAGAGACCCTCTCAGCCTTGGTGACCCCATGCCAGTGATGGCCATGCTGAGGGGGAGTGTTTTCCAGGAGCTGGGTTATGCCTCTTACCTCAGGGTGCTACAGGGCTCCCCTGAACACCACAGGGAACAGCATGGCGAGAAGGGAAGTGCCAATGACTATGAAAATGGAACGTGGATGTCACACTCTGGTTTCACTGTTTCAAAGACAGGCAAACCATCTGCAGGTGTGTCCCCACTAGAGAACACATACCCATCTCGTTTCCTGCTCCTGTGCCCCAGCTGAAGAGCAGGAGAATTCATCCCTAACGAAAACCTGTGGCCGAAATCCTCCAGGTTCCTTTGGAAGTCCCATCATTTTAAGCAAGTCTGTTATGCTCATCACAAGGTCAAGGGGCTGGCCTAGAGGACCGTGACTGCAGTGAGGTGACACACATTTGCACAGGCAAATCTCAGGGGTGACTCTGGACTGCAGGAACAGAATGGAGACACAGAACACTGTTTGGTGTCTTTCCACCTCACACAGGAGGTGTTGCAGCAGATCTAGGCAGGGTTTTCCCACTGGCAGCCTTTTACAGTGCAGTTTTTCTACTCAGGCAGCTGGCTTACCTACTCTTCTGCTGCCAGGTAAACACCTGGTTTTGTGAGGGCAAACTCCAGGAAAGTCAGGAGAACTACCTCATGATACAAGAGGATAAAACAACACCACCAGCGTTTGGCTATTTTACCTGGTAGAACTTTGGTCACAGTATGGTACATTAAGTCAGAACCACAAAAATAGATGCACTTGGGTACTGGGTATTAACTTGCACCTCTCATTTATTATCAGGAAAAAATAGCTTGTGGCTCTGCCAAGAAACCAGTGCCCTTTAGGCAGTTCTCACCTCCCTCAGAAAAGTAGACAAACCAGCTTTGAGTGAAGCTAGGTGTGCAACATAGCCCACAGCCACTGAAGCTAGAAGTAAGAGGCTTCAATGTTTTTGGTGCCTCTGCCATACAGGAAGCAAAGCTTTGCATAACTATACTTAACCCAAGTGTTTCAGGGTTATTTTTGTTTCCAGAGTCAGTCCCTGAGATAAGAGGCCGACGTGCTCTGAAGCATGTAAGTGTATTTTAATGGTTGATTAAAACCTACCAGCACTCTAGTGACACCAGCAACTAAATAATGCAGCAATTCACAAAACATTAAAATGGCCCTGATTGTCAGGATGGGGGCAGGGGAGTGGGGAAGAGTACACTGATAGTTTTTCATGTGTTCAAGGCAGATACCTGGAAGTGAGGTAGCAGAAGTCACAAGTTAGGTGGTTGCTAATATAGAAAGCATAGAAGCGTATTTTTAAGAATTGTTTAGTTTTTCAAGGAGGATTGTAGTAAAGGAACAGAAAACGGAACAAACACATTTTTTGCAAGTCATCTGTCCTAGGTTTTCCCCACCTGGTGTACAGCAATAAAGCTGTCAGAATTTAACATATTTCTTTTTGGAACAGACAGGCTTTTCAGTGGTTTGCTTTATATGTTTTAATTTCCCTTACAAAACAATCTAAAGAAATTCACCAGCTGGAAGACCAAAACCTTTCAGTACTGGATGCAGTAGGCTTCAGTGTTACATTAGTATCATTGCTATAGTTTAGAGTCAGAGGTTTGCCACTTCTGTTTTGCTCTTGCCCTTTTAGAGTTTAACAATATTTTAGATTCTGCCTGAAGTTTATTGTTGTTTTCTGGCTCATTAGAAACACGAGTGGTGGGTCCAGGGAGGAGCCTGCAGCAGCACTGGACTGCTTCCCTTGTTTTATGCACACCGCCTGCAGGCTCTCTAAGCCTCCCTGGAATGACATTGGTGTGAACACTACTCTGTTCTGCTCTGAACCATAAACAACACTTTGAAATTAACCTAAAATCTGCCTCTTTCCTCTGTTTATAGACTGCTTTAGCCATGCTGTTTCTTTCCAACTTTGTTTCTTTATTTTAGTCATCTGTTATTTGAAGAAAAAACTTCCAAATGTAACCATGTTTTACTATCCGGTCTCTCATGTTCAGTAGTGTTTTCCGTGTATTTCTTGCAAAAGTAAAAGATTGTAGGATCCTAGTAGGATCCATAGCAGCCGTAAAACCCAAGGGGTAATTTTTTCCACAAAGCCACACTGATGCTAAGAAAATGCAAGGTCACAAGAGATTTCCAGTATGATCTCTTTGATAGACTAAGATGTGATGTCTCCAAAGTCTATAAAGTATTTTTCGGACACAGGGATTTCCTGCTAGGGATAGCAGCATGCCTGTTTCCCCTCCATGTACACATAACTGTGCTGGCACATCCAGCATTCTGCAGAGACTGAACCTGCAGTTAAGGGATTTATTCCAGGCTGGAAGAGAATAACAAAGCTTCCAAGGATACAGCCTACCTGAGGATCTTCTGAGTCTGTTGGTACCAAGTGATAAGAATCATTATCAAATCATCCAAATTCAATACCCAGCATTGCCACTGGACTTGAAATTTCTGTGAACAGGTGAAAGATCCCCAATGAATGGGAGTAACACCATCTGAATGTGTCTCAGAAAGGTAGAAGAGGGTGGGAAACTATAAACTATTTGACTGTCAGAATGTCAGAGCTCAGTAATATACAGACTACCATTTCTGCATCTGAAAGAAATACAAATGAGTTACTACTATTGCTGAGCTGTCACTGCTCTTCCTTCTCAGGCAAATATCTGGCTTTACAGAAACGGTAGTTTTACTAAAAACAAAGGAAAAATTAGGGAACTGGGAAAAAAAGAGTGGTATAACAAGACAAGAAAAATATTAAGCAAAATATAGCAACTTTAGCAAAATCATTACAGTACCTTAGCAGCTAAATGTGAAAGAATAAGATGAACGACAATGGATTGAGGGGTGTTTTTTATTTCCTCACACTTACATATGTATTTATGAGTGTATAATCTGAGTACAAAAGAAGCAGAAAAAATTCCCCTTCTGAGCTGGCACCATTTTATATCCATTTTGCCAGGGTCTGGATGACTCCACAGTTTTAGGAGCAAAACATAGCTAGAGCAGAGTCTGAATGCAACGCAGTGATAGGTAGAATGTATAAAGGTAGTTAGTGACACATACAGATCATATGTGGTAAGAGCCCAGAGAGAAAAAGACATAGGAAAAAAAGGATACCAAGCCAGGTAAAAACCGGTAAAAAGTGGAAATAAATGAAGCCCAAGGAGTAATTTCCAGTAAAAAATTCAAGAAAACTGCAATCTTGTTGTCGACAATTTACAAACAAAGAAGGTGAAAGACCTTGCATAAATTATTCATTATCCACAAAGCTTTAATTAGAACACACACCCATATGTGCAAGGGTTGAGAGAAGCTTTTTTACCTAATATAAGCAGTTTCGATCTGCATCCTAAAATGCTGTAGTGGATTGCCTCAAGACTTGTCTCAAACTGGAGCTTTCTTAGGATTTTTATCTCAGCAAACAGTTTGAGGGTATCCCCATGTGTCAAAAAATGTGCAAATGAGAAGTGTTTCCCTAACAAAGGAATATGGCATCCTGTAGATCATATTGCTAATTGCAACTATGTATTTCTTGACAACTGATTATGACATTAAAATAATTTTCTTGATCTACACCTTAATAAATAATTTAAAATCACACTTAAAGACTGCAGTTCTACAGAGCCTGCCAGAAGAATTGGATGCCTTGGGATGCATTCAGATAGCACGGATTCAGTATCAGCACATAAAATCCATCTGTCCATAGACTCTGTAAGACAAATCTATCATTCAAGTTCAGCATTTTGAAGATCATATTCAAAAAACCACTGCTAGACTAATTGACAGTCTTATCTGGCAGCAGAGTTAAACAGACTTTGAGTCAAACAATTACCAGAGATTTGGTCCTCTATTCTGTTGATGCTTGGTCTTTCTTTTTTTTTTTTGCACAGAGTGAGGATGTCTTTGAGACCATGAATCTGATATTTCTCACTATTAGACCTGCATATGGACAACCACATGCACAAATATTCCAAGAAGAGATGTTGAGCAGTTGCATTTGCTTGGTTAGTATCGACAAGCAGAGTAGTTGCAATCAGACTCTTATTTGCTCTCAAAAACAAGGCCTAAATTCTTGTAGAAAAAAAAAAAAAACCAACAAAAAATTGATTCTAGACGAAAAATGGGATTAGGAGACTTAAACATCTGTCATGCCCCTGTCACGAGCAGGAGTATGGATATACTGACTACTCATGAATAACAATGGCTTAACCAAAACATAGTGTGTGTCACAGCCCAGCTTCTGTCAGGGTGGGAGGTGCAGTGGCTCTGACCCCGGGTGGAGCAGGACAGAGAAGTGCCTGCTCCAGACCCAGGCTTGAACCTCACCCATTCATATGGAGGTATTTGGTGGTGGAGTTAGAGAGCCAAAGGTGGCTGGGCCAGATTGTGGAAATGTTATTCCTGCACTTTAACTGTCTTAGTTAGCAAGCTCAAAAGACCACTTGAGCTTGCCCACTTTCATACTCAGTTCTAAGTCATAAGGCTGCAGGTGAAAAGAAAGGATTTATGGCACTAGTAAAGGAAATATCAATGACAAGCCTCGTACAGGAGTCACATGACACTTTGAGAAGCTTTGAAAAGGGACTTTCAGCCTGTGACTCGTGCTTTCAGGATTTAAATAATTTTAAAATAAAATTAAGATATTGTTTTACCAAAGATTATCAAAGACAAAGATTTCAGGCATGAGAATCTCTACGCCTACAGGGCTGAATCTGGTGAGGGGAGGCTGTGCCACGGTACCAGGAGAGTTAGAGAAATAGAAATTCTCCATGTAAGCAGGGGAGAGCAGCTCCACAGTTCCATTTTCCCTCAGATCCAATTGTGTGCATTCAGACCTTGCATTAAGAATAATCTATATACTTGCTTTTCCTCAAGAGTGAGAATGATCCTCAAAATCTGTAGCCTAGGGCTCTGCCTCCTTTGTTATGCAAGTGAGCTACCCCCACCTCTTACTGTATAAGCCACAAAAAGATGAAGATATATACTTTTTTTCTTTCATTGCATACCCATATGTTTGTATAGTGATTACCTTTGCAGCTAACAGATGCTCTTATTTTAGGATTCTTAAACAGAAACCCCAAATCATCTTGTATCTGCATTTTTCTGATACAGACAAATGTGAAAGGGGTTTTTTTAAGTTACTGGTGAAGAAAGTTTTTCTCTGCTTGCCTTCTACATTAACATTTTTTGAATAATTGATCCCCTTCTGGGTAACAGAAACAGAGCATTTTCCTCTACCTGCTGATCACTTCTGAAGCAAGATGCAAGATCTGATGGACCAAAACTCCTTTTAGGTCTGTATGACAAGGCATAATCCCTTCTATTATTTAATTCATAGTACCAAATAACAGCCCCTCAGGCAAAACATTTATTGCAATAAACCAATGTTTTATTTTGCCTTGTGGAGGAAGTGCAGAAACCACCTAAGAAGAAAAGCCTAAGACATTGATAGAAGATTTTGAAAGATATGCATAATTTAAGGATTACAGTAATTGACATGCCTCCTATTCTTAGATTTCTTTCAAGTCAGGGGTGTGTTTAGTGGATTTGGCTCTTAAATGATAATATGTGTGAATTAGCTATTCATTCCAGTATCGAGATCTTTGCAAATCATAACACATCTATGGAAAGCAATCTTCTTTCATTTTCTAATTGCTGAGTTCCAGGGGCTGGGGTTTTTTTTGCTTCTGGGGATGACACTGGCAGATTTTAAATGGTGGTTTCAGTCTGCCTATCCAACAGCAAAATTACAGCTGAAATTTCAGAATAGAATTTGAAAATATTTTCTTCTTGGCTTGTATTCTCCTAGTTCTGCATTCCTGGACATGAAAATATCCCTTCCTAAGAGCATAGAAACCAAGAACTCTGCCCCAAGAAGAAGATAATTTAATCCAAATACAGAGGATAAGAACAAAAAGATCAAGTGAAGAGATGGTGGCAGATAGTGCTGGGTGGGCACACTGAGTGAAGTCTAAGTGGAATGAAGACTTCTGAAGACAGTTTTGAAAGCAAGGAAGGAATTATCTTAATGAAGGAGTGGCTGATCCAAGTGCAAAGTGTTGCCTGAGAGTACGTAGGACTCAAGGAGAGGAGGAAAGACCAAGAGAGCAGCAGGCAAGCATTAGGTGAGGGCTATGCCTCATGCCCATTAACAGAGGTTTGCTTGTGTAATTTACACCAATAAAAAGCATGTGATGGAAGAAATTACTTTTTCTTCATGAATATATCTGTTCAGCAAGTGATGAACAAGCAGTTTTATACATATGTACCTATACACACACACTCATATCTACAGAACCTTTCTGTCAAAGAAAGAAGATGACACAGACAACATGAAAACCTACTAGAGAGTTAAAGGTATTTCCTGCACAGACCTGGCCAAAATTATGCCAGAGGGCAGTAGAGAGGAGCAGAGACAGTTAGGAGTCAGTTAGACCTTGCACTAGCTGAAAGACCTTTCCTTCCATGCAGAAATGCAGGCAAATAATAAGGCTGCCTTGAAAAGACAGAGAATTTATTTGACTCCAACATATTAAAAAAGGGAATCATGGATGGGGTGAAATACATGGTCCTCACAGGGGCAAGAGAGAAAAGGAAGTAAGGTACGAAGCTTGTGGTCCAATCCCTCATATATATCAAGTTCAAACTGTCATGAGATGAATATGGGCTCTGGTGATTTAATTCATGCTGAAAAAAATATTCTGATTCTGAACAGTGCACAGTTTCAGGTAAAAGAAAAAAAAAAGAAAAAGAAGATGTATACCTTGAAAGAAGGCCATTAGCTCTTCCACTTGAAGAACGTATGATGGTTTCAGCCCGTTGGTGTTTACAAGACAAGTGTGCTAACCTTCATACTGAGCCTGGTGCTTTGCTTCATTTTTTGGTATGCCCTAATTGCTCGTAATTATCCCTGTCCTTACAAAATTCATGTTTTTCAGGTCTCCTCCTCCATCACCTTCTTTCCAGTAAAAATAATGTAAATTACTTCACTTAGCTTCTGCTGATAATTAGAATAGTGCTATTTATTTGAACAACAAAACCTCACCACTTACTAATAATGCTGGCTAATGTTGCAGCCAACTACTTTGTTGGATAACCGATAGCATAGATTTGTATTGTACTTTTATCTACCATTACTGATCAAGAACTGCAGCAGTCAGAACAGCTCAGGAATTAAGAGTATTGTAGAATTAGAAATCAGATCAAATGTTTTGGACTAGACACTGTAGTGACCTAAATTCAAGAGCTAATCCCTGTCTCAAGTAGTTTGTACTATAGATTATACCATGACAGAGATTGTGAAATGGGAGATTATGACTCACCTTTGTGAAGCCACTTCTCTTCACAAATTACTCTTTTTAGAACACTGTCATCAAATAAGAGCATTATTTATTTATACAGCTCCCAAAAGTATGTTAAACATTTGAGGGCAGAAACAGGCAGGATGCAGAAAAGAGGCATTTTTTAGTCTGACAGAATCAAGACTTTGCACATGAACTGTTAAATTTCCTTTTTTGTGTGTGTGTTTCTTATGGGGGTTTTTTGTGCATTTCTCATAGCACAGAACACTGTGTTTTATCTCTTTGCAATGAAGATTGGCAGGTAAGGCCTGATACTGTTTTAAAGGCACAGAGCATAATACATCATGTCAATTCAAACATATTAATGACTTCTTCCAGAGCGTTTTATTTGAGAGACATTCAACTCCACAGTGTTCTCTTTAATGCACGAAAAAAGCTAAGAAATTACGTTCATAGATCTTGTCCTGTAAACCTGTCTACCAAAGCTTTTTTTTACTGTCAGACCATTAAGGCATTACCTTGACACGAATTTATTTACCTATTTGTAAATAAAAACGGAGCAACAGATATATTTCATTTTGAAATTTTATCACACGGTTCTGTAATTAATTTGGCTCAACTGCTCTATGATTCCATTTGTTCCTATTAATGTAGAAGCATGTCAGAGCTCACAGAAAGTTAATCACTGACACTAAGACATAAATGTTACACAGTGCAGTGCATCATTTGTGCTGAATGTGAATTACTGTGTTAGGAGAAACTTGAATAATGCCTCAGATCCCTCATACCTTCAAGCACAGGTGTACATCAGTTTGAGTTGAACTATAATGCATGAAATCATTTGTATGTGTTATCATTTGTATGAATTTGACCCATTGACCATGTACAAGCTCCAAAGACAGAAAAGCCAGACGGACAGGGATGCTGGATGGGACTTGCCAGAGTGTGGAGGCACATGTGGCTTTTTCCTCAAGATCCTGAGCCCCCTCCTGGCAAATCCTTGTAGAAGTGCCTGTACTCATGGCACAGTCTTAACAGGGATGAGATTTTCCAACTCCCTTCTAACGTCATGTGTCTTCACCTTGGTGTCTTTAAGCCTCAACATCCAGATTCTAGAGATGGCTTAGGAAAACTGTGGACAGCAGAGGCTAAAACTCTGTTCCAAAAAGCCATGCAGCTGCTGCTGAACTGTGGGGATGCCTGACTTGTCTACATACCCCCTGGCAGTGCCTGTGGTCCTACTTCCAGAGGTGCCAAGGCAGTGTGAGCTGGAGCTCCGGCTCTGCATCAGCTTGCAGGCTCACAGGCAGCCGAAATCTCCCAAGCCTGACCTACCTTGTCCATGTACACAGACACATAACAACAAGGCTGAGCTAGAGCTGTAGCTCTCATCCCTCTTTTGCATTCAGCCTAAATAACCTGAAGATTTCACTTCTTAGCCCATAGGTGTTCAAATTCCCATCTTTTATGGTATCAGGCTTCTGGCTGGGCTGAGTGGTTTGTTCAGCCTTTCTCTGCATGGTGGTCATGGATTTTCCAATGAATTAAAGTGTGAATATGACCAGTACCTACAGCCCAAACACAAAAATCCTCCCTTCCTGTTGAGCACCCTCCCACCAGGTGACAGCACCTGGTTTCCCCATAAACTTGTAGTTTCCATCTGCTCTTGTGGTGGTCATGAAGTTGCTCTCCAAGAGAAAGGAGATGAAACCTCTTTCTTATGTGGAAAAAGGCCCAAAATTCATGGCTGTTCAGAGGGAATGTTTTAACCAAGCAGAACACTAAACAAAAGATAAACACATTCACTGTGCTTTTATTAAAAGAAAATGGAAAAAAAAAAAAAGCAAAAGGGAAAGATAAAGGCAATCTTTAGGGTTTCCCTAAAAAGCATTAATTATAAGGATACACTCTATGGAGAAGATATCGAACTCAGAGTGCCGAGTGGGTGGCACTGCACGACATAGCTCTGAGATAGCACTTCAGAAGTGACATCCCTGTATTCAACAGGATTGCTTGGAGGAGGGGAGAACAGGCAGCACCCCTAAACCTAGAGCGGGCCCTGCTCCTAAGATTATGGTTTAAGTGAGCAAGAAAGGAAAGAAAGAGAGAGGGTTTAATCTCTGGGGCATGGGACCAAGAGCAGCTCTGGGGTTTAGAGCCTGCATGAGAAGAAGAGAGGAGGCTCCTCAGCATTTTGGGATGGGGTTTGGGTTTTGGACTTCCTCCCGTGTGCAGAGAAGGTTCTGTATAAACACAGTGCTCTTTCCAGTGGGGCCTTTAGCCAGATTCCGCTGCTAAAGGCTGGCATAATCTAGGACTGCAACTCCCAGCAGTCTCTGAGTTACTTTTTCCCCTCTAGCAGCTGGAGGAAAAGGAGAGGTTAAAGCACTCTGCTCGAGGAGCTGCCACCACCGATCCTTACCAGCATATCTAGATGCAAAAAGGGAATTTCCTCCCCCTGCTGTGACTTCCCCCATGCCTGCCCCCCAAACCCACCATTTTTTCTCTGACTAAGTCATTAAAAGGAAGTTATTACTGAAAATTAAGGATATTTGTCCACAGAAGTTCCCTCCATTCTGTCATGGTTTAACCCCAGCCCCATACTAGCTACCATGGAGAAAATTAACTCCATCCCAGGCAAACTCAGTACATTTCCTTAAAGGGCAGGGCCAGCTCAGAACAGGGGCAATGTGATGGATTTTTTTAAAATCTTGTCTGCAGAGAGAAATGAGATCTGGCATCCCCAGAGAAGCATCTTTTGATGTGTAAGTATTGAATATACTGAAACAATATGCAGGTGACATGAGGGAATAATGAAGACTTTTGTTAATTAATCACTAGGAGATCTCTGGCAGTGAAAAGCAGCAACTCAAATATGCCCTAGTTATTCTTGACAGCTGTTAGCAGTTGCAAAGTCACAGAAAATGTTAAAGTCATAGAAGAGGCAATGAAGGCACAAAGACCTAATATGATTTCCTTCGAGGCTGCTTATGAAGCCAGCACTGTCCCATTTGATAGAGAGCAGCAGATGTTTACTGTATCTTGTTGGTACACACAGATGTGGTTCTGCTTATCAGGTACACTTAAAATCTAGAAGGACCTGGCTCTCTCCACAGGGACTTAGTATGAAATTTTTGCAAGTCCTTCACTGCTAATTTGTAGACATGTATTCAAAATGTATGCAAATATAGTTATAATGATATGGCTAAAAAGAACAAAATCTTGGCAACTCTTTAATGCTGAATTAAAGTAGAGGCTTAGGAAATATCTTTATTTGCCTAACAGAAAAGTTGCTCTTTTCTACCTACTGGAAGGTATCATGCCTTTGCATGATCTCACCAATCTATCCTCCAGTAATTGTAACTTCAATCACTGTCACTAAAAGATGAGAGATGACTTGTCTCCCAGTAAAAATATGATGCTGGTTAACAGTGTAAGATCTCGTATTACTAAAAATTCATTATTTTACAAAATATAGTACGAGGTATCACAACCTGCAGTGGTCAGCACAGAAGTGTCCTCTTGGTTTGAACTTGGTTTGAGTTCTGCCACCTTTCAGGATTCCCCACATTGCCATACCACTTATGAACTCTGCCATGGTCCTGGGGTCCCCGAGCTGTCCTCAGGGGGGTGCCTATGCCAAGAGCTGGGGCTGCCCAGGGCTTTCCTGCTCCCAAGCCAGGGTGGTGAGACAGGTCCTACTTGTGAGGTCCTGGCCTGCTGCCCCTGGGAAGGTCCCACGGTGCTGGACCCCAGGGAGTACCCAGGCCTCATAGTGCCCTGGAAATTACTGCATATCAATGATGAAATTTTATTGTTCTATTTGGTTTTATAAACAATAAAAAATAATTACAGCTAGCAAAATAAATAAACTTGGAGTGTTTTCCAATGCAACATCCTGACTTTACGTGTGTGTGTGTGTGTGTGTGCGTGTGTGTTCGCTTACTGAATTTTCTGAATTACAGTGATTTAAAAAAATATTCAGTAGTTTTTGGCTAATTGTGCCAATTAGTCTGTTTCAAAAAAAATTCATTATAATAACAAAAGGATGCATAAAGGCAGTCTAGCTTTATCCTAATAAAGTGCCCAGAATTGAAGGAATTGAAGCAATGGTTGCCTCAGGATGCTGAGGCTCAGCAGTGCTGATGTGGCTGGTGCCAAGAGAGGCTGGGGAGCTGGGGATTTGCTTCTTCCCTCCTTGCCCCAGAACCTGCTAAGCCCAAGGATCTCCTAACCACCCCACTAGTAAATGAAATGTTCTGCTGTCTTGGAAATCAAATGGGAAACATGACATCTTCATGCCACTGCATAAAGCACCAACAAAGGTGTGGAAAGAGGCAAGAAGGTGGATCAGAAGTATGGACCAGCTCACCTGAAGGTGTTGACAGAGAAAGGTCTGTAGCATTCCTACAACAAAGAATGGTTGTTTTGTTTTGTTACTGTTTCTCATAACACAGATCACATGATATGAGGGGTAATTAATAAAATGACCAGATAACAGGTTACCCCAAGCAGCATATGATGATACTGTGGAGACCTCCATGTCAGGATATTGTGGAAATCTAAAGTGCAAACTATTTCAAAGGGGAATTGGATGAATTGAAATAGGGCCAGAGACAGCTGAGAAAGGAAATATTGCAAAGGCAACCTCTGGCAGAGGAAGACCCTGAGCTGTGCATTGCCAGAAACTGGAAGAGCTCAGCATAGGAAGGATCCTACCCTGATCCTCACACTCTTTCCATCAGTGCTGAGAACAAGGAGATGCAATGAGTGATCTTTATAGGTTGAAGCAATCCAAACACTAAATATCAATTCCACACAAATAACAAGTCCACTTACGATTAAAAATAGCAGGAAGAATGTGAACAACGTCTTCCTTCTCTCCGAGCTCTGGAGGGAAACTTCCTTGCAGAAGCTGCTGTAGGAAGCTTCATGTAAAGGCAAGCACTGTGACACCCAGGTGACAGCTATAAGCAAAGCCTCTGAAATCCATCGACCTTGGGAGTAATGCTGAAGATTTTCAGACCCTCCTCTGTGACATATGCTTCCTTTACCACCAAAGAACTCTTTCTTTTCCTTTTGTGTGTGAATTTTCATAGGAATTGTAAGTTGTTTCTTAGACAGATGGAATGCTTGAGTCAGTCCTTTCATTTTCTTTAACAGAAAAATGGGATTTGTTGGGTTTTTCAGGAAGAGGGAGGAATAATTTTGCTAGCTCCTCCATTAGATCTTCTGTATTGCTGATTAAAAGGTTCAGAATCACACAACAAAAGACCAGCAAAACTACGCATTCTAAGCCAAGAAGTGCATTTCTGGTTCTAATTGTGAGGCCAGTTGTTTAGAAATTTTTTATTGCATTACAGAAACCTGCATAATTCCATATACAAATGCAGTTTATAAATAGACATGTTTGGGTGAGTGTCTTTACTCCTCATTTGTCCAGGGCATATGGACTAGTGTGATGATAAACGCAGTACATGCACATTCAGGATCTCTGGTTAGGCTAAATGTTTGCCTGATTCAGCATAGCATGCTTTAATAATGTAATTCAATTTTTCCTCATTTTTAATGTTATTTCAGCCCGTTAACATAATTTGGTGAGCTATTATAGTTGTTACAGCTGCTAGTTTTGCCCTTAATACTGATTTCACTTATGACCTCAGTCAGAACTAGATTTAAAGTTTGAGATGATGTAAGTGAATAAGGATTATTAGATTTATTCATATGGCAATTTAAATAAGAAACTGCCTGGCTTAGAATAAACGGTAAATGAAAAATGCATGTGATTTATAGACCTGTCCACTTCAAAGATTTATACACAGAGTGGGATGATTAAGTAAGAGACAGACCTGATTACATGAAATATGTAATTTTTGTAATGCAATAATGGAAGCAAGCTGCTAAACAGCAGCAGCATAACAATGATTGCCCCAACAGCTTTTATTACAATATTACTGTACAGCTAGTATGCAGTCATGTAAACACAAGCAGCAGGCTTACGACCATTTCTTTTCTTTGACAACTGGTAGATGTTGTTATGTTCCCATGAAAAGCATCTTCCTCTCTCAGGGACTGCAGTACCATCTCCTGGAAGCAGGCTGTGGGACTGGAGTTGCCTCCAGGCTTTGTCCATCCCTCCCATTTAAGAGCACCATTTTCCTGTGCGTCTCTGCTTTCCTACAAATATGTGTTCAAGCACTCCCAAGGCTGCATGCCAGGATTACTGATCTTATGTTACACTCTTTTGCATCAGAAATAGGTATAGATTTCTGAGACTTGGCAGAAGCAAAAATGCCTCTACCTCAGAACCTGAGAAGGTCCAGATTCATCATCAAAGAAACAACAGGATCAGCAAAAATCCTGTCATTTTTCTACTACATAACAGAAAGAAAAAGCTCTTCCTTTGCTCTCCATCAAGCTTGGAAAGCAAAAAACTAAATTTCCTTTCATGGGTTTTAAGGCTGAAAGAAGCTGTTATAATTATTTAGCCTTTCTACCACAACGTAATTCAAACCATGGACCTCCATTCAGCAATTCCAGCAGTCTTCCCCTTTAGCTGAGAACTTGGTGAAGCCCTCAATCTCACCACTGCTGCAGTAAAAGGCCTTCATATAACACCAGTGAGGTCTGAGCATTGCTACAACCTGTTGTGCCTCCTAAGGCACAATCTTTGCATGTAAGAATCAAAGAGCAATACTACCTGTGGTTATTGTGGCCTTTTTGTGCATATGCATATTTTCTCCACGTGGAGAATTGAAGACTTCGTGGGAAAAATGGATACATTCTGTACAGAGATATTAGGCTATGCCATTCTCTGTGAATTAAGACACTTTGTAGGAGAAAGCTTAATAAGTTTGTTTCAAACCAGGGGGTCTCCCATAACATAATTTGCAGAGAGCGAATTGACCCAGAAAATTTTAATCTAAATCCCAATCTGATTTGTATAAAGTAATTTAATTTCCTCCCTAGCAGTTATATGGATTTTATCAATTATACCAATTAAATTGTCAAGCAGATTTATTGACCAGTCATCTACAAGACACTTTCTTTGATGTACTATTCTGGTGTCATCAACTGGTCATGAACGTCTAGCCTTAGTATTTTGGTGTCATTACGTGCAGCTGAATACTCAAAAAAGAAGGTTCTATTAAATGAGTGTTGTGAACCAAATACTGAAATGAGGATGGAAAGCTCCTTGTTTTGAATTGCAAACACAGAATTACAGGTAATAGCAGATGCAATCCATTTAGATGCTTAGCCATCATCCTATATGGAAACTGCACATTTGATTTCTGACCTCTGAGTTGCACCTCACTTAGAGATTTCCATGCTAATAGCGATTATCTAAATGTAATAATTCCTGCAAAAATGCATATCCAGTAAATTTCAAATATATAAACTGAGGCATAAAATTAAACCTTGGCTTTGAACTTGACAACTCATGCTTTTCAGTATGTTGCATTTTCTCTATTGCCTGAATTCTAGACAAGGGGAAAATCTTTGTTCCTATCAGTCCTGAAAAATTTTGTTATTAAAATAAATTTTACTGTCAGAACAGAACTAGAATCAGACATCTTGCTTCCATTGAGTGTGTCACAGTGCAACTTTTGTGACCTTTTCCTAGTTTTCTTCTACAAGTTTGCCAAACGGGAATACTACTAGAAAAAGAGTCAAGAAGTTACAGGTCTTTGTAGTCAAGGCAAAACCAGAATTTTTAGATGATAATCAAGGGAGGTTGCTGGGGAGCATATTCAAAAGTCTAAAGACAAAAGTAAATGCAAGTAATGAACCTGACACCCTCTGGAGTGCTTTGGTGCCTATTTGGTCATAAGACTTGGCACACAGACTCTCCTCCAATTAGGGATTCAGAGAATATATACCATAGTCTGTAGCATGTTTGGTCTCCTAGAATATTCTTCTAGAACTAAGGGGTTTCTTAGAAACTAGACACCCAGCATGAGTAAGAGAAGGCAGACTTGCCTACATCAATAAAACTAAGTCCTGTGGTGCTCGTTGCAGAGAACCACAAATCTGGGGATTGGTATTATGTCCTATTATAACTAAACTTAAGATTTTGCTTTTCACTGTTGGCCTAGGAAGTCCAAATTTTGGTTCATGTCACTGCTTGAACTCTAGTCTTAAAATATTTGGAGAAGTTTGCAAAAATCAATAAATAGTGTGAGATGGCAAACAGAGCTGATATGTGAAAGACAAATATTTTTTTTGAAAGAAAATAACTTGTTGAAGCATTGAAGAGCTACTAAGACTATTCCAGAAACACTTGGCTACACGCCTAATCTCAGGGTTTTTTGTTAAGCCTGACCGTGAATGCATACTTTAGCCAACAGCTCTGTATCACTCTAGTGAATGATGTCATGAAAGATATTTCATTATGAATATAAAAGAAAAATAACAGCCATGTCAGTGCCAAGCTCAGCTGTGAGGAGTGACCTTCAGGGCAGCACTCCAGGGAAGGATCTTCACACACCTTAGGGAGGTATGTTAGATGTCCTCGCCATGAAAAAGTGGGACTGGCCTCTTACAGAATAAAGTGTTTGACTGTCAGTCATATGCATTATTTGATTATGTATTGTCAGGTTTACTCAGCAAAATATGCTTTGTTGCTGGAAAGGTGTTATGAGCTCTTTGGTTTCTTCTGCTTGACACTTCTGACTCTCACTTCCGTATCAGGGCCTGCACAGCCTTGCTAATCCCAGCCTCAGTCAGGAAGCACCTGGCTTTCATATCCTCTAAAAACCACAGACCCTCTTTGCTCAACCTTATCAGCGATCAGCAGACCCTCCTTGCTCAATCCATCACAGATAAGCTGTAAATGTGACAAAGTTCAAGCTGCTGTATCCCTGCTTAGGCAGAGCACCTTGCTACAGAATCTTAGGGAAAATTATTTTCTGCTACAGCAATTGAATAGTTTGGGTTTGATTTCTGGTCTCCAGTGCTTAACCTAGCTGTAATTATTGAGGACTGTGGTTTAAGGAGACAGTATCACATTCCTTATTATTATTTTAAATAATACATTAAAATGTTTAATTTAAAATGTACATACTGGTATCATCTGAGCAACTCAAGGAGCAGGTATGGCACAGAAGAAAGAATCATTATTAAATGAACTCATTCATCAGGCACGTCAGCATCTGACACCACAGCAGGAGGAAAACAAGGTCATGAGCGAGGTCCTTGCAAGACCCTACTCCAGAAAAAGACGGATGGATCCCATTTGGTCCTGAACAAAGTGATGGGAAGGATATGAGTTGGCAGCAATTCCCATCTCCTTCTCTGCCAGTTCCTTTTGGCCCCTAGCATTGGTGATGCTGCTTTGTGAGCTGTGCAGCCAGCAGCACCTCGGTGGGTTACCCAGCAGGTGGCTGTACTCCCTGCACCACCTCACAGACCCATGAGGGACAGTTTCTTTTTTCATTGCCTTCTGTGAAGAGCTGTGCCATTAGTGAATTTAAAAACATCCCCTACCAGGTCACCAAATAAAAGCTCTGTATTCAAAATGATGTCAAGTTTTCACTAACGTTTCCTTTCTTTAAAGTTTTTAAAGAAGGAAAAGGATTTTTAGAGTGCTTGAGAAAGTGGTGGTACTAATTTGATTATGGGATTTAAAGTCAATTTTATACTCAGGGTAAGAATTGATTCTATTTACTCTATTCATTCCATTTATTCTATTTTATTAATTCTGTGCATTCAATACACACCAAGACAGAGGAGAGTGGTTCAGCCAACATGGAATTTGCACATAAATGCAGGTAGCAGTCTCCACACTAGCAGAACTCATCACTAGCAGAACGTGTGTTCTTTGTTCATTCTTCAAATATTATTATTATTGCTACTGTTATCATCCCTGTAGGCATTTTAGTAACAGCAACCTTTTAAGGGATTTTAAATAAATATAACATGCAGGACCCCAGCAGATAAAAGAGATGTCAGCTTTTTATTTAGGCATGCATAACTGGTGCCTTCCAATATGCTCCTCACTTGGAGAATTGGTGCAAAAGATGTTTTGCAAAAGATTTTCAATCTAGCAATAATGAATCATTTTGTGTACGTCATCCCAACTGTAAAGGATGCCATGGGAGAACACAAGCAGGTGCCTGACAGAGACCTATACTGATGCTGAAAATGTAATTTAAAAAAAAAAAACCACACACACACAAAAATATAGGGTAGGGAAAAAAAACCAACAGGAAAAAGAGATGCTACTCAAACAGTGCCCAGGTAAACATGGTGCTAGCAATGCCTCTGTTTGCAATCTGCTTCCAAGAGAAAAGGCATTATGAGACGTCCAGCTTCAACATGCATTGGGTCTAATCAAGGTGAAGATGCAGCCATTACAAAGGTGGAAGCTGTTGTAGTAACATAGATAATATGACACTTTCTACATTTTTCACTCTTTATCTGAAAGCATCTCAAAGCCAAACAGCCTGTATACAGTGCATTGTTGACACGAAGCAGTCCAGAAGGAGAGAATCATACTATCATACATATTTGAGATATTAAAAAGGAAAAGACAGCAGAAAGAGATTTAGGAATCTTTAAATGTTTTGAAGACATAGTTACAAAATATGTAAGCACCAATAGGCACTGAAGTGAGTTTCAAAAATTGCTCAGGCAAATATCAGTGGCATAAAGGCAGCTTGACTAAGAAAACTCAGAGCTGAAATATTTTCTTCCTGGCATAAAAAAATATTTTCTGACAGGTGTGGATCCCTAAATCTTCTTAAATCCTAAGAATTAATCTTTTGACCTGCTGTAGGCCTCAGAAAAAGAGAAACTCCCATGTTCCTGTTGAAATCTCCAGTATGAGGTAAACTCCTAAAATTTCTAAGTACTTTAAGACTGAGGTAAATTGCAGAGCTACTTCTCTGAACTCTTTATGTTCCAGCAAATCCTCATGAGTCAAAACATGTTCTGCATTTACTCCATGAACTCCATTGCTGGCTGGATGCTATCTTTCCAAATTCTGTGGCTGCAAAATACAATGCAATCTCCCTTTTCACCTTGGACTATCTTGCCTTTCTATCCTAAATTGCCACAGTCTCAGTGACAAATTGTTCCTTGCATACAATTGCATCAACAAGGAAAAAGAAACCAAATATAAAAACATCTTGAAAGCACCAAGTGTTCTGTCTCTACTGTTCTTCTCTACTTTGGTAGTTAGTGGCCAAATGTAGAACAGTGCTCCAGGCTGTCTCCAAAAAGTCAGGACCTCTTATCACACCATATATCCTTGGATTCCACAGATGCCACTACCATGGAAGTGACAGCTTCAGCTGAAAATTGAATGGAAATGTAGTTCTTTCTACTAACAAGTGCTAACCAAGTTTAGTATGTGATGACTTTTGTCCTCTTCCCAAACAAAGCCAGCACATTCCTGCCACATACATAAAGTTATTTTATTTTCTGCATTTCAGTATATTTTGTTCTGTTTGGGATTGTTTAAAGGATTTCCATCTTGGATAATTTTTTTAAATTCCATCTTCTTTTCCTTAGCTTTCAGCTAGTGTCCCTACTGGGACCAAAAGACCGAAAGTCTTTTGGCTTTCAGTGTTTGGTTCTTTTTTTAATATGGAAGGATCAATCACTTCTCACTTATCACTCTCTCCAGGAAGAAGTTAAGTGTTCCTCAGGTTACGACTGTTATTTCCACTAGCCTTGTACTCCAAATGTATTTCTGTACATGTGGGCTGTCTTCTCCTCTGGCACATGCCGGTGTGACTGTGTTGATGGGAGGAATTCCTGCTGAGCTGTGGCCTCAGCTGATACCCAGCTGCTGTCTGAAGAAGGAATAAAGCATTAAGGCACAGATTCACAAAAAGCCCTTAGGTGCTTAACACCCATCTATACAGGGCTGTCACCAACTGTTCATGTATTGGGATCAATTGATGTAACAAAAAGATGCCACAGAGGAACAAAGAGTGAATTTCCCAGAGCTCAGGCTACTAGGACAGGACAAATGGCCTCTTTGTGGAGGATGGAGAGGGAGCTGGATCATATCCAGGCACACCTTAAAAAAGGCAATGTCAGACATTGAATGTCTGCTATGATTTGAACTGTATGTCAACGAGGGAAAATGATACCTCCCATGGCTTTAGAAGGAATTAACATTTATTTTATATTCTCCAGATGGTATAGAGATAAAACACTAAGTAGGTGGATGGTATGGGTCAAAAGAGAAAACCAAGAGCCATCCCTTCCTGTGGGAGACTGCTGTGCATAGGCAGAGTGCCAGCAATCGGGGGGCAGCTTGGGTAAGTATTTGGAGAAGGAGAGCTGGCAGCTTGAATCTAGGGGATGGGTTGTGAAAAGAGAGTTTCAGCTTCATACCACTTCTTGTCACACACCTAACTAGTTAAATCTGTGAATGGGTGGCTCAATGTCCAGGGGACAAAGATTTTTACTTTTTACTCTTTCAATATCTAGAACATAAGGTCTTTCTGTGTTGAGGCATAACTGACCTCCCACCCTGAGTACAGATAGATAGATAGACAGATAGACAGATTTAGATCTGTATCTGCTTATGTCCCTTGCAAGGAGGTAAAATAAGAGACAAGACATGAAAGCATGTGTGCATTACAGACCTGCTTAGGAGGACTTCATGAGCCACTCTCCCATGATCTGTGTCCAGCTCTATAAGCCACGGCCTCAGCAGCACTAATGCAGCTATTTCAGAGCCCTTCCAAAGGATTTGTAGTAAGAGCTTAGCAAGATACATGATCCAGCCTGGTATTTACTCAGTGATTTTACTGGCCTTGTATTTGTGCATCTGACATAAAGGAGAGCTGGTCTGAGTGTGTGAAAGGGATAAAAATGTGAAGTGTAGAAAATGGGTTCCAGATACCTGCTCAGTTTGTGCCTTTTGACTCAGGAAATACAAGACCTGGCCACTGCGGATTCATTGGCTTTTTTTTCCTTACTGCTCATACAAACACCTGTAATTAATTATTTTTTTGCAAAGCACAGAGCAAAATTTTGACCAAAATTAACAAAGGAGTTTTTTCTATTTAGCCTATTTATAGCGATGTTTTATTGTCCTGGCTGGCACGACTGGTAAATAAAACCACTTACATAGTGGTAGGTTTGTGAGAGAGTGGTTATACCCAGTACCAGTTGTAGAATCTCCTGTGACACAAAAAGTATGAAAGTCAAACTAGAACAGGGGCATCTGTTAGGGAAGTAATAAAAGTGTTGCTATCTGGTCACAGTTAGGGTGACAAACTAATGTCATGGTGAAAAATCAGATTTATAACAATAAAATGGGAAAATTATTACAGTCTAAAGATAGGCAACAAATTCTTGACATTTAAATGTTTGTGAATGACAGTACCTGCCTGCTCTAAGGGTCCAAACTTAAAACTTGCATTAGCTGCTCCAAGGATTTCTACTCCATCACTTGGCTTCTGCTGTAAATGCTCTGATGGTAAAGAGCCTGTCCCTTCTTTTCAACACTGGCATGAAGCACAAAGGCATGATGGGGAGCAATGCACCAGTCTAGAACAGCAGAATCAACACTAAGTAGTTGAGCAACATACTCATTAAAGCTGATGTTAATGCTTCTCTGAGAGAAGATTATCTAAATGGGTTACCTTGATTAAAAGCACGTTTCACAAGAAGTAGGTTTATAAATTGAAAGAATACAGAATTATGTATGAAATCTCACACACGAGCAACTTTGCTGATACGTTATTAAACAAAATAAATTGTTTTCAGAATTTAGTGTAAGGGGAAAAAAACCAGTTATTTACTAGATTCATTGAATGTAAGACTGAGTACTTGAAACTATTGAAAGATTTCTCTGGAATTAATGACTATAGATGCACTTAGGAGGCTGTAAACAACTGGGATGTAATCACCTGCAGCTCCATACATGGACACATATACACTCTTTGTTCTCTAGGAATTCATACCAGGAGTCTGGTAAAAACATTGTGGCACTTTCCGGGGCTATGTGTCCAGCTTTCCCGTATGCAGAGACAAGTGTAGGGGACCACATGCCATAGGGATCAACTCTCATTTCCATTTGAGTAACTCGGGAGAAACTCTGAGAAGTTAATACGTTGCAAATTGAGGTAAAGAAGGAGATGGCAGCTTGCATTTTTACATGCTCAGGCAGCCAGGAGGGCCAACCATGTCCTGGCTGGCACATCAGGCACAGCATCACCAGCCAGGCAAGGGAGGGGATTGTCCCGCTCTGCTCTGCTCTGGGGCAGCCTCACTTCACATGCTGGGGGCAGTTTTGGGCGCCACAATATAAAAAACTCATTAAGCTTTTAGAGAGTGTCCAAAGGAGGGCCACGAGGATGGTGAAGGGTCTGGAGGGGAAGCCTTATGAAATGCAGCTGAGGTCACTTGGTCTGTTCAGCCTGGAGAAGAGGAGATTGAGGGGAGACCTCATTGTGGTCTTCAGCATCCTCAAGAGGGGAAGAAGAGGGGCAAGTACTGATCTCTTCACTCTTGTGACCAGCGACAGGACTGAAGGAAATTACATGAAGCTGAGACAGGGTAGGTTTAGGTTGGATATCAGGGAAAGGTTCTTCACCCAGAGGGCGGCTGGCACTGGAATGGGTTCCCCGGGGAAATGGTCACAGCACCGAGCCCGTCTGAGTTCAAGAAGCTTTTGGACAGTGCTCTCAGGCACAGGGTGTGACTCTTGGGGTGTCCAGTACAGGGCCAGGAGTTGGACTCGATGATCCTGATGGGTCTCTTCCAACTCAGCATTTCCTATGATTCTACAATTTTTCACAGACTTGGATCATGCTTTTAGTCAGACATATGGAAGTCAATTGTCTCTTTTCCCCCAACAATGAGCTGCCAGAGCAGGCCAAACTGATGTAAATTGTCACATTTGCTGTTGTGCTGAACTTGACTAAGGTTTGGGGAGATATCTTCTTTAAGGGATTCATTCTAAAAGGAGTGTTCATGCTATGACATTATGTATGTAGTGGTCTTTGCATTGATTCCTTAGTAAACATGCACAGAAAGAACACTGACTTTGCAGATCAGGAGGAAGGGCTTACTGTCTATGTAGACAGACAGAGTGTCTGATGTGCAAAACAGCCACAGCATTGATTGGGAGATGCCACACGAGCTCTCTGACACCAATGCCTTCTCTGTGGGATAGCGCTAACTGAGCACACATTCATTCATCACTATTTCAGGGCAGGATTTTAAAATCCTGAATCCTGAGCCAGAGACCTGAACAGAATCCCTAAATCTGCCACCGTGGAATCTCTTCTGAGTGAAGGTTATCTCCAGCTTAAGGTATCTGGGCCAGCCTGAGGTTTCAGTCCCTCCCTAATGGCCTGTGTGTGTTCCTGAGGGTCTTAAGGACCACGATTTAAAATTCGGTTCAGGTGAAAACCTAACAGACAAAAGCAACAGTTCAGAGCTTCTGTTAAACATTTTAAACACATCTAGTTAAAGACTAAACTATTAAACAGGCCTGTTTCATGTATATCGTTGCAGTGGCCTGCAGTGGCCACAAAGAGGCTCTTGTCTGCCTTGGGGAGTGGGATGTGCCAAGTTCCTTCCTCATCTCCTGCAAGAAATTCTACAGGCTATGTTCAATTGTCGTATATTTTCTTATCATTAGGAGACTTGATCTGCAAACATAAAAATTATGTGCAAAGATTTTGGTCATGCTGAAAAAAACCTCAAACAATAAAAGGTTTAACACTAATGCATAATGTGGAATATAAGGACTTGTGGCGGCTGCCTGTCTTGGCCTTTACACAGTGAATCAGGATTGTAAATGTATTTACCTTAACACACGTATCATTTATTTTTCCAACACCAAAATCAACTTTACTTCCACTTTAAAAGCCAGAGATCTCACTCTGGTATGGGGGGGAAAAAAAAAAGCAACTGGCAATGGAAGATTGGGAAGATTGTATCCTATTCCAGCACGTTTAGATTTTTAAAAGACAACTGTTTCTTCGTTAGAATTCAAGAAAGAAGTTGCAATAAAACGTTAGGAATACTGTAATACACCCGTAGTGTGGTGTCACACAGGACCCCACAAAAAAAGGGAAATGTCCTCTGTGATAACAGTGAAATTGAGAAACTGCACCGGTTACACAGAGTTATCACTGGAGAAGTGACACTTTCAGGGTCTGCCCGAACAGCCTAACGCCTTGCAAATGCCAAAACAAGTCTGAAACACTCAGATAAGTAGAAGTGATGAGAAGTGATAAAAGAGCTTTTCAGAGGACACAAAGAACACAACTGGAAAATATATCTCTAGCATGTGCGAGAGTAAGTTCCTGTAGTGCTGAGTAGATGTGCCGAGGAAAATGTAGTTCAACAGGTGAGAAAGAAAAGGCGCTGAAGAGATACTTAGGGAGCAGACTGATTGTAGTTTAAACCTGTACCTCCATCCTGTAATTTTATTTGGGGATTCTATTGACCGGGGGTTGCGGAGAATCTCTTTGCTTTTTACTTATTTTTTTTCCCTTCCGGCTACCACCCCACGTAACTCGTCTCCTTTTTTTCCAGCTCGCTTCAGCAACCGCATGCTGTTCCTACCCCCGGCACGCAGGAAGCCCCCAGGGCACAGGTGGGATCGGGGGCCCGCGGTGCCACGGTGTCCCCGTCCCGCCCCGGCGCCGCCTCCTGTCCGCGGGCAGGGCCGGTACGGCGGCGGGGAGAGCGGCGGGGGGCGGGTTTGCGACTGCGGGGCTGCGGTCCGCGTCCCCCCGAGCACACGCACCCCCGAGGGCCTGCCCGGGGCAGCCATGGGGCACCAAGCCCCGCGGGCCCGTTTCCCCGGCCCCGCCCGCCCCGCCCGGGTGGAGCCGTCCCCCGCCCCGCCGCGGGAGGAGGATGAGGAGGCCGCGGCGGTCCCGGCGGAGGCGGTTGCCCCATGGCGGAGGTAAGGGAGGCGCGGGCGGCCCCCGCAGCCGCCTCGGCCGAGCGAGGGGGGCGCGCGGGCGGTCTGGGGTGTTCGTGGGGGGCGAGCGGTGGGGACGCGAAGGAGGACGCTTTTCTGAGCTAGGCACCGTCCCACAAAGAAAAAAAAGAAAACAATAAATAAGCGAGGGGGAACACACACCTCCGGCGGTGTGCGGGGCTGGCCCGTGCCCTGCCCGTGTCCCGGGCGGTGGAGAGCCAAAGCACCGAGCGGGGGGGCCGGGCTGGGGGCAGCCTCTGCTAACGGAGCGGCCCGCGGAGTCTCCCTGCACCGGAGCGGGGTCAGCCCCGCAGAGCTGCCCTGGCCCCGACACACGCCGGGCCCCAGCGCCGCTGTCATCTGCCGGGCAGAGCTGTAAGGCCAGGACGGACGGTTCTGCTTGGCATTTCCTCCGGCATCGCTTCTGTTTTCTTCATGTGGGCACACAGGCTTCTCAACAATACCACGCAGCTGCAGAAACGCAGCTTCTCTGTGGGGTATCACATAGTGCACCCCTCACCTGGGCGCAGGGCACCTGTGTGTGTCGTAGTGCGGTAACTACACTTGTCAGGAACATTTCTTACATGCAGAGGGTCTTAATGTGCGAAGGTTATCCTCCGGGCTCCTTTATCTGCTCTCCGTTATCAGCGCGGCAGTTTGAAAAGTCCCCGTGAGGCAATAAGCACCCGGCGGTGCTGACCCACCTCGCTCTTTATTCGCGCCTCATGCAGCCCGTGCCGCGCTTCTGTCTCCTTGCACCCACTCCGGCCCTCGTCCTGCACAGAACTGAAGAGTTGTGCACAGCTGTAGCTCCAAGATTAGCCAAGCCACTCAGCTGCGGGACCGGCTTTTCTCAGTTAAATTGCTCTGGGGAATAGAGTTTCGCTGTTTCCCGCATAGTTTATGATCTGGGACTTTCGTGGTACGCTTCGCGGATAGAAAAGATACAGGAATGCCAAGATGGTGGGCTTGTGACTGATGTTCAGCACGTTTTGAAATACCAAGTTGAACTACCAACATTTTTCAAGTTGGTTTTGAACAATTGTGAATAGCTGGTTCTTATTATGAATTAATGGACCAGCATCAACTGGTAATTGCTAAATTTGTCATGCATGGTAGATTTTGTTTTTCTTTTAAAATTTTCTTTTAATTTTTTTTTCTTTTTCCCAATTTCCCCATGTGTTAACTTGGTTATTTTTGTAAAGTAGTTGCAAAACTAGTTTCAACACCCTGACTGTAAGGGATGACTCTTTTATGTGGAGAGAAGATGATTCATTTCTTTGCTAAATGTAGGTCTGGGCCTCTCTCAAGCACAATGCATTTAAGTGAAATAATGATTGAAGCAAGATAAGACATTGTTCAGTTCTTGAAATAAAATGTAAAGGGACATATATGTGAAAACCCCCATGTCTCTTCCACCAGACTTCTTTTGAAGCACATGGCAGGTCCAAAACATGAAACACAGATCAAAAAGTAGATCTTTGTTTTAAAGGTGACCTTTCGTAGGTTTGACTGAGTCTACTTATGCTGTCAAAATGTTATTGTAATAGTATAATAGATTCCAGAGTGGTTCAGCTGATTTATAACATTCAATTTGCCTTTTGTAAAAATAGATTTGAGCTATTTTTAGCATTTCTCTCATCCACACTAGATCAGGACGCGAAGTCTATGTAAACAGATGAAAGTATTTGGTTTTTTCTGCTTGGTATTCTGTGGCATCGTGAAAAGTTTGCAGCTGGATTTATCCATCCCTGGATTAATTTTATTCATTGGACTCCAGTCCCTGCTGAGAACATTGCTGGCGACACAATGCAAGCTGTTGGTCCTCCTCCTTTGAGATCTGGTACTTAAAACTACTCTTGAAGACAACTGCAGATGAAAAAGAAAATTAGGTCAGTGGCCAAAGCATGCTGTTGGAGCATGGTAAACTGCAGGGGTTTTCCTATTTTTCTGTCCTGTGCTAAGATGAGGTGCAGTGTTAGAACAGCCTTAGCACTTTGGTTTTGACAAGCAGTAAAGTGAACAGGTGGGTTCCTACACTCAGCTTGCTGCCCAGAAGTCTGGGATCAACCCTAACCTTTGTATATTTCCAGCAAACTGTTTCATGCAGTTTGTTTCTGTAAGCAAACATAGGCTTGCTCATGAAATGTAAACCCTACAATATTTTATTGTCTTAGTAATAAAAATAACAAAATGTATTTCCTCTGAAATACACCCTTTAATGGAGAAAATAATCATACTATCCCAGTGTCTTGCTACTCATTTTCTTAGATGGATGTGTGTAACAGGACCAGGGATAAAAGGGTTTGTACCACTGCAGAGACTACATTTAGAAAAGGGTTTTTGTTCCAAGTCCTGCCCTGTCCATGCTGCCCTGTCCATAGTGCCGTGTCCTGCATCCCCTACAGCAGGTCAAAGCAGGTTATTGGTAGATGGGCCCTGTGGCTTAGGGCATTACTTTAATGCCTCTGCGCTGTTCTGATCTGGATCAACTGTAGAATCAAAGCTTGTAGATTTTGTTCACATGGATGTTTAAGATTGAGGTTAAGGTACCAGGATTCCTCCCTGAGAGCCACGAGTTTAGAGGAAAAGAAATAAAAAAGCAATAAACATCTGCTTTGGATAACTGGAAAAACATGCATCAGTTCATGCAAGGAAATGGATTAATTTCTCTAGTAATGAAAGGTGGTGATTCAGGCCCTACCTCTTTGCAGAACACATGAGATCGAGAGTTCAGGCTCCTATGGGCATGTTTGCTAGGGAAACAGATAAAAAAACCTAAGAGTGAACCAGGTCTTTTCTTTGGAGTGATTATTTCTCATGCTACTTTTTTTCCCCCAGATCCAACAGTGTTTGTGCTGCCCCTAGTCTTTCTCTTCACAGTTTGCTGAAAAAAGAGATTTCAGTCCTGGTTGTTTTTGTTTGGGTTTTTTTTAAGAAAGGGTTTATAATGGGAGCACCACTTATTCCTTAATATTCAGCACCTGTTTGAATGCTGGTGCCCCCTCCCCCCCCCCCC
>VZRV01003994.1:94078-127731 GCA_013398115.1 Falcunculus frontatus
TATTGAAAACAGGGTGCCTAACTTTTTGTCCTACTCAAACCTACTTACACAAGTAAGTCACATTGAGTAGGCCACATTGAATTACTCACACAGGTAAGGCTGGGCATATCTGCTTATTTTTCCCCAATGTGCTTGTAAATTATTGTTGGATTGCTCGAGGAAATAGCTTATTTTAAGGAAAACTAAAATTGAAATTTGGTGAAATTTAGAGGCACTGTGTAGCTGTGTACATTTTGAAGTTTTAAGCACAGAAAAAGCCAAAAAACAAAAGGGGGAGAGGGGGGAAGACTCGTAGCTGACACTGGGTATAGGTCTTACACTGGTGGGGAAAAGAGAGAAGCCATTCTGCCGGCACATAACTTGGGTTACGTTCCATGCCCCACTCTGCCAACTGCATTTTCCTTAGGCTTCTCAATGTAACACTGCCTCAACAACACTTCTGAAAGCTCTTACACTGAACCCTAAGTCCATATGAAAAATGAATGAGACACATTTTCCAAAGCACTTTAAAAAACTATGTGTGGGGAAACAGGAGGCCTCAGTGCTGCAAGGTGTGGCATCACTCCTATGTGTATGGTAATAGTATTCCCAACCAGAGAAAGTCTCAAGAAGCTTTGTCGTACAGCAGTGTCTTAGCTAAAGGTCTTGCAAGGGTTCAGAACTGCTTTACTTCATTCAGTGATTTTCTTTTCCCTTTCTTTTTTGTGTATCAGTATTTCTAATGTGTGCAAGTATATGTTTGTGTATGTATGTAGACATTTGAAGAAAGGGAGTTTAAAAACTCAATGGGTTATTTATCTTTTACAGAATATACATGGGAAAATAGTTAGATTAGCAAGAATGGACTATGTAGCTCTTCAGCTTTTTCTCTGTGTTAGTCTTACAGTAAAAAAGTTCTTTCCAAATCACGTGAACTCCAGGCACTGATGCTGCCCATGCCAGCAGAAGAGGCAGTGCCTAAATGAGGGCAGGTCTTGCTGTGCTGGGTCATTGCACTGCATGTGAAACAAGCTCCAGCTCGGGGTGGGACAGAGGAGGAAGGTTCTGCTCCCACACAAGTCAAGTAGGTTTGTTGTATCTGAATGTATTGCATTCTTTCAACAGGTCTTTGAGGCTGTTCCCAAGAGCTGAATTCCTGCACTTGATTAAGTAACACCTGCTCTAATTACTAATTGACAGCATAACATTGTTGTTGTTTATGAATGACAAAATTTAAGGAAGAAGATGCACAGTGGATAATTTATATTGTTGTACTGTTGTCTCTATGTTATTGTTTAGAAAGGGCAGTTTGAGTCAGGTTATGTAAAATCTCGTACAAGCACAGTTCTTTGAACCCTGTCAGAGGCAGAGTTTCATGGTATTAAAGCACACGAAGGGGAGAATCCATCCCAGACTTTGAGCACAGTTTGAAGTATTTATATTGAGTGAGAATAATTTGAGTTGTGGATTTTTTTTTTTTCCTGGGGAGTGTCAAAGTTTGGTAAAGTGGAAGTTAAGTAGGAACCAGGTAGGCTTTTCTCTTAAGGTTTTTCTCTGAAGGCTTTTCCCTAGTTCTTTAGAGAGCTTCCCACTGAAGTTGTGTGCTTAACTTACAGAACGTATTTAAAATTATTCTTTTATTTTTTTTCTTTTTGAATTCATTGAGCAGTAGGACATGGCAGTAATGCTGTAGAGGGACATCTGCAAATAGATAAATGGGCTGGGCCCCTGTTTGTGGATGGCCCTTACCTGTTGGCCAGAACTCACCTAGGTAGTGAGGAGGTGGGAGAAGGACCTCATGGTGTTCCAGAAAGAGGTGGGATAAGAGAAGAACCTCAAACTTAGTCTTGAAAGGGTTTGAAAAAGCCAAGTCAAAGGAGTATTCAGGGAGGGTGTTAGAGGAAGTTAGAGTTGTGGTGTAGGGCTGACTTAGACCAGCATTTTCCTGCTCTCTGGAGAGTGGCCAAGGTATTCCCAGTGTGGGGGGTGCATGAAAAGTGCACGTGAGAGTGGATGAGTGGAATATCAGACATAAAGCAGGAAGAATTAGAGTGTGCTAAATGTGGAAAATAGGAGTTACACAGAGTGTCAGAGGGAAGGTGAAGATACTCAAATCCTAGAGGAGCTGAAGCGTCAAACTGTGGCTTTTAGCAGTGCTCCCTATTCAGAGCTGTGAGTTTGCAGGCATTTGGTGTTGCAAAGAGGCTGGTAGCTTGGGAAGGCTGGGAGTTGGATACCTGAGAAAGTATGTTTTCCTGGGAGGACTCAAAAAGAAGACATCTGGAACTGAATTGTGGACAGTTTTATCTGAAAGGGTGGTGCCTGGGTAATTTCATGTTTATTGAGCAGTGGCTGCATCATACCAGTGAGGATATGCAACCAATCTATGGTAAAGATAGAGCAGGAAGGGAGGGAGGTGTCTTACACAACCACGATGTCAAGTAGTTCACTGAGCACAAAAGAAAGCATCTTGGGGCACCAGAGGCACAGAAAGAGGTTTTGGGTTTGGGGTAGGTTTTGGTTGGGTTTTTTCGGCGGGGGGCACATTGAGTTTGGTTTGTTTTTATTTTTACTGTGCTCTGTCTGAAAGAGTGTCTGAATAAATTTAATTACCTTCTTCGCATTTACTGTCAGAGATATGGCATACTTTACTGATACTGAAATTGGCTGGAAAAGAAACTTTCTAACACAATTTGAAGTATTAGACAGCAGGCATTCTTTATTCTCAGTGTGCTGAACACACCCGGAGGATATCTTGTCTGATCAGGTGTGTGTGAAACTTTACAACAAGGTATTTATTCCATCATGACCATAGATACTCATTACAGTGTAGTTCCTAGCTGATATAGAAACATCACTTTTCCTAGAACTAATTTGCATGCATCTTCCTCTTACTGGAAGCCCTTTTATGGTCCTAGAGGGTTGTCTGAAGGGGTCTTTGGGGTCACTGAGTGCCCCCTATGTGACAGATGACTCTGCCTTGAACTTGTCTCAGGGCATGAGCTGTTGCTTGTTGTTACATGGCTTTGCCACAAAAGCCACTATATTCCTTATCATCTGTTTATCCACTGGTTCCAGCTACATTTAGCATCCTGTGTGTCTACTTTTGCGTTCTTTTATCTATTTTGCTGCTTAGTCTTTAAGCTCTATTTAGCGACTTTGAAGGGAACTGAAAATTTCTGTTCTCTTTGTTGTCTGTCATTACAATGAAATCAGTTTCTGGTGGAAAACATCTGCACAGGACCAAATGGCTGGAGTGTGCACCTGTTTGGTGTACATATTAGAAGTGGTTTTAAAAGCTCGTTTTGAAGAGGATGTTGCTGTTTTCAGCATGAAAACTGATGTTTTAATTGAAATTGGTGACAACACTATCAGCCTCTGTGTTCAACTTGTACCTGTCTCTGCCTCCATCTGGGGAGTAGGTTGGTGTTAATTTTGTGTTGGAATGGAGTGCACAGAGTGTATGTGTTTTGTAATAGCTGACACAGCTGCCCCATGCTATCTGAAGCCCTGAAATGCATATGGTTAGAGAGGTGCTATCATCTCGCTGCAGCACACGGGAGGGCTCTCACCGGGAGCGTTTGGTTGCAGCCCAGATGGCATTATTAGGATTTAGAGTAGATACGTCAGAAACGTTTGACAGGTGCCCCATTTGAAGTCACATCTATGAACCATTTGATTTACTCAGTAGCATTGCTTAGCTAGCATGGTTTATTGTCATCTTTAAGCCTACCCATATATAACATAAAAGTTACTTTAATATTTGGTGTTTCCATCCACCATTCCACCCTCCACACGTCCTAAACCCTGGCTGCATTTCAAAAAATAAAGTACTCTTCTGTTCTGGTGTTCTCAGGATATTTTAGGGCTCATTATGAATCTAGAGAAACAGCAAGAATTTTTTTTTCTTTTTTTCTTATCTCTTAAGTAGATATCATTTTGTAAGATTATCATCACATATTTAAAGTACACAGGCAAAGAGCAAGACCCCTAAACTTGGAGCTGAATGATATCAGCTATGCATCGTTATATTTAATTATTAATTGTATTTGATCCCACCAAGCAGTAAAGTGAAACTACTGGTTATGTTACTAGACGCTGTTTTGCTTAACTTCTGTTGGCATCGTGCAATTTTAAGGATCATTCCAGCAAAAACCATTCTATGATTCTGTTCTGGAAATGCTGCTTAATTATTCAGAACGTGGCGAAGACCACCAGGCCTGTGCCACATCTTTTCAACCAATAACAAGGAGAGGGCTAGTTCTACAAAGAAGTGCAGTTAGTTGTGGTGAAGGGACAGAAGTTTGTAGAAAACCATCTCAAAGGTTAATGACATCAGTGGAGCAGTTAAAAACTTAACAACTAAATTAAAGAGAGCATAATGTGGAGTAGTAATTAGAAGACAGCACATGAACAAGATACGTGAGTAATCAGCACCAAAAAAAAGTTCTTTTGCAAATAATTGTGGTCATGTTCCTTTGCTCCAGCACTGGGATATTTTTAGCGATAACTCTGAGTCTGACTGTGGTAAACAGCTTTCTAGGGGCAGGTACCCCCTGCCTCTCCGTGCTGTCTGTGCACCCAGGCAAAACACCCTGTCTGCTCTGCTCTCTTCCAGCAAGACCTATCTGTTACTCCGGTGCTAGTTCAAGTATTTCTGTGCACTTTTAACCCTGGGTTGTGTAGGTTTACTCTTGTGTGCCAACTGCACACAGATCAATAGCCGAAAACAGCTTGATGGTGCTTTCAGTGATCCCTTCAGAGGGATCTTCACCCATCCAATACCCTGCAGTAGATCTGCTTGTATTTTGGTGTCACTACAGGTTCTGCTCCCTATACTTTCTTTTAAGGTCAGCAAATAAGACATGGGTGTAGGAAGCAAGGGGAGGAGATATGTGGAGGGATGGTTTGATGTACAGTACACCCAGTTCATGCTGAGATCAATACTCTGATTTACTTAATTGGAAACTGAAGGCTCTATTTTTAACTTAGAGTAAGAAACTCTGGAAACCTGCCAGAGCAAGCAGCATGCTTCAAATTAAGTGTAGGCCAGGCCACCCACAAAACGATACTTTCTCTCACTTCCACATTGATTCTTGGCCCTCCTTAAGTAACAGATTTGACATAAACTACTATTTTTCGTGTTCCAAAGACTGACAAACTGAAGCCTATAGCTGACCTGTGGTAAGCTGTACCTTAGGGAAAGGGCAGGTGTATGGTTAGAGCCCAGCCCTCCACATACAAAGCTGGTGGATAATTCTGTAAATCAGACTGCATCTCAGACTGTGTTCTTTAATGCAGCTTAAACTAGTAAGTGGCAGAAGTGAGATGAGAATTTCAGATACTTGGGATTTTATTTTTTATGTTATTTTATGGAGAATTTTAGTGTAATTCTCTGGCTTTGTGCTTGCACAGAAGTCCTTCCAAATGCAAATTGAAGGTTGCCCTCAGGTAGGGTTGCAGTTTACCATTTGGAAACAGCCTGCTGTTGGAGGCATGAACTTCCACACCCTCCAGTGGTAGAAGTGGAAAGGCTGCTGCAGTAGATGGGTTTGGTGGTATTACTAAGTCTTCTACAATCGGCAGAAATCAAGTCCTTTTCTATATACAGAGACAACCACATGCTGTCCCAATTTATTGGGCTCAGTGGTGTTACTATAACTCAATTATTGTTTCTTCTGTTACCCTTGTTGCAAAATAAGGAGGGAAAGGACAGAAACACTGAGTGTGGCAGCACCGTGCTGAGTAAATAGTATCTACACCTAATTCCTCTTGTCATTAGATTAATATCCAGATTCTATAATAAAGCTTTTGTCATTAGATGTACATCCAATCTGTAAAATTAAGGTAGCTTTAAGGAAACGCCTTATTCAAAAACACAGTATGGCTGTTTCTTGGGGAGACACCCCTCCTATTCTCCCCATAGCAGTAGTCCAGCAGTCAATCCCAAGTGATACAACAGGCACAGAAGGAAGCATTCTGTTATTGAGCTGTGCTAGTCAGCCATTCTTCAGCCACTGAGGAAGATTAACAGGCTGGTGCGAAGCGTAATGTCAGAGCATAAACCTTTATCAGCATAATCCAGGGGATTTTTGTGAAAAGCCAAAACAGAGAAACGAAGGTGAAAAGGTTCTGGTTGATTGTGTAGAGGATCTTGCTGAAATCATCCCACAGGTAAAAATTGGTGATGTAAAATATCTTACATGTGCCGTGTCTATACCACCACTGTTGTGAAAAGCTGGCTACAGGGCCAGGATCCTTCAGAAACTGCTCTGGTAGTGGTGGAAACAGGTTTTTTCAAAGGATGGATAATCGCTGTGGGCAGCCATGAGTATATTTTAATATCATCTGCCAGAGGCAGAAGTGGTGTTAGTAAGACTAATCTTCAGAGCCACACAGTGCAGCATTATTAAGCTCACTCAGAAGAGCTGACATATTCCCTTTGGTAAGCTACAGGGAATGGCCACGACTGCAAATGTGAGACCCTGCATCATTCCCTCCCACACTGGCACCTCTGCTCCATTCTGTGCTTAAGCCAAAGAGTCCTTTAGGCAAAATGGTTTGTGGTCTCAGTTGGTGCTCTCAGCCTGGAAACTAAGGGTACCAAGACACCATCTATGGCTGAATAGAGAAAATAGTCATACATTTTTTTTTCTTAAAAGATGCATGAAAATGAATGTAGACTCCAGATAAATCCCAAAATTTGTAGTTGGAAATATTCCCCTTCTCCTTAACAGTCAACAGTTTTATACAGTAATAGGAAAAGACCTGAAAATTCGGTTGTCTTTGACATCCTGGGGAAATTAAATCCACAACAGTTTTCACAAATTTCTATGAGATTTGGGAGCATTTAGTTTCCCTTTCAGAAAGGAGATGTCCCATCAGGTGCATTAGAAATTCAGTTCTCCTCACAGTGGTTTGGGGAAGAACCATCTCCATTGTAGACTTTAGAAGACCAGCATCATCTGCAGTCAGATTTCCACTGTAAGCAAGTTGAACTGTGAGGATTTTGAATGATCTGTAGGACACACCATGGGCTTTTACCAGAGTTACCCCCAAGCTTTTCTTCTCCCTGGAAATTTTAAAAGGAACAATCAAGTTGTGATTCATATACCTTCTGTATGGTTTTCTGAGGCATCACATTATAGATACCACATTTCTAACTATTTCCTGCATTTGCCTCTTCTGCAGCTAGTAGAGTAATGAATTTGCTGTATTGTCCAGGAGCTGAATGCTCTGCCACAGCAGCAGCTTTCCAGGCCACTTGGCTCCAGAGGAGCTGCTTAAGGTCTTTAATAGCAGTTTTCCTTGACTTCTTATTCGCTTTTGATGATCATGAATTTTACTAATTAGAATGATCAACAGGTCACATCAATTGGACACTTACTCAGTTGGTTCTCTGTAAAATTAAAGACTAGCCCTGATCTTGCAAGCACATAAGTAGGGGACTAACTTCATGCCTGTGATCTGCTCCATTGGACTTAAGTGTTTGCAGGTAGCTACTTACCATGTTCTCAGTGTCTTACATACTAAATTCTTATATACTAAATTTCTCTGTGTTTAACTACATAGAGAAAACTTGGTTAGGAGGTTTGTTTTGTTGGTATTGTTGTTTTGTATGTGTGTATGTATGTTTTTAGGCAAGTAAATTTGTTTTCTCCTATTTGGCCATAAAAAAATCATCTGGTCATTTCCAACTGCAGCTGACAAGACATAACATATTGAAATATCATTTCTAATGACTAGAAACTCTGTTAGGCATCATCGAAGGAAACTCTTCACTCTTACATCAGAGTGACACGAGTGCCCTGTAGATCTGTTTGGTTTTACAAATGGCTGTATATAAATCTCAAGTTCTCTTCCAGTCTTGAAAAGAAAGTGCAGAAAAACTGAAAGCCAACAAGCAAAATTAGTTTTAAAAAAATTAGTTTTCATGTTTTTAAATATTTAAATAGAATGCACAAAATTTAAAATAATATTTATTTATTCAAAGGTTATATTTAATTTTACTTCACAGTCCTGTTTTTAAACTTCTTACGTTTACTTTTTAATGTGTTTTGTATGAAAGAACAATTTAAATACTTTTGTATGTTTTGATGACTATTGCAACTGCAGATTTTATATAGTTTATGGTTTCTTAACAAACCTGTAAAGTAAATTGTTTGTTGAGATTTTTAGAACTGCACAGTGTCTCATTATGCTTGCTGCTGTTGAAAACTTGTCTTTTCTGCTCCTGACATAGTGTTTTGCTGGGGATATATGGAACTAATGCAGTGTGGCCACTTGGTTTTCTGGCTGCCATTCCACTGAGTTTCACATTTTAATGACACAGACTTGCCCTGTAAAAGCTGAAATATCAAAGTGGTTTTTAAATCTAAATATGCACTTTTAAAAAATATGAATTAGCACTGATTCCTTCTTACTCTAGCAATGCTCCAGCCCTATATAATAAACAATTAAGAAGTCTGATGATAGGACTATAGATAAAATAAAACTTGAAAATTGCTTCTGAGGCCCCTAAATTTGAACAATTTCATCACTGGAGATTAAAAAACTCCATCATTTGGATAAATGAGAATGGGTAATGTCTACATGGAGGTGATGGGAAACAGAGTTGCTATTTCAGTACAGGTAAGCAAGGGATTTTGCTAACTGGCCATGTTTAATTGCCTATTTTAATATTCCATCATTGGGTATCTATCTGGCTTGGATATGTTGTTGTGAAATGACCTCAAAAGACACTGATTGTCCAAACTTTTAATGAAATCACGTCATGGTTCTTTGTCTGGTTTAGAAGAATTTGTTTCCAGTGTCCATATCTACTGCAGATGGATTCAGTGCCTGGGCACCAAAACAGGAGGTGGTGGCTGCCCCCCTGAACTGACACTGGTCTCATTCTGCCCCCGAAGTCTACGCACTCAGTTCATCCACATGACCTGTTCAGTGCATATTTTATTTGGAATTGCTATCACTGTACAAAAAAATGCATTTTAAAGATTAATTTTGACAGCATGTTGTGTAATAGAACTGGTTTTTTTGTGTCTTCAGGATGTTGACCTGAAAGCATGTCAGGGAGCTTTGGATGACTGCTGTCCACATCGAGGAGAGGATCAGCTGGAAGTGCAGGAGGAAGAGGAGAAAGACATAAATCAAGTAAATGATGAAAAAAAGGGAAGAAGGGAAAATGGAAGAGGAAGTGAGGGAGGATATGGAACGTATCACTAAGATAAATAGTAGTAAAAAGAAATGGAGTGAAAGGTTTTGAAAGGAATAATTTATTTCCTCTTTTTGTTTGAAGTGTTCCTTGCCAGGGCAGGAAAGGAATGGTCACTTCAGACAATACTTTGTGAATGATGCCCTTGTACACCTTTTTGAAAATTGCCTCCTTCCCTCAATCTCCCACTATTTTTTGTGTAGTTGAAATATTCTCAAATTTACAGAAAACACTTGCAACTAACCATTTTCAATTTGGGTTTATTTTCTCCATTGTGAAGGTGTTGTGCTTGTGGGCAAGGATGTTTTTGCCTACAAACACTAGAGACATGGATGCTAAATTACACTGCTCTCACCATTTATGTAAAGCTTGATGCTCAAATGTAGAATTACATTTGCGACACTGGACTGTTCAGTTTTGCTCTCTCTGAGAGCTACAATGAAAAGGGCACTCAATTTTCTTGAGACCTTGTGGGAGCTGAGAACATCTGATCCAGGTGTCTCACCACTCCCCTGAGAGCTCGGCTTTGAAAAAATACCTGATTTTTCCACTCTGGTGGGGAGGTACAGCTTCAGAGGAAAGCCCAGTTCTGCTGTTGTGGGCAGAGTAGGGATGCTCAGGCCATGGAGCTGTTCTGCTCATTCTAGCAATGTGTCATCTCTACCAGGATGAAGACTTGATGATGGGGTCAGCAGCAGTATTGCACTGTGCTCTGTTTCCTCTCAGACTTTGATTTTTACCTCCTTTTACATAAAATAACTGTTTTACAACGCATTTCTCTTTCTTTTGTCACAGAGCAACTGCAACCATGTAGATTCCCTTCTCGCCTCAGAGGGCTATTTACAGCTTCTGTCATCACAGGTGGAAAACATGCTAGAGGTAAATGAGAAAATACAGGTATTGCCAATAGACTGGAATACGGTCAGCAATTACAGGATAATGACTTACTCTGTTTGATCAAATAACCACGGCCTTCCCCACCCACTCTGGGAATATATTAGCAAATCAATGTAGTAAAACTTACCTGAAGATGCTAAAGATGCTACTATCCACCTTTTAAAGAAGCTCTCATTGGCTCTACTTGAGAAATTTTCTCCAGCAACTTGTTTGGTGGAAGAGCTGTGTCTTTACTGTGATCTGGTGTTCAAAGTTGGATGGAGCCACTGGACAACTCAGTTAGTTCAACTGATAGTTGCCTTTCTGAAACCTAATGCCAGTTTGTATTTATGCAGCAGCTGTGTTTCTCTAGAGCAACACTGATTTATTATATGTAGCAGCTATTGAGCATTTGTGGTGAAAGATTACAGTTGTCATAAATATTGGGTCAAATGCTTACAAGGTTACTACTCTCAAGAAGAACAGATCCATCTTCACTGCAAATCAGGTCAGTCAGCATTAGAAGTAAAACCCATATAGTGTTCTGGTTTTTTGGGTTTTTTTAAAATCTTGTGGCCCTCTGATACTATATTTTACTTTCTGTGTGCCCGTCTTCACAAAAAACAGTTGTTACCTTAATTGAAGCCTCCCTCTTCTCCCACAGTTCATAGCTGCAACCATTGACCAGGAAGCTACTCCCTACATTCCTTTTCTGCAATACTTCAAGGGCATCTTACATACACTTCCCATCATAGGGTCCTCTTCCAGGGTCATTAGTGTTTTCCATATAACTTCATGCTTATCTAGTTTTGGGAATCTCTAGGTTGGATAGTATCTTCTAGCCCATAAAGTAGCCTCCTCTTCTGTTCAGCTCTGGAAATGGATTGCACACTAACAAGATGTAGAAGTTAATCAGTTTAATTTTCTCTGTTCTTCTCATAATTTGGAAGGAATTTGGATGTAGCCTTTATGCAGCTATTTCAAAACACAGTTGCATATTTTATTTAACATTATTAATGCACTGCCATCTTGTGACAATCTATCTGTTGAATATGGATTGATTGTTTCTTCCAAGTATCAAGTCTTTACAGTGAGTGGGATTTTTTAATAGCTGACCTTCTAAGAATCATTCTTTTTAAGGGATTAGTTGAAAATAGCATCTCAATCTCACAGACTGCAGGTGGTCTAATACAAGGCAACTCCCTAGGAGAAATAAGGCAAGACCTTCTTCTGTTACCTGAGCTCCCAGCAAGCATAATAGAGAACTTAAGATGTTCTGGTCCTTAGGTACATCATTCCTTCCCTGTGGAAAGTGCTTTTTACATAGTCTGTTCACTGAATGCAGTCAGAAGGACCGTTCCTGAGACACAATGAGGATGCTCAACTATGGAGGAATCCTATACACTTCTTACTTGATGTATTTACATTCTCAAGGACTTTGTAGCCATCTGTTTTAAGACTACTCCGCTTGTCAGCAAGCACCCCACATAATCTTGAACAGTGGCTTTGTGCTTCTAAGACTCAGCATCTGTAACTCAGGTCCCTGTAACTTAGGGCTTTAGTGCTACTGCAGCATTACCAGTCCAGTTTATTGTTAGGACATCAGGGCCAAGGGATCATATATCAGTTTTGGCTTTGTAAAAAAACCCGAGTAGTAATTTAAAGTCAAGACATCCACAAAAGATGTGATTTGGTGGGAGGGGATATTACCTCCAAACTGATTAGTAAAGGAGTTCAGCTGTGTTTTGGATGCAATAGAACTCAGTTAAGTGGAACTAAACTAATTGTGGCACCTCACAGCCCCAAAAACTTCATAAATTGTGAAATAAGCAGTGAGACTGTGACAGCATAGTCTTAATGTTCCTGTCTTCCACTCTTTTCATCATCACTGTCCTCACTGGTTAACTTCTGCAGATGAGCTATTTATCTTCTTTTAAAAAAAGTTCATTTTCTTTAGCACCTTGAACCAGCTCCCCCTGGAGTCATCAATACCACTACCAGGGAAGGATCATGACCCCTCCTCCTAGAAGGACCTTTTTCTTAGACCAGATCAGACATAACACGTAGGCCACAGTTTGTACACGTGGCAAAAGTCCTATTTTTACCTCTCAACCCTCATCAGTCCCACACCGTCCTTTGCAAGTCCTTTTCCCATTCCTTCAGTTGCTTTTCTTCTGCACCTTTCCTGCTTCCTTTTGTCATATGCCAATACAGATTATACTTTGTAGATGGGAAACAGCATTCCAAATAGCTAACAGTTTAACATACAAAAATTTGGCTTTAACAGAATCAAACAGTGGAATGTTAAAAAACAAACTGATTGTTGATTACGTAGGTGAGGGATGTAGAAGCATTCATTTTATGAAAGATCCCATTTCCCCCCCCNCTTTTAGGTGAGCTTACTGGAAGATCCACAAGTTGCTACTTCTGGTAGAGGTCAAGACCCATCATCCTCACACCACAATATAAATTTGACCCAGACGTTTCACAACAGTTTGAGTCCTCCTGATGCCATGCTACTAAGAACAGACTACCCCACTCAATTAAATTCAAAACCAAGATACTTACAAAGGCAAGAGTTTTTTCCTCAATCAAACTCTGATACCACAAATCCAGAATCACTGTTTCATGGGTCAAATTTGACAGGGCTGTTTTCAGTTGCTGACCTTAGAAATCTAACAGCCCATGATGATAATTTTGATGAAATTAAACTCATGTCTTTGGCTTTGGAGGAAGGCTTTAGTCCTATGGAAGTTTCTCAGGTCTTTGAAGAGCCTGGAGATTCGGGACTATCTTTGAATTCAAATCACAGCACCACCTCTTACTCAGTCTGCTGTGAAGACGCTCTTGGGTACAGCAGTAGTGTTAAATCTGCTCCTTCACATGGCTTAGGAGCTGTTGGTGGCCACTGCCAAGAAAACACTAAACACAGCCATGTGGAATATCCAGGTGATGCAGAGTATTCTACAGAAGCCACGCTTCAGCAGTTTCTTCAAAATCACACTTACAACCAGCTGCCAAGTCAAGCAGCATCCACGCCAGAGCATCATCAACACATGTGGATGAAGAAATCAAACAAAGTAAAGGATAGGTGCCATAATTCTACTGCTACAAAGCGGAGCAGAGATGAATGTCGTGCAAAAGCTCTGAGAATACCGTTTTCAGTCGATGAAATTGTGAGCATGTCCGTCGACTCTTTCAACACCATGCTAGCAAAGAACCAGCTGACAGAAACTCAGGTATCACTTCTACGTGACATCAGACGAAGAGGAAAAAACAAAGTAGCTGCCCAAAAATGTCGTAAACGCAAACTGAATGCAATTCTTAACTTGGAAGAAGATGTATGTAATCTCCAAACACAAAAGGAGAGCCTTAAAAAGGAGCACTCCCAGTGTAGCAAATCAATCAACCAGATAAAGCAAAAATTAAACAACTTGTACCACGACATTTTCAGTAGACTGAGGGATGACCAGGGCAGACCTGTTAACCCACGCCAGTATGTCATTCATTGCAGTAGCAATGGTAGTGTTTTCATACTACCCAAGCATTTGGCCAAATCTGAACAAAAACAAGATAACAGAAAAGAACAGAAACAAAAATAAGATTACTGAAGAACACCTAAGTCACCTTTATTTTGCCTGAAAGCATGATAAGACTACTTGTGTGAAGATTAAACGTCAGTGATTACAGCAGTTCAAACAGAAACAACTACACTTGAGGACAAACTGTGTTCAAGGGTCTGCTAAACCCAACTGTGATCTGTTAGAAAGGCTTCTGGATGAGGAAATCTGTTTAGTTTTAGTTACAATTAGAGGAGCTAGACCATCAATGTAGTGTAGCTTTATAGACCTATGTTAAAACTGGAATGTACTTACTGGTAATGGGGGCAGAGGGGAGAACATCAGTGAGGGGTAAGTCAACTTTAGATCAACATTACACATGCAAGAAAAATGTTTTAGTCTTGCATACTTGACTCTTCATACAGAAAATGAACTTATTTTATTCTCTAGCACTGAAAGAAAAATTATAGTTCTAGCGCATCTTCAGCTTAAATTCACTGTGGATTTACATAGTCTCAAGAGATAATTGCATGCTTTGTGTTTATTCAGAATGGCTCTGATTTTGCTAGTTTTCCTTTGAGGAGAGCAGCCCAACAGGGAACTGCTTTTTTCCTCACTACTTTCACCATTGTTACTCCAAGCAAAGATAATCTACCCTTTAATTTTACAACTCATATAGTCAATATGCAAATAGATGCTGAAAAATAGTGTCTGATTCAATACTGTCTTACCTTCATTGTCTGCAACTGAATCATTCTCAACTTTCTTCCATGAAAACGACCAATGGTGAATGAGTTCCTGTTCTGTTTCCTAGTGACTGTGATACATTTACTTGTGTACCTTCCCTTTTCCTCCTGTGTTGATACCTTCCTCAAAAAGTACTTGAGTTTTTCTCTTTGGCTTTTTTAACTGGTATTTTTAAGTGTCTTTAATGTTCCAGATTTAATTTTTTTAAATATATATTTTACCTAATCTTTAAATTAAATTGAACCAAATTGCTATTTATCTATACTTGTAATTATGAGGTTACACTCTGATAGTGCTCCAAATGATGAGGTTTTGGGTTTGACATTTATTTGTCTTATTAAAAAGGAGAAATTTTATTCACTCATGAACTTAAAACATCCTATCCTTTACTGTTTTACAGCCTGAAAAAGGTCTGCAAAAGAGATGGCCTAAAAGGTCTATAATGAATGATAAGAAGGAATGTTGAGGTATATTATTATGAAAATCACTACTAATATTAATGTCTAGATAATAACAAATATTTGTTTTATAACTAAAACACATAAAACCAGTATTAAAGTTCTCATTGATCAGGGCATGATGACAATGGAACAAATATAGTCAGGTATGTTAAAAACTCACTTGTACCAAACATGTAAGAACTACACATACAAGCCATGCAAGCTTAAATGCCAAATTATACCTACTGAAGAAGCAAACTGCCACTAGCATGTAAAACACGTTGGCTGCTTGCACTTAGCTGTAACAAAACTGATACTATCAAGTGGCATTTTCTAAAAGGGGAGAGCACTAAGGCAGTGTCAAGTGCACTGAATTATCAATAATGAAATCAGCCTGTCTGAAAAATTTTCTCAGCATTTTCTATTAAAAGATTTCTTTAAATAAATGTGTGCATGTGTTCTTTATCAGTTTCACCCCAGCCTCAAATTGGTAAGTGTAAATTCATAGCAGAAAGTCTCATTACTGAGTCCATGCAGTTTCTTTCTGTTGGTTAGGCATCAGTGTGAGAGACATCTATCCTAACTGGTATTCACATGGGTTTTGTCTACTAGCTAGATCACAAACTTCAACCAAAACATGTAATAGGTATCAGATACATATGATAAATTGTGAACTTTATTTCTAGTTGCAGGGGAAAAAAGAAGTACATATTCAAGTCAGTGTGATCATAATCAATTACATAGCATAATAAATATTTTTGAAGTCCATGCACTTACCCTTTGCAGGACCAGGTCTTTAAACCTACTTCACTGCCCATGTGCATAAATTCTGATAGATACTAGATTAGGCTCATAACTGAGAAATCCAGAAAGCCAAATATTTCTGCTTTAGGGCCTCACACAGGAAAGAAAAAAAAAACCCAAAGCCTAAGCTTTTTGGTGCCCAGTCATTCAGCAGCAGTGGCAAGTGAGCTCTGTGGATTTTTGTAAGGCCAGCTGCTAATGGGAGTATTGCATATACCCAGTTGGGAAACAGCTACGCAGTTAAATTTTAGCACGTGCCAAAAATAAAGCATACTGTAACCCTTTCAGAACACAATCCTAATAGAAAGCAGCTTACTCCAACTGATCCATTAAAGACATCAGCCCCAACTCCATTAGGTGTGACTTTAAAGATTGTAAAGGATTTCGAACTGCCCTCGGCTAATTACTGTGTCATTATTGTTCATTAAGTGTATTTCTTTAACAAGGTGATGTACTAACCTCAATTCCTCAGAACCCAACAAGCAACTCTACCCCTACAAAAACCTCTTACCTGGAATACTATACAATACAATACAATACAATAATTTTGGGTGGACTGCAGCAGTACTGATGGTACAATGAGCATTAGGTCTGGCTGTACCTTTTTTTCAAACCATCAGCTACCTGCTCACAGGACAAAACTGTAGGTAGAATTCAGACCAATGTCCTGTTTGTAGTTGGAGTAAACTCTTATTTCACCTAAAAGCTCTTGAAGTGTCTTCCCTTTCTGCAACTGGCATGTATTTAAAGAAAAATACCAAACACAAACAAAGGCAACCAAAAAATCCACAAACATTGCCTGGTCTTGGCTGTACCTTGTAGTTTCATGTCTTTAAATGATGTGTGCAATTGGGCTAGACAGCCTGAAGCTTTTAGTACTCTTCATGTACTGGCCTTAGTCCATACTTGCAACCTCTATACAAAAATTGAGACACTGTAGAGTTGAGCTTTTCAGGTAAACAGGACTGATCAAAGAAAGTTGTTACTGAAATGGTTGTAAAATGTGGGTAACACCTGACTGAAGTCTGTCTTGGCATCATTATTGACACATTTTCACAAAATCATAACTAGCAAGTGCACAAACCAGGAACTTTATTGTGTGAAAAGACACGAGGTGGTACTAAAACTACTCTGGAGCCAGGTGTGACAAAGCCAGTATGACTGTGTTCTATCTCAGTACTACTATGGTGAAACACAAGGCTCTGAAGTTAGAATGAAAACCCTTTTAAAAATATAGCTAGGAAACCATAAAGCTGATGATTGTAAACATAGCTGTTGACAACAGCAACAAAAAATAGAAATACCCAAGTGGGAGTGTTCATCAAAAGACTGTTCTGATGGTAAATGTATTAAGTAGTCCGTAACACTTCAGTGCTAAACTGCACTTTTATGTTAAATAAGAGGTTATCTGCAAGAGGTTAGGAAAGGTCAGATTAAGTCCAAAGGAAAAACAGTGGGTTGGTGGGGACATGATCATGCACATATACTACATCCCCATTACTGATGGCAGCAACATGCACTATGGAGCAGTACCTGCTGGCTGCTCTTAGATCCACACCTATTCTGGAGAAACATCCACCACCAACAAATGCAAGCCAAGTACTTTATTAACTGCAACACCCGCAGAATGTTTTTAGAAATATAAAGCTGAACGCTCTCATGGAGACACCCTGTGAACAAGCCCTCCCAGAACAGACACAGCACACTGCTCAAAGACTAGAGAGACTTTGAACGACCACTACAGCACTGCACTGAAGTGCAGCTTTAAATTATTGTTTTATGTTTTATTCAATATATTTGGCTTTTTACAACGCCAAATTTTACAAGCTAAGGGTGTTCCTGCTCAAGAGCTTACAATCTAGTTTTAGATGGGGGAACCAGGAGAACAAACTTCAATGACAAAATAAAGGACAAAGCAACTTCATGTATCAACTTGTCAATCTTTGTCCCTAAACACACATTTGTTCTTTCTGTGGGAGTCAGTACAGTTCTAACAGTCTTGAGGACAGAAGTGGCAGAGACCTATAAATGAGGCAACAGGACACTCAGCACCAGGGTGTAGTGAAAAACTTTATTAAGTAAACCAAATAGAGATGGCAGATGTGACCACGTGAAGTCTTATTACTGTAGTGTACCTCATAAAGTACTGCAACTTGACACCTGCTGCACAGCTACTAGAACTCCATGAAGTCCATCAGCCACCCATTTTCATACAAGAATGCCCCAAAATGAAGCAAATGGAGGGGGGGGGAAGGGGGAAGGAGGGGGAAGACTGCTGGTAACAGCAATTTTCTAAGACTTTCCCCCAGTCACCCTTTCTCATACAGTGAAGCAGCATGGGAGGTCACACAAAGCAGTTTGTAACTACAAGGTCCCCAAACACTGTTAACCTAATATGTTCATAGCACTCTGTCAGGCAAGTGACACAGCTATTTATACATGGTTCATTTTACTGCTGATAAACAAACCTGTTCTTGCTCCATTTACTGGAATAACTCCTGACAAAATTTCTGTGCAACACAAACCAACAGTAGCTGCAAAGCAAGAACACGACTGTTCAAAGGGACAGTACTTCTGGTAAAATGGATCATTATTACCTAGGCAAACTCCTCCATATAATACTCCTATGCATTCCTAGATACACTGAATGGTATGGCTGAATAAACATGGCTGAAGAGAAACCGCCATTCCCCTAGGTGGAAAAGAAGTAACAGCTCTACTATGGGGTTTCACTTGCATCACAAACACTGCTTCAAAAACAAACTGAAACACTAAACCTACAGGGAATGCACAGCCCCAGTATGTTCCCAGCAAATTACCCTCTACCAATGAGGTCAAGTTGCCAAAACAAACTCAGCTGAAAACTGTTTGAAAATTCAGATCCATTTCTGGGACTTGAGTTTTCTTCCCCAGAAGTGATATGGTTTAATCACCACGGTATCATGTGCGCTCACCTTTAAACTAAAAGAATACAGTCTTCTTTCCCACACATAACAATGTTCAAGTCCTGTCCATTTTACAGTATTAAAAGCAATTTTTTGCATTTTCCTAAATGTTTTTCAGCACCTGCAGCACAACAGAAGTGAATAAAATTCAACTTTCATTGTAAGTAACACAGTCTGAGGGGCCAGAACCCTACTACTGACCTCTTTTCATCATCACTTCATAAATACAAGTCATACACTCTATTTTTGGGTGTTCTTTGGCTCACATACCAGTTATCAACAAGTCAGGTTGTTTTTCCTTCTTCCCTCACTTTGCTGCATAAAGTGTTCGCTGGGGGAAAGCTGGACCTAGTACGGACAACATGATCCTCAGAAATACTATGTTACGCTTACTTGGAAAACCAAAGTCTGTTAGTGACAAAATACAATTTGATATAAAGAATACGTTGTCTACAAATTGATGACCAGTAATTGACCACACAATACTGTTTTTATTTGAAGTTGCTAACTTCCAGTTGCTAACTTGCTGACTCAAAACTGTGACTTCTCTCACCACATTCATTGGTGAACACTGTGACTGTCACTTGCCTTAACTCTTAAGACCACACCAAGAGAAAAGTCATTAAAGTTCAACAGTAGAACATACAGAAATGTAAATACACCAGGTTTTCAAGACTTCAAATACCCAGTAACTTCATTCTTGCACAGCGCTGTCCCCCTAGTACGCTCCCTTCCCCCACTGCCAACTGATCAAAATGAGAACATCCTTATTATGGAAAATATACTTAATTCAAGTAAATTTTAAACCTTGTTGCAAAACTACTGAAGTAGTATCTCAAAAAGAAAAATAATTATTGCACTTTGAAGTGGATTTGGTTTTTTAAATGGTGTATGAATTGGCAACTGAAAGAAAAAACTTCCATCAACTACATCTAAGTTACAGGAAAGAAGGCAAATTCCTTATGATCTGGTCATTCTGTTGGAAAGAAGAAAGTAAAGCAGGTTTGTGTGTCTTCATTTTTTGCTTCCGTTGCAGCCCATCGGTTACCTATGCAAATACTTCAAAGTTTAACTTAAGAAACAGAAAAAAATTGTACGTGAATCCTTAAACAGTATTATAACGGTTAAAAACATGATGATTCTACCAAAGTATATAAATTCAGGTTTTGAATAAACCATGTATGAAGATAAGTGGTTAAAACAGTATAACCTCAAGACACCTTCCCTTAAATACACTTCCAACTGAAGCTTTCCCAAGCTAAGACTTGGTGTTTTAGTGGTTTTGTTTGGTTTGGGATTGTTTTGGTAATTTTTTCCGCCCCCAATCCAGCTATTGGTAATACAGTTTTGTACAGCAGGAACTCTACATTTCAGTCAGTCTTTCTTCACGCTAAAAGCTCTTTAGAAATGAAAAGGATAAAGCTCTTGTTCTATTGCAATCTGACAAACTGAATTAGGTCGTCAGTTTCATTAACAGGAAAGTATGAGATAATATAAAACACAGCCAAAAAAAGCTACTTTTAAGCACTTGTGTCCAACAGCAAAGACATCAGCACTTTAAATTTGCAGCACTGTTTCTCCCAACAGAGAACAGATGCCTATGGTCAGAGAAACAAGTTCCATGAACACACTTGTCAAACTGATTTTGTTTTAAATTCACCTCAAAATGGAATGTTTCAAATCATGAAAGGCTCTAAACATAAACATTATTTAATGTTAGATACACACTAAGTTTTTATTAAGCATTACACTAGAACTACTTTGGTATAAAAATACTTTATTTTAAAGCTATGAAAGTTATAAATATATGTAGTTAAACTTTCTACTCACAGAATGTTTGCTATTTTAACATTAGTGATTTTTTTCTCCTAACGAATCTGAATTTTATTCGAAAGGTTTACAAGACATTATTACTATAATTTTAAAAACCCATCATTACAGGGAGCTGTACTAATTGTGATGTTTTATCAGTATTCATTTAACCTCTAGATTTTTAATGAAGGCAGCAAAAACAACTATTTTCTGATGATACAGAATTTCTTATTTCTTGAAGCGTTTCTGTGGTTGACCACTTCTTCATTAGTTACCTGCAGCATGGCACCTTCCTGCCAAAGAAAAAAAAAGTGTATCTGAAGATGTTTATCACATATGTCTAAACCAAATTACCAATAGGGGAACTTCAGCCATTTTAAAAAAAAAGTATAAGCAGTTCACTGGTGTGTCTAACACAAAAGGAACAGGACTTTTGTTAGCTGAGTCCACGTTCTTCAATGGGTAGCCTTTTAAAGGCAATGAACTTTGAAATCAAGGCATTTTTGGTTGCCTTTTTTTTTTGGTAGGTTTTGTTGATTTTTATTTAAAAACCAAATCTAGTAGAATATGCCACCCTTACTCTGAATAACTCATTCATTACTTGATAAATTTCCATTAATTTGAGGTGCAAACATTCAATGCAGTGAGAGTAAGGCTGACTAAATTTGGCACTAAGGTTTGTTAGCTGCAAGAACTATAAAAAATGGTGGAAACCTCAACATTCTAGCCAAATTCCAATTTACATAAATACATTGAACACTTATGAAATACCACCTGCAGTTTCATTTGAAGTTTTCACTTCCCCTCCTAAAGAACTGCTTATGCAGTTGTTAAAAGAATGGACGACACATTCCTTCACAGAGGCAGATGTATTCTGTGGTGCAATTTTTCCTTACACGTAAACAGTCTACAGTTACTTGGGAACCTTCAGGATGAAATGTGTTATATAAAATAGATTACAGCAGACAAGACACATAACAACATAGTTCATTTTCAACAGCACAGAACTACCTTCATTGCATTACCTTGCAACCACCATAATGCATAGACTCCCAAGAAAAAAGAAAATGTTGCAGGATGCAAAAATAAAGTTGTATGATTTAATTAACTTGTGACCTACCATTTTAACTACCAACACCAGGGATGGAACCCTTGCAAAGCTTTACTAATGGACACTTGCAGGTCTCATTTGTTCAACTGTAGCAGTGTACAGTGGCAGCAGTCTATGCTTGTCCAGGGTTCATATCATAGCTAGATTCCAGTAGGAAAAAAATATGTTAAGTAGCTGAAATTAACAATTTTTTTTTGTAAAAAAATTTAATAATACAAGAAAACAGGATTCACAAGTTTCTTTTCAATTTGTAATTGTTAACTCAATTCATTGCTATGTTAAACTACATAACGATAATCACTATACTGAAAGAATACTGTCATACATTATTAGTTTCTTGGTTTTGAAACATTAAGAAAGGAAAAGTAAACAAGATCTTACCTAAAGAAGTTTAACTGAAGCTTAGAACTATTTTGCTCTACACCCTCAGCCTTCGTTGCCATCCTTATAAACAATCTACCGTAGTTAAAGCTTTGCAGAGATACAGCGCAGCTTTTTAAGACTGGCTGAACTTTTAGTGACGTTTTCAAGAGTTCTCTCGTACTAGACCTGCGTCCCTGGAAGAGTACCTTGCTGGGGTATTTCCTTTCCTTGCCATTGAAGAAGCAGCATCTAAAAAATCTAAAAAGGTGTTTCTCCTTGCAGAGATACCCCTTAAGTTACCTAGATGTTTTAAACCTGGTAATTTACAGACAACATACTTTTTCTCACCAGCATTAAATTTTACACGTACAACAATAGCTTTGTATTATTTGTGGGACCTTATACTACCCACTCCTTGCCTTATTTTACAGTATTAAAAAAAAAATCTAAAATTACACAATATTTCCTTTAGAATTATTTTATTAAAATCATAAATGTACAACAGCTTCTTAACTCTACACACGCACTTAAATTTTTAAAAGGAAAACGTTATGTCTTATTACACCATGATCCTGGCTAAAAGCTTTTCAAAACTTTGAGAAAAATCTTAAAAAAGGTTTCACATGTCACCTGAAACTTACAAATTTAACATTATCAAAGGAATGCTTCTACACTTACAAAGACCACTAGAAAGAAACAACAATTAAAAAGCTAAGAAACTGTCTCAAAGGCATTTTTACAATCCTTCCTCCACAGTAAGGTAATGTTATTAAATAATCCAAATCCATTCACAAAATGGCTCTCTGCATCTGCTCTGGTGTCTTCTGCCATATCACTGCATATTTATGCATGACTGAGATAAGTGTTTCCTTAACATTGTTATTTCGATAACCTGAAGCTGTTCTGTTACCTCTGGGCTCTCATCCTCTCCTATTTATACAGTGAAGCCTGTTTCAACAGAAGTAAAGAGTAAAAAAATAGGTTATGAAATTATTCATCTAACCATTTTTTAAAGGAAAGATAATATCCTAAAAAGCTTTTAACTCCTGCAGCTACTCTCAAGAATCACTGCAATTTTAACACTTATAAACATACTTACCCATGGCATGCTTGAAGAAACTCAGTAACGGCTCCTCCCTCCATATCCACCACTTCCTCCACTGCCCCCTGGACCATAATTTCCTGCAATTGCAGAACAAGAAACAGAATGGTCCCATCAGTACACTTTTTAAATCTAAGAATGTTTTTGACTGGAACAATCAGTCAAAGCTTGACTGAATGAAGAGTAACATCTGCTTTACTTCCAGTGACAGCATATACAACAAGGACTTCTAACATTTCACTGTCTTCCTCTAACCTCCAAGGAGTGCCACAGGAAGCAATTACATGCTGAAATCTTAGATGATTCAACAGTGCCACACGTAATTTGATGCATTGTGCTGTCTCGAGCCTATGAGGGCTGACTTTGTTTGCACACTAAACCTTACAAGAAAGGGCTTTATGTTCCATATTAAGTAACATTTAGACAACAAAAAAGCAGGAAGCGTCAGAAAAAAGTGACACAAAAGGAGGATAATAAGAAAATCCAGCAAATAAGCTGGAGATTAAGTAACTAAACTCTCCACAGATAGTTTGAGCTGACAGCAAAGAATGCGAAATAAAATCTTTTAACTTGAAATTGCAAAACACTGTGGAAAAGTTAGTATATTTTATCTGTTTAAAAATCATTTTCCCTGAGACAAGCTTTACAATCTCAAGATGAGACACTGAAACCAACTTGAAGAAAGAACACAGGCACTCCAGTCCATCCATTGCAGAAGGTATCCAATTTCTACCATATCCATCTCGGAATCATACAAAATGACCTGGGTTGGAAGGGACTTTTCAAGGTCATTTAGTTCCAACCCCTCTGCCATGGGCAGGGATATTTTTCACTAGACCAGGATGCTCAAAGCCCCATCTAACCCTACCTCGAACACTGCCAGGGATGGGGCATTCACACCACCCTCTGAGCAACCTGTTCTAGTGTCTCATCACCCTCACAGTAAAGTTCTTCCTAATACCTGATCTCAGTCTACCATTTTTTCACTTTAAAAGAGCTACCCCATGTCTTCTCTTCTATTTCCCCAAAAATCTAGAAGCCCACCCACTCTGGCTACAAGGAAAGTCAGGACATATACAATATACAATACCTCCACCATATGGTCCCCCCATGTTCCTGCTGCCACCAAAATTTCCACTCTTCATCGGACCATAATTTGAAGGTTGTTGGTTGTAGTTCCCAAAATCATTATAATTTCCACTTCCATAATTGCCTGTATTATCAATACAAAAGTGGAAATACCTAGATGAGCTAAAATGGATCCAACACTCAAAGTTACCTCATTATAAAAAATCTAAATAAAGTACAAAATCACATACATATTCCAGCAGTGCATGCACCAAATACTGTTTTCATTCTATTTCCTGCTAGTTGAAAAACAACAGTTTCCTTAGGCAACATTTACAAACACTCCTCCCCCCAGCCTCAAATTACTTGCAGTAATTTATAACAAATGCTTGAATATTTTAAGCCTAAATGTTACCTCCTCCATAGTTGTCATAACCACCTCCATAGCCCCCACCCTGGTTGCCATATCCAGGTCCTCCTCCACCATAACCTCCTCTTCCTCCTCCATAACCAGGACTGCCACCGAAGTTGCCACCTGTGACAACATAATCCTTTTAAATGAATTTTTCAATATAGAGGGCACTCAAAATGATACACAAACAAAGGTATTTTTCCTGTTTAGAAGAACAAAGAAAAAAACCGCAGTTTTGTAAAGAAATTTCTATGAACAGTATTTTTTAAGGCACATACCAACTGCCAACCCTAACTGAACTGTGACTAAACCCCACCACTCAGATGCCTAAAGACTTCAACTGAAAGGCTTAATTAAAATCTTCATTTTTCAGGAAATTTAAGACCCAATCCTATCCTAAAGAAAAGAATGGTTGTCCAAGAAATAACCATACAATTTGCCATATGGAAGTTTAACATAAGCCAAGAACCATGTATGCTTCTTAAAGCCAAGAAAATGGCTCAGGTAATTAATATAAATGTTATACATACGGATATAAATATGGAAGTGTTTCCCAATGAGAGAAGAATATATCACCACCTCAACAGCAAACTAACCTCCAGGTCCTCCACCATATCCGTTATATCCATCGCCAAATCCACGGCCACTTCCATATCCATCTATCAGGAGAAAAAACCCAAAGGATTTCAATCTACCTGTAGCAAACTAGTCAAATTCTCAAACCCTTATGACTCTAAGAACCAAATCTCAGAAATTATCACTTAAGAACACGTACAATTATCTTCAGATAAACAGAAGTGAAACATCCAATCATTGCTCTACATTTTTCATTTTCTTGCATTTGTACGGTACCCAGTTTTAAAAGGTCAGGCAAGTGCTGCACAGAAACAGAGGAATCTCTGACATTCTTAGCAAATAATTAAGTTTGGGTTACTTTTGGCTTTCAATAAGAGCTAAAAAAAAAAAACCAACTAAAAAAAACCCACAACCAAAACAAAAAACCAAAACAAGTTCATTTGCAAATTACTTTCCTCAGAAATTCTCTCAACTGCTACAGCTGCATTTAAATTAAACAGCACTAGAGCATACAAAGTTATCCAAAACCAGAAAAACAGTAATAAGGTAAAAAATGTAAATGCTACAAACATGCCTGTCTTACCGGCTCCCCCTCTGAAATTGCTGCCAGGTCCCGGACCGAAGTTGCCACCACCTCCACGAGCATCACCAAAACCGAAGTTCCCTATAACAGTTTAACATTTATAAGTCGTGAGATTGCGGAAAATGAACACAAAAATCAACTACAAACCATTAACCATTACTCATAATTACCTCCTCTCCCACTCCTTGAATTTTGAACCTCCTGCATTTCCTGTCTAGAGAGAGCTTTCCTTACTTCTGCATTATGGCCATTGATGGTGTGGTACTTCTGCACTGTAACCATACAAAATAAGAGGCTATCAGCATTTAACTGGCAACAAGTCAGAGTATCAGACTTCCAATCCATACACATTCTGAATAGTATAAATGAACACAAAATACCATATGATTTTTAAACAAAGATGGCAGCACTTATTTGAAATACATGTTCCCACACAATTCAGCAACCTATGACGTAGCAAATATACAAGCACATAACTAATCCCAGTATCTGTAAGTTTAGCTTTACACAACCACCAAGGCTGCAAGAATTAACACTATCAAAGGAAAGAGTGAAATTACTTACATACAATTTTATCCACAGGATCATGGTCATCAAATGTAACAAATCCAAACCCTCTCTTTTTACCAGACTGTCTGTCAGTAATGATTTCAATAGTGTCGATTTTTCCATATTCCTCAAAGTAGTCACGAAGGTGGTGCTCTTCAGTGTCCTCTTTGATACCACCAACAAATAGCTTTTTCACAGTAACATGAGCACCAGGTTTTCCAGATTCCTGTTAAAAGAACTCTTTAAATCAGCACAAAGAAAAACAATTTCACAAAGCACTATTTTGCCAGGATTTCAGGAATAGAATTCAGATAAACTAGGGTTTTTCAAGCACTGAGGTACAGCCCTTTTATGAGGCACGACCTTGCAAGCTTTTTTAGGGGGCCTTCTGGAAGGGAAGTAACACAGGGTTACTTGGAGGTTTTTCCTCCCCTCTTTATGTCAAAGCCTTAAAAGCACTGAAAAAGACATAAATCAACTGTTTGAAAGAACTGCAAGTATTTAGTAATTTAAGTTACAGCATGATTCTTCTAACTGTTTAAACAAAGATGCATCAGCTTCTTCTGCCCAATTCCCCCACAGCAGTGAAGCCACATTCCACTTGCATCGAGGTCCTACAACCTCAGCAAATTCACAACTATGCATTTTAACCCCTTTAAACAGTGTGCACACATGCTGCTGTAATTTGCTTTTTCGAAATGCTGACCAACCCCGCATTCTGCAGAGAATGGAAAGAAAACTGGGATAGTTAAGAGGGGTACCAGTGATTACAATTTCCACTTCCCCATACCTCTGGGGCAGCTCATTCAATTCAAGTTTATCAGTCCAAATATATTAAACACCTTGGTCCAACCTTAATCCGGTAAACCCTCCCAGAGCTCCCACGTGCTGAACAGAACTTGCCTTACAATCCACACTTGCTCCTCAAGTACCTCTGTGCCACAGTAACTTGGCTTACAGGCTCGCCTTGTTCCTGTATACACACCCCTAATTTGTACCCTGAAGTTGAAATCAAGTATGCCTGGGGCTAAAGCCAGCACAAGCCCACAGATGATTCTGCACATCACCACTGGAAAAAAAGTTTCCCCACTACATTCTGTTTTTATGTATCTTTTAGAAATACCCCAAGAAGATCTCGGAAGAGTCAGAAAGACTGACAGAAGTTTATGAATTTAAGCTTTAGTAACAGTAACCATTCCAAAGAAGAGTTACTTTGGAATTTGCATAATGACAGGTATTCAACATGTTTTCTACAACACTATTTTCAGACCCCAGATGTGTCCCTTGCAGACATGATCCCACAACCAGAATAACCTAATAACTCGCTGTAATAACAGACATTTAAGTAAGGGACCAAAAGTGTGGGAAATAGTGCCCCAAACATGGGCTTTTAACTAGGTAATTTAAACCCAGGCAATTTCAAACAAGAACAAAGCCTAACTGTCTGACCAAAACAGGTATTTTTCAAAGCACCAGAAGCATCTGCTTCCAAAGCCATACTTACCTCTCTAGCCACAGCTCTCTTAGGCTCAACCACCCTTCCATCAATCGTGTGAGGTCTTGCAGCCATAGCTGCATCAACTTCAGCCATGGAAGAGAATGTTACAAAACCAAACCCCCTTGATCTTTTGCTTGCAGGATCCCTCATTACCTAAAACCAATAAACACATTTAAACCATTTACACCTGTTAAGCTTTTTGCTAACAGTATTTGGAGTAAGTGTGTAAGCTTAATTTACATTTTCCTTGATTTGATTTCAAAACACAATCATAGTAAAGTAGCAGACTCTGCTGATTTAATAGATGGATGCCACTGCGTGGAATCGAAGAAATTCAAACCACTGTTGTCCTCCAAGACTCACAGTTAACTCAGAAATGCTGCTAGATCAGTGAGGTGAGATCAGTGAGGTGCATTTATTCTTATGTTTGCTTTTGCAAAAAAAAAAAAATCATATACATAATTTCTTTTAAGCTTCATGAAGACCACAGACTTCAAATCTGTGTTATGTAATACATATATTTACTACTCCCAAGACAAATTCAGCAGAGAACTTCTACCAGAGCCACCATCCCTGTCGGTATTTAAAAGACACACACAGATGTGGCACTCAAGGACATGGCTTAGTGATGAACTTGTCAGGGCTGGGTTAACAGTCAATGACCTAAATGGTTTCTTCTAACCCTAATTGCTCTATGAAAACATCACTGACAAAGACATCCTTTTCCAGCTTTATTCAGCCTCCTTACTGCTTACCACAATATCAGCTTTTTGCCAAATGCTACCAACCACACAGATGTAACAGCCCTCTGTGTAAGCACTTCCAAACGCGCTGCAGCCACTGATACCAAAGTTGAACTTCTGAAATCAGTGGTTATAATCTGGGACAATTTTGCAGAAAACACTGTGAATGCTCTCTAACTCTACTTAATCTGCAAGAGAAAAATGTATGCACTGCTACAATGGACTGAACTGTGTATAAACCAACCGTACAATTAAAATTTAATATTCCATCTTCTCTAAGCTACCCAGAAAACAAACACCCTATTTAAAATTCCTACATATTCCATGCCATTGCTATGTATTAGTATGCTAAACTTACCACACAGTCTGTAAGCTTTCCCCATTGCTCATAGTAACTCCTCAAGCTTTCTTCTGTGGTTTCAAAGCTTAAGCCGCCAATAAACAGTTTGCGGAACTGCTCCTTTTCCCTCTGCCACAGAAAAAAGATTACATTAGTGCAATTTAAAACACCTCTTCTACATTAGTAAATCAGACACTAATCAAGATTTTCCTAAGTGTCAAAAACTTTCAGTAAGACTTATTTTCAAAATGATACCTGGCTCTTCTAAATATTCTACCCCTATTAAAGAAATAAAGCAGTTTATGCAACTCTACAGGTCCACTTTTATAATATGTATTTTATTTTAGTCCTTATTCCTGTCTCTTCCTCTAGATATCAAGAACAAGGGACCACACTTGAGAACTTCCAGAATATTCCTCTCAAAGACCCATATGATACGCTTTTTAAAGAAAATGAAAATGAGAACTTCGGGATTTGTTTTTAATACAGAAAATATGAATTAATTAATACTGTCTAATTCTATCCCAGGTAACATTCATTTTTAAAAACCATTCTGGCTTAAACTGTTTTATATAAATACTACAACTATTCATCCAAGGCATTAAAAGTAAAAACAAATTAAATACATCTGAAGGTGTTCTAGAACAGGTTAACAATTCATATCTTTGCCATAATTACTAAAACAAATAAAAGTCAAGCATCTGTAAAATTAATCTGGGATCCCACACCACTGGAATTAGCAACAAACCTATACACCCTCAACAGGAGCAGTATTAAAATAACTCCCTTTAAAACAGAAATGTGAATAATATGTATTCGTATCCACTAATATAAATCATGCTTCCAGTAGGACTATTTCCTTGCAAAGAAATTATCACTGCACTTGTTCAGCAGAGATCTCTTGCAATGACAAGTGCATCTTAAAAAACCCCAAACAAACCCAAGAGAAAACAGGACCAGTTACTAGGTATTGCATTTACTGGTTTGTATTTAGTGGTAAACTAAAGCAGAAAGGACAACTTTCCAACTTCTACCAGTTCAAAACACTTTTATAGTAGCTTTTTATACAAAGCAGACATTTTAACTGCCATTTTCTATATACAATAATATCACTAGCCCATACATGTTGAAATTTCATGCCAAACAATTTTAAAAATGCACTAAAAAGTAGTCCTCTTCCACAAATTTATTATTTCAGAATGTTGAAGAGAACTGATCTGCTAGGGACAAGAGAACTCAAACCAAAGCACCTCAGCTTTATACTGTTAACTAACTTTAAAAATCAAGAAAATCTGCTTAGGTGTTTTGTTGTGTGTTTTCTTTAGCATGGTGGTTGCTTTTTATACAACTCAAACATTGCACCAGTAGGTGTAACTGACAAACACAGTATGATTAACTGTGCAATGGGCATTAAAATAAATTTTAAAAGGACACTAGAAAAGCAATGAGATTAAGAGAACAAGCAAAATACTTCAGTGCACATATGCTTTTAGAATTATTAAGCCAATTTGCGTGTAGACCAACAGGTTTTCCAAGGTTGTCCAAGGCGGGCCTGGATCTAGATGCACGTAACAAGAAGACAATTAAGGTAGGCAGTAACAAACCAGGTTTTTTTCAAAATACACCTCCATATTACCAGCTTGACATACTGCAGTCTGACAAGGAAGTCAACTTTCTCCCCTCTCTTCCAAATACATACTCTATTTGAGATATATCAGTTCAAATTTCTCTTGAAAATACTTGGAATCTGCTGCTGGATCTAGTTTTTTTCCTTCTAGGAACACAAAGAAAGCTAGTACTGTCTCCTCCTTGCACAGACAGGCAAAATGAGACAAGTTTTTAAAAGCAGCAGACACGTGTTTTAGGTCATCTCCTGTCACTTTATCACAAAAAAGAACAAATGAAAGAACGCTGCGTACCAGACCAGTACTAAAAAAATCTTATGTTCATTATATGTCATACTCTTACTTATTAGTTTTGAATACGCTGGCAAAGAAAAATTTTTAAGCAACAGTACTGCCAAAAAAAAACCCAATCCTCCCTTCAGTTCTGCTGCTTGAGAATTAGGGACCACTTGCTTACAGTTTCATAGGTCCACACACACAGTTTTTTCTATATTATCAATTGCCATGCATTTAATAACGGATATCATAATAAAAATATGAGAATCGAGAAAATTTAGTAGACAGGTAGGATTTTTCCAGTAAGTGTTACGTTTACCCCTGAAAACAGTTATAAACCTGTGAATGAAACGCAGGAAAAGAAGGGACTCTATCAGCCGTAACAACGACAAAAATATACCACACATTACTAACAGACATTGAACAGAATAGTAACACATTTTACAGATGTATTTAGGTTCATGCCCAGAACAACATCTAGGCACCATCCACGTCACAACACAGCAGAAACGAAATTCATTACCAGTTCTTTTCTGAAAACCACTGTGCGAAAACAGCATTAACAGGCTGCTCCACTAATACGCACACAATCTCCAGATACAGAGAACCCGTTTGTCTTAAATGCGCCAGTTTCAAGAAGCTCTGGTTAGCCTAACACAAACCTCCCACCTGAGTCCAGAGTTCTGCCCATCCGAAGTTTGTGCGGAAGGTGTAAAATAACAATAATTATCACCAGGCCAATACCTCTTAGAATCCTGAGGAAAATACTTCTCATAAAGACACAGACACCTCATACCTACGAAGGGCCACAATGTAAAAGCTGGAGGTAACACCTTTCAAGATTTCCACAGTACACCCCGTGGCAGGAACCGAGCGCCAGAGGAAATCTTTACAACCTCTCCAGGATCTTCATCCGTGTGTATTTTAAGCTTTCCTTCACAGGCTTAAAGCAACTTGAAAAGACCGCAAAACGCACAGCCTTTACTGGAAAATTCATTACCAGAGCAAGGAAACGTGTTTGAGATAGCACTAACGTCCGTACGCACAATCCATGCTGACTGTGGAATTAAGAATCCGGTTTAGAAAAATGTTTAACGGAGATAAGCGAGGTAGATCTCAGAATTCCACGGCTCTGCAATCCCTCAGCGGCTGCTCGCCCGCCGCTTGCGGCGGCCGGGACGCAGCAGCCGCGCCGGCTCCGCCATGTGGCGGCAGCGGGAACACCGCGGCCCCGAGCCGGGCGGGGAAAATGGCGTCCGGGAGCAGCCGCCGCCTCCAGGGAGAGCGCTGCAAGCCGCTTCTAACACGCACCTGCACACACGGTGCCAAGACCTCTCCGGCGCTCCTTCTCGCCCCCGCAGATACCAGACGACTACAGCTGGCCCCCGCCCTCCCGGAGCGATCCCCACTGCCCCTCGCAGCCGCGAGTCTCGGCCAGGCCGCCATTTTACCCCTCCCCCTCGCCACCGCCATTACCCGCAGCGCCGCCTCGGCCGCTCCTCGCCTCGCGGGGCCAAGACTGGCCCCGGCCCGCGGAGCTCCGAGTCCCCCTCCTCAGCAACAGCGCAGCTAAAAGCCATAGCCACGGGCTTAAGAACGCGCTGTCCGCCATGCACGGTTACCGCAGCTTCCGCCGCCTCGCCCGGCTACGCGCCAGCCCCAGCCACCGCTTCCAGAACCTTCCTCTACGCAAAGACATCCAGCATCAGCCCCGCGTTGCGACCCAGCAGCGGCGGACGATTCAAGCTTTCTTGTAATTCCTACCCCCGAAAAAATTCCCTGCGTCTGCACAAACAAACGCGTCTCCCTCCATAAAAGCAAACTCAAAGTTCTCCCATTCCACGTACCATGTTCTTCATGGTTTACGTATTCCTGCTCGAGAATACCGTACAACCGGTCGGTAATGGCTGCCTGAGCTGTTACGTAATTTGAAATTCAGCTCCGCGTAGTTTTAGCGCCCTCCTTCTCCAGTCCGGGCTTGCTTCCGAGGTTTAATTAATTAAAAAAAAAAAATCCAGAAATGGAGCTTAAATATCTCCAAAGGGCCTGCCGGTCTGAATAACACCCCTACGTGTTTTTATCGTGTCATGAAAAGTCATCGACTCCGTTAGTAATGGCCGTCTCCGAAATGAGCCGAAGGAGCCGTCGTCGTCGAGCTTATCCGCTTCGACAGCCGCCGGAAAAAGCCGAAGCAGGAATGGAAGCCCATTCGGCTCGCTTCGGTAATTTCCGGAACCTGCCGCAGGACACGAAAATGGCGCTCGGAGCCACCTCGGCAATTTCCGGACAGAAAGACGCAGCAAGTCATCGACTAGCTCAGACCGCTCGGCAGTTTCCGACAACGGAGAGGCTCGCGATACGTGCCCGAACGCAGCCGAAGCGGCCTCGAACGCTGCTGGCACCATGTCACTTTTTTTTTTTGTTTTTTCCGGAAATTGACAAAAGGCCCCGAAAGCTCAAGCCTCGGCGTTAGTATCAACGGGGGCCGGCCGCGCACCGCCCCCCCACACCTGCGGTACTGAGAGCGGGCTGGGGGCAGCGCATCCCCTAAACCTCGCCCTGGCCCCCTTCCCCCTCCGCCCGGGCAGGAGGAAGTGAGAACTACACAGATTTTGGCACAAGCGCGACACATCGCGGGGCCCCGGCGGAGGGAAGCGGACTTTGCCGCAGCCCGTTCCGCTCTACCCTGCACCGCCGGCATTGGCGCTCTGTTCTCCTGCCCTCCTTCATCCCCTCCCTCCCTCCTTTTTTCTCTCTCCGGCGGCCCTGCACGCACCGCGACAAAGGGTGAGTGCTGCCGCCCCGCGCGCCAGGCAAATGGCGCTGGAGCGGCTCCTTTCTTCCCGCCCCCTCTGCTCCCCCTCCCTTTCAGCTTCACCGCGGATCCACCCGCGATCTCCCGCCCGCAGCGAAGCCTCCCCAGCCGACTCCCCCGACCCCTTTTCCCACTTAAGAATGAAATGTCGGGCCCCAGAGCCCCGCTGCTTTTCGAGCCCGCTTCCCTCCCCCCGCCCCTCGCTCACGCCCAGG
>VZRV01003994.1:128518-150227 GCA_013398115.1 Falcunculus frontatus
CCGGGGGGGTCCGGGTCTCGGCAGCCGCGCGGGGAGGGAGGGAGGCCCCCGGACCCGCGGGCGCTGTCGCCCCGGGGAAGGAGGGCAGCGCCGGGGGCGGGGGCAGCGGCACCCGCGCGGCAGACAAAGCCGGCCCGCCGGCGGTCCCTGCGTGTGCCCGGCCCGGGGGAAACGTGGAGGGGCGGGGGGAAGACGGCATGGAAGGGGCCCTGTCAGCGGCGGCGGGAGCGGCCCGGGGCCTCCGTCCCCGTTACCTCGCCCGGGGCGGCCCCGCCGGCCTCATGTGCGCCCGCCGCAGGCCCGAGGCGCAGCCGCCCCCAGCAGGCCTCCGCAGGGCTGCCTCTGTTTTCTGGTNTTCTGCTGCCTTTCAAGCGGGGGGACACAAGGCAATACCCTACGCACTGGCGCCCTGGTCCCAGCCCTTCTCCCACCTCGCCTACCCCACCGCCCGTGGGACTGCCAAAATCCACCTCCCGTATCAGGGGAGGATTGGGCGGGATTGCTGAGTCCGGGAGGCTTTCTGGCCCTAAAGGACTTTTCTGCCTTACCCAGGCATATGGGAAATTCTAACAGTTCTATAGCTCGCTGTGGGGCGGGGACAGTACATGCCTATGGAGCTGGTCGGTATGAGAAATGACATGGAAAAGGGGATGGATTGTGTTCAACGTAATTTGCGTAGGTTAAATATGTAGTATGTACATCTTAGCTGAGTTAATATTGCTCTAGGACCTTAACTCTTGCAAACCTGAGAATCAGAAGGCAACGTTATAGTTGCATTAAGATAAATATTTGCCGTTTATAAGAATTTCTTACCATGTAAGAATAATGGGTGATTCATTACACCACAAATATGTATCTGTTCCCCATCAGATTTGCAGTTAATATACCTGAGGTATATCTTCAACTGCTAGAATCTGAACTCTTGTTCTATTCGGTTTAAGGAAATAAGCATCCCTAATGGTCCTCCCCCTTTTCCCTAGAAACATGTCTATGCTTTTGAAGGCCTTGGGAAAAATCTTTTTTCAACCCTATATACCACCTTGTCAGTATCATTTATCCTAGCTAGCCTAATGGAGCATTACTGGGTTATGCCGGACAAAGTAGTAACCTACTTTTTGTTCTGGATCTAATCCATATAAGAAATGTTGTATGCAATGAATACATGGGGGTTGGAACAAGGACCATGCTTGTCTTGGGATGCCTTTCTTTGAGTAACGCAAACTTCCTTTTAATTGTCATGCATTTTTCTAGTAAAAGCTCTGCAAGTCTGCAATAAAAATGGCCTCCAATAAAACTACATTGGTAAGTTCATGCACACCTAAAGTATATAAGGATTTAATCAACATATTTTTCTTCAAACTTATAACTTGGCATCTCCATTTAAAAGATACATCCACATCTCCCCTCCCCAGCATTATTCTGACCAAAATTTCAGATCCAGAAAGTAAGGCTACTAGAAAGGACATTGTCTTTGGTTTTAATAAATCTGCCATTTCTAAAGAGAAACTTGTTGTGAAAAAAGTGTGAAAGGACTCTGCACTATTTCATCTGTCCTGCAATAGAAAACACTAAGGATTTTTTAGCCTCCTTTCAGCATACCATGTAATTCATCATACATGTAAAAAATAAACTCCAAGTCATGTACTCATTTAATTTCTCCCAGTGTATTTGGAGAAAACTATTTGCCTGACAAAAGGCAGTCTTTACAGATTAAAAGTAACATTATTGAGAAATTATGTGGCATAATTAAGATGCCTTTTGAAATGATTTTTAACAAATAACAGTTTCTTTGAATTTCATAGGAGCAGAGATTATCAGATGTCAACCCCTCCTGGACCATTTTAATGATGCATTCATGGATCTCAAGTCCTCTAAAGCTTTGCTTGACATTAAAATATGGACTCCTAAGAGCAGTTGGTTGCTGGTTACAATTCAACAAATAATGATACATAGTTTCATGAAAGACAGAACTGTAGAAGTATAATGTGAGATATATCTGAGGTTGAGATGGGGAAGTAAGCGAAAAATATATGTGCACAATTCAAAACTTTGGTAGCAGAACAGCTGGTTTATAATACACTCAAAAGGCCTGTTCTTAAATTTACAGAAATGATTACTGTTTCGCTCAGCTCAAAATATATTAAAAACTTGTATTAACTCCAGGCTTAGAAGTGTGATGGAGTGCTCCCTTTGTGTTGTACTGTTTTAAAATATTTCACCAAGGCGAATGTCTGAACTTTCTGTTAGTAATTGATTGTCCACTTATCCCTAATTTGAAGAAGAGAAGGAGTTAGCCAGCTTGGGGAGGGGGTGCTTTGGAGAGAGGGAAAAATCTTATGAAAGCAGTATTTTTAATCTTTTGATGTTGTTGAGAATTTTGCTGCACAGGTCAGGAAAATCAGTTATGGTTCCCATGGGAACCATAACTAATTCTGCTTCGTTATGTATTTGCATGCAAAACCTAAATATGTTAAGGGATAGGGTAGCTCTAGAGCAGTAATTCCGATTTTCTTACCTCCTGCATGGTAAAATTCTACACCACAGTGTCACATCAGTGTTTTAACCTTGTCCCTCAAAGAAGGAGTGATTATCCATCAATCTGCATCTGTCATATGTGACTTCTGGATGCAGAAAAACAAACGAGCTATACATGAGCCTTCAATAGTCGAATGCCCAAGTTACAGCTTACAACATGCAACCCTAGAGAAGAGAGCTTCGGGGGTCAAGTGGACATTTAGTACGCTTTAAATTCAGTCAGGTGTCACAATTCACTTGTGGGCTGAGATTTGCATGGGCATGTATAATCTCAGAATGTACAGGTTTTTAACATGTTCAGTATTTCTGCAGGCTCTGCAATCAAGTGTTATTTTAATAGGCTCAAGAGTCTGAAGAGCAGTGCTGATGCATGAGACTAATTAAATCTCTAATGTTTAAAACAGAAGCAGCATACTCTTGATTTTGCTATTTCTTACTGCACTTCAGGAAAAAAAATACAGACCCCCATGACATTAATTTTCCTCTGTGGAAGATACTTAAGATACTTAAGTCTTAGAAAGTAAAAAAACAAATTGTTGCTTTGATACAGAAATCCAAAACATTGATCTTTAAGTGACAAGAATTAGTGAAGCCGAAAAGAGTACCTGAAAACAGTCTTCCATTGAATCAAAGAATTTTAGTCCAACGGAGAATACAGATGGAGATGTTCCCCACTTGTAGCCTGCTTGCCTCATCACCAGTAATTATAATGTTATTACTATGGTATAGTGAGTCTGTCTTTTTCTGTGTTGTTGTTTTTCCCTCTGCTACTTCTATTGTTTGTTTATTTTCCTCATATCTACCCTTTTCTATTTCACACTTCCATTTTTTGAAAGAAGCTGCCCTCATAGAAGCCTTGGACATCTTCATGTTGTATTTCTCTTCAATATCAGTCTTACATTCTTTTTTCCTGTGGAGGCAAAAAAAGCCAATGTGCTTAAGTTTACACTTTTCAGACATGAATGCTGTGGTCAAAATACACCTGGGATATGCAGGCACTTAAAATCTAATTGGAAATACATGCTCTGTTCTCTCTTCTATGCTCTCAAATCAAAATGATTGCCATGTGAGATATATACAGAAATTTGCTGTTAAAATGAGAAACTAGAAACCTTTTCTCCTCTTTGTTGTTTGCACCTTCATTTTATGGGTTGCTAACCATAAAGAGTAAAGTAGTTTGGGGAGGGAGGGAAAAATTACTTATGAAAAATAAGGGGTACAAAGACAGGGCTTTGGCAAGAGAATAATCTTCCAGTCTTCAGTTAAGTAAAAGAAGACAGGTTTTGTTCTAACATACTTTTTTTTTTTACCTTTCACCACATCAAGACAAAATTCTACTAAGTCTAAAAGTTTGAAAATTTTAAAATTAGGACTAGAGAATGGCTATCAAGCAAATAGAGGTGCTTCATGATATTGGTTTGTCTGTTTTCTGTTGTATAGGAAGTACTTTAGTGAGGAATTAGTTCTGTCCACTTTTATTTAGGTTGCTGTATAACTCTGATGTTTTAGGAGCTTAATACTTAGTTTATGGCTGCCACTTAACATTTTTCTCAGGAGGTGCAGTCCAAAATGGTAAGCAAACTGCTTTTGGTCTGCCAGTCCTCCAGAAATGCGATACAACATGATAGGCTTGTTTGAACCTTTTTAAGATTACAAACAAGGAAATTCTGAAATGTGTCCTTCTACTGCTATTTAATTGTGCCTTATTAAACTGGGAATGCCTTGAGGATGATGTGGATGTAATATTTGTTTTAAGAACTTAAAGAATATTACTTGAAGTATCAAATGTAAGCTTTAAAACACTTTAAAAGTTTTGTAAGTTAGCAAAATTCCATTTATGTGTTAAGTGCTGTACTTAAGTGTAGCAGTCTTAAATTTATGCACCTTAGTGACATCACTTTGTAAGTTACATGGGTGCATGGCTAAGAATGAGAAGGGGCTGCAGTAATGGAATGCTCCGAGCATGTGTCCCGTTCAATAGTTGGGGGTTATTGTAGAGTATTTTGCTTATTGTAGCAGTACATCATAAACTTTGCTGCCATCAGTTTCTCCTTGGTTTTTTTGGAAAAGGTAGAAACCACCTTTTTTTCAGTACCATCCCTTTTCTATTTTATGCATTTTCACAGTTCCCTTACTACTTTTCTTTACTTCTGCCTTGCCCTCTGCCTTTTCACAGGCATAGAGTTAACTTTTAGAAGCTTCCTGATGTTTTGAGCATGTAGCACTGAGAATTAAATTTTTAAGGGGAGTATAGTCACTGAGTATGTGGACAAAAATTTTTTTAAAAATTTTTTAAACCTTTTTAAAAACAGGTGTTGGGTATCTCATTAAACAACTGAAAAAACCTCAAAACATTAACATGTCTTGCTCAGGTTACCTGACCACATGCACTAACGTAAAAGGAGTCTGAGCTTCTGGCTTTAGTAATAATAAGCCAGTGAAGTAACTGTGTAAAGGAAAAAAAAAAAAAAAAAAAGAATAATGTCATTCTGAATTTCTTTTGTAGCACAAAATGGGAAAGAAACAGAATGGCAAAGGTAAAAAAGTTGAAGAGGCAGAGCCTGAAGAATTTGTTGTGGAGAAAGTCCTGGACAGACGTGTTGTAAATGGAAAGGTGGAATACTACTTGAAGTGGAAAGGATTTACAGAGTAAGGCATTACCATTTTTTTTTCTTTTTCTGTTAGAATGATAAACACTAATCATTGATTTGAAACAACTGTGCAAATAGGAGATTGGATGGTGGGCATCCACTTTAAAGAACCTTGAGGGAAGGACATCCATAAATGCATAGTCAAGTGGGACAGTTGAGTATGAAAATAAAATGGACAATAATGTAGCTCATTGTTTGTGCTATATAAAATATTTGAGGACTTTTACCAAGTTCTTAGTGATTGTTCTTTTACCACTCTGACAGAGCTTGTGTCCATATCTATGAAGGTAAGATAGACTAACAGTTGTTACATATGTAGTGGAATGAATGGTACTTCTGAGTAAGAAATCATGCGGGGATTTAAACTGCGGGCAGCTCTGAAGCAGATAGTTTGCTTATTATTAATTTTCCTGAACTGTTCACAAATTAACCGAATTTGCCTGTGGAATGGTTGCCTTCATTAGGCATACTTGAAAGGAATTTTTGAGTGTCTTTCCCAGGATCTATGTATGTACATGAAAACTTTACAGTAGACTTAACAAGTTGATTGTTTAAGAAGGAATGCAGTAGTGCCTCTTTCCAGTGACACTCTGTGGCAGCTTGCTTTACCAGCTGAAAGAAGATGATGCACCTAGAATTTGTGCATAAATGGTTGTGTATGCAGTGGTATTGTTCTATGCTTCCCAAAGTGAGTGCATTGCAACATTGTGCACTCTAGCACCTGAAGTATATGTAGTGATGCGTGCATAAACGCAAAGCACAATGTTTAGTATTTGAGGGTCTGATTTGAACTTGTAATAATATAGATTGTAATGGAAAATAATGTGTAGGTATCCTGCTCATGTGGTACTGCTGTGGCACTATTTGCGTGTGAGGTGCATAGTGGTTGTGGGGAACATTCATGGGCTTCTTAAAATTTTAGTTAACAAAATGCATACTCACTGAAACATACGCAGTGCCCAGGTCTGCCCACCTTTGTTCCCTCCTGCAGTCAGTCAACTGAAGGAAGAAGATAGTTCCAGATATAGTTGCATTCAGTGCTCAGAGACAACTTTAGAGTGTTCCTCATATCTAAAAGCTTAAAACCATATATATATATATATATGTATATTAGGCTGTTTGTAATGACTGTTTTGTACACTCTGTTCTCTGTAAGTCTTAGTGCTCATATCATATCATTTGTTTTCATGGACAGTCTTTAGAGGAACCAGGGAAGTGAGTCAGTTTAAATGTACAGGTAAGTTTTGGGAGGGTGCAGATGGCTTGTTTTAACTCTCATACCCCACTGAGAACATAAGTGTTAATAGAGCTGTTTTTTGTGTTATCTTCACTTTAAGAACATATTTTCTCAGTAGTAGTGGAGTGTCCTTCTTTCAATCATCAAGCGCAGTCCGTGAAGGCTATTAAAAGTGGCAAAATACACATACTTAAGGTTTAACAAACCTACCTTATATAGTGAGATAAAAATTAACCTGTTTAAATGAAGGGGAGCCATGGGGCTAGTTTTACATTTTTCTTCTTTTCTTAGTTTTACATAAATGTGTGTATGTTTCAGTGCTGACAACACATGGGAACCTGAAGAGAACTTAGATTGTCCAGAGCTAATTGAAGCTTTTCTGAACTCTCAGAAAGCTGGTAAAGAAAAAACAGATGGTGCCAAAAGAAAATCTTTGTCAGATAGCGAATCTGATGATAGTAAATCAAAGAAAAAGCGTGATTCTGTAAGTATATGTTCATGTGTTAAGCTTTTGTTTCCCCGCATCTCTTCCCTACCTCTCCATCCCCCAAAAAATCATATTGTGACTTTGAGAATGAGACTAAGCACTGATTCAAAACTGTAAAAATTGCATAGCATCTGGATCTGTGGTTGGAAAAGGGTATACATTCATTGTGGTTAATGAGACTGTCCAAATGGTAAGTGAAGGATGATTGACTGACGTGATGATTAAAAATTCTTACATTGTCCCGTAACACTTACTGAATAATTGAAAGTATGACTGGTTAAGAGTTATTAATTAAATGGTATTAAGTGATCAGTTTATATTAGAGTAAAAGGTCCATGAATGGAACAAAGATGAAGTTCTGGTTTGGCTTTCGTATTTAGTATATGATTTTGAATAGGTGAGTGGCAAGATGGCAAAATGTGAAAACCAATCAGTTACTTAGACTAGGACCAGACATGATGGTGGAGAAGGAGTAGAAAGGGTGAGTGAAGAAAGCCTACCTTTCCTGAGAGGTCTGGATTTCTCCTTCAGTTTAAATGAGTGAACAACTTGACACATTAGTGCTGATAAGTACAAAATAATGCACATGTAGTAAAGTGTTCAATAGTTCACATTTTCTTCTGTAAACTTTCAGACTAGCAGTTTGAAACCGCTGACACTGCCAGCCATTTTCATGTACTGAAGACAGTAGTTGGGTGTGTGGTTACTGTCAAAAAGGTTGGAAGGCATCAGAAAGAATAGTTCATGAATAATACATAGAATATTTTGCTTTCTGTATAGCGTCAGTTGTTTGGCTTCATCTAGTACAATAGTGGCCACTGTCTCTAAAAGGATACTGTGAAGCTATAAAGGAGCTAATACAGGAAATAGTTGTGATATTTTTGTCACCAGTGTGATCTCAGTGAACCTAGAAGAGTTGAGGTGTTCCCCAAGGGTGCAGTTTCATTGTTGGCTTAGCCAACCCAAACCTGTTGTTTTGCTGAAAAGGATGTGTTTTTTCCACTTCCAGGCGTGCATTTTTACTTTGCTGCTTTTGTTATTTTTACTGACCATACTTGGTTGTTTATCTAATAAAATGATTTTAAACTATTTGTTTAATCTATCGTGTTTTCAGAAATAAATGCTGGAAACATGGATATAAAATCCTTTATTACTACCCTACACCTAAATGACTTGGCCTGAAAAGTGGTCATGAAAAAATCCACATCACACTCAGACAATAATATGTGATTACTGATTTGATGGGTTTTTAAGGCAATTTTTTTCATTCTGACACACACATACATGCATGTATGTACAAAAATTTGTGTATCTAGTACCAAAATAGAATTTTGTCCTAAACTAGATAACCATCTTCTAACTTAATAGGTTGATAAACCAAGAGGGTTTGCAAGGGGTCTTGATCCTGAGCGGATAATTGGGGCTACGGATAGCAGTGGAGAGCTTATGTTCCTCATGAAATGGTAAGTCTTAGATCCACAGTTCTTGTCCATGAAGGGAGGGCAGACAGCTGCACTTCAGCTAAAGAGCTAACTTCATTTCAGGAGTAAGACAGAGAAGCTGGTGGTCTCCTTATTGACCTTGTTTTATTAGAAAAACAAGCCTTCTTTATTCAGTTAGGATTTAATCCTTCTTCCTTCAAAACCCAAAATATCTTTCATTTCTGTTGGTTCAGTTTTACTTTGAAAGGTAATTTCTGATAAAATAGGAGGAAATTGGTGTTTGTATGGAAAAACTGGATCTTGGTAATGCTCTTGCTTAGGGAATGGCAGGCAGAAATCCAGCTTTACGTGTTTCAATAAGCGGAGTGCCAGCTGTTCTGCATGCAACAAAGTGGAATTGGAAGCAACTAGAGGAGAGAGCAGAGGTGGAGATGAAGAATAAACAATATGGAGAGACTTGACATTATGGGCTAGTAAGAGGGGAGAGTGATGTGGGGAGTTTGTGTTGTTGGGAGGGTAGGTGGGGACCAGCTTAATTAACTACAGCATTGGGAGAAGGATTTCTTGCCTTGTGAACAAATGGGATAAAATTAGTGCTTCTTCCCAGTGTTGAGAAATCAAGAGTTTGAATTGACATTTGCTGGGAGTCAGATTTCGTAGGGTGATGGGATAAGAAGGATGGCTTTCCACAGCCTTTGAGAAGGGCAGATTTTCAGAATGGAGTGAAACTGAGTGATCTCCTGAGACCTGATTTGTCTTGGGATGTGCCTAGACTGCTGAAGATGAGTGCTGTGGGAGATTGTCTCCCTTCTGCCTTCTCAGATTCTCTATAAATTTTATGTGAAACTTAGAAAAGTTGCAAAACAAAGATCATGAGTGTTCGAATTTCTATATTGATAATTGGCAAAATCAAACACAGAGGACTTGTTTTTTGTTTAGTTAGTTGCAGTTGATTAGTTTTTCATAATTGGTCATAGGTAACAAACATAGATGTGAGTTTGTATGCACAAAGCTGACTTGTTGAGGCAGCATACACTTTAGAATGGAATCTGAAGCATGTCAGACTGGCAAGCTCAGTTTCTTACCCCAAGACAGCATCAAGAATAACAATACGAAATAAAGGAAGTTACTTGCATAAACAGTAAATATAGTTTGCATGTAAGTACCAGCTCTTAAGATTGGTCCTATTGATTTTAAGTCTTACTTTGAAGTTTTGATTAGCCTTTGAAAGACAAAATTAAGCAAATTTTACTTCTTTCATTACATACTGCAGTATGTAACCTTATAACTGGCTCCCTTTGAATGGCATTTTCCTTTCTAACAGTAAAAAACATGGAACAATGGAGCTATGAAACCTCGTCATTACCATTAATATGGAAAGTCTTGGTAGCTTTAGTGAGAGGTATACTGGAAACTGATTTCTAGCTGATATTCTTTTCAGAACTTAGAACTTACCAAGAGCTGCTAAATGTTTTGAAATATTGATTATTCATTTTCTTAAATCCTGCTCTCTTCTACATCAGGAAAGACTCTGATGAGGCAGATCTGGTGCTGGCCAAAGAAGCTAACGTGAAGTGTCCTCAGATCGTAATTGCTTTTTATGAAGAACGGCTAACTTGGCATTCATGCCCAGAAGATGAAGCACAATAATTGTTTGCATTGCTTTTTTTTTATATATAAGAATATTAAAACCCAATATTTGATTTATTAGCAATGTGAGAAGCATACATTCTAACAAGTTTCAAATTTGATATTTTTTTGAAGTAGTATGTTTTGCATCAACAGCAGGTAAATAAAAGCTTTCTGCAACTTGTTTCATTTATCACAAGAGAGCATTTGATACTACTACTTCCTCCATATTAGGTAAAAGCTTTTATAAAACATTGATGAACTTCCATAGTTATTACAGAATAATAATGAATGTCTAAAAAAAACTCACAGATGTTTTGTAGTCTTCTATACTATTGATGTGCATGTATCTTCTTTACCCAAACCTAGCCCTTTAAACCTGTAGGGTCATTCTTTTTAGTATTTGGGATCACTTGGTCTTAAGAAGACCAGGTGAAAACTAACTTTGTAGTAATTTGAATGTTATCAGACTGTATATTGTTTACTTTATTGTAAATACTGGTGAACAGTGGTCAATAAAATAGTTTTATATTCTTCCTTTATACTGATAGGCTGTGACTCTTTTGAAGCGGGGTATTTCTCAACTTTTGATATGTTAAACTCAATTTGTAATATATTTAACTGTAAGTTGTTTTTTGGGGGGATAGGTTGATTATTAGTATTACCCACTGCTACTCTTATCACAATACCAGGCGAGTACCAGGCTTTGACTATAAGTTGGGGTTTTTTGTGAGTACTGCCTGAGACATGGGTTTTTTTCAGTTAGGAAGGGCTTGTAAAATGAATGTGCTTTGGGTACTCCTGTAAGTCACAGATGGCAACCACATGGCTTGGGTATAGCAGTTGGTCACAAGACCAGGAAGCCTCTGCAGGCATACTAGGAAATATTTGACATGTGTTGACAGTATTAGCCTTTGCTTTAATTTCAGGTCTTAATAAGAGGCTATGGTGTACTTAGGGCTGGTTCAAATGGAATTATTCTTCAGGCCATCACCTGAAGAATACTTACATAGTTCAGCCTTTAAAGTGGAATATTTAAATGAAGACACTTAAGTCATATACTTGGAAGAAAAGACTTGCTTTCTATCCAGATTGAATTTTAAAATTAGTCCTATAATCAGCTGCTTGGAGAATGCCTTCAGAAGGGCAGAAGTAAAGGGTGGGGAACTCAGGAAGAGTGAAGTTGCCATTCATCTTTTCACTTGCTTTTATCTACACACCTTTTATTTGTGTTTTGACTACCATAGTATAGTTTGCCTTAAGCTGTGCTTATATGTCAGTGGCCAAGATTATTTCAGAATTAAACTTAATTTAAGAGTTTTGACTAAAAAATATAATCCTGTAGTGTGTTGTCAGTGTCAATGGAATCATAGAATGGTTTGGATTGAAAGGGACCTTAAAGATCATCCAGTTCCAGCCGGCCTGCCATAGGGAGGGACACTTTTCACTAGACCAGATTGCTCAAAGCCCCATCCAACCTGGCTCTGAACACTTCCAGAGATGGGTTGTCAGTAGCTTCCCTGGGCAACCTGTTCCAGTGCCTCACCACCCTCAGAGTGAAAAATTTCTTCCTATAATATCTAATCTAACCCTACTCTCAGTTTGAAGCCATTTCCTCTTGTCCTGTCACTACATGCCTTTGTAATTCCTCTCCAGCCTTGTTGTAAGCCTCCTTTAGGTGTCCTGGAAGGTGCTCTGAGGTCTCACTGGAGCCTTCTCTTCTCCAGGCTTAACAATCCCAACTCTCTCAGCCTGTCTTCACAGGAGAGGTGCTACAACCCTCTGATCGTCTTTGTGGCCCTTCTCAAAGGTGAGACAGTTGGGACTGCCTGGGTATGTATTTTTAGAAGATTAAAAAAAGATGGATATTCCTGGAAACCCTCACGTGGTGTGCATAGTCTGAAGAGTGAAGGAAGGAATCCAGTCTGTGCTTGATGTTCTTTTGATACTGTTTCACAAATCATTACTATAATTATTTGTCCTTTCCATAGTTTCAAAAGCCATTTATATTATGAAACAAAACCTGTCACTGTAGAACACCTACTTATAGTTAAAGAGCAGTGGCTAAAATTGCTATGTGAAATTTTTCCTAAAGATTTTTTTATTCCTCGTTTTGAGCAGAATTCAGTCTCTACCTGTTTGTGGCTCTAGGAAAAATCTGATATCCTTGTTAACGTGGGGCTCCCTTGTACCAGATAATGATAATTTCAGTACTTAACTAACCTCTCTTGTCTATTCCTTAGACAAATCACCCCAACTTTGTCACATGTGTAAGCCGCCTACAGACTTCATGGCTTAATTTTTGGAAGGCCTATAATAGAAATATTTATAAACCTAGTATATAGGATTCTGAAATCCTTGCTTTTGTATCCAGTAGCTTGAGAAACACATGGGCTAAAGAGGAATTCCAAAGCAGCTTGTGTTCTGCCAGTTTCTTCAGTATGGAATGCTTTGTAAAGAGTCTTAAAACTGTTACTGTACAAGTTGCATTTTACTGCCTGAAACTTTGCAGTTTCTGTAACTCATTTCAAGTGTGGATATCAAGTCTGTGTGAAGTTGCTGATTTGAAGCGATAGAGGTTAAACAGTTGTTTTTAATTATTGGTTATTGTAAGTGGTAGACAAAGATTTTTGTTGAGAGGTTGGTTCTCCTCAATTTGTAACCCTTAAAATACAGATTTGTAACTAGATACAGCTTTTTACATTATATTTGGTTCTTCCGTCTGACTTAATAAAAATACACTGTATTCACTTTTAAACGTCTTTGCAGCTTGTTAGACAGTTCTTTAGATTGCTGATTTTTTAATATTATGATAGTAAATATGCTGACTGGTATTTGTTTCTTTTTTTTTTCTCCTCAGTGTCAAACTGCATTTTGCTAGTAATGAAATGCAACACTTTAAAGTTACAAGTTATGTAAAGTTATGCTGAATGTGCTGCATACATAGGAAAAAAGTTAACAAATGTTATTAATTTAAAATTAACTGATTAAATAAATGAGATATCTTCTGTAGTTAGTGAGTTGTGCAGAGATTTCTCGTCACTGTCTCCTTTCTTACACCAAACCAAATAGGTTTCAGTCTGTCATTTTGTGATTGCTCTGTGTTAATGCTGCTGTCCTGGAAAAAACACAAACCACAAGAAAACCAGTTTTGATTGCTCCAATGCTTCTCACTCTCCCTGAAGAAAGTATTCAAGTTAAATGTAACTGGGGAGTGCTAGGTTATGTAAAATTGAAATCATGATCAGTTATGACATCATCCTCTTATAGCCGGGTTCCTACTTCTTTGCTAAGAAAGAATAAAACTCCTAATTTGTTATTAGTATTATATTAATTGCAAATTAATTAAAGAGTAATTGCTGTTAAATGGAATAAAGCAAATACAGTACCTGCAAAAAACTATTAGCATTGCAAGTGATTTTTATCAGTTCAGCACAAATGGATTCTACATGCTTTGTGGTAATTCTTCTAGATTTATGGTGCAGTTCTCATTAAAACTGTTTGACAGTTTCTTAGCAATAGATTATAGTACATTTAGGACTCAACATACGTTGTCATAACTTGAAATGTAACTAGAATTACATTTTTCCTTTAACTGCAAATTATCTTGCTTACCTGAATTAGGCTCTTGCAGTATAAAAGATTATACTCCTATCCTAGTCCAAGACCTTTCCCCAACATTCTCAGCATTTTCCTTGCCCTTGGTGTCCTTCTCTTTCTGTTTAATATGTCTTCTCAAAATGCCACCTTTTATTCAACTGTTGAATTTAGCTGTTTATGTTAAGACATGTCTACTCTGCTGAGAGAGGCTTCTAAACTTGGACTAGTAGCCAAGCCAGATGCCCCCAGATTTGTTTCTGAGGTTTCTGTTCCTGAAATGAATAGCTGAAGCACAGACCTACTGCACCTTAGAAGCTGAAGTGCAGTACCATGGAAATAGGGCTGTGTGGTTCTTGGAACAAAATGTCACAGGATCAAACAGAACTATGGTTTTCCCTCTAGGTTTATAAAGCCATGTCTCCTCTAGCTCAAGAAGTTGTGCTTTCTTTGCAGAGTGAATATCTATACTAGCTCCTGGGGGGCTTACCTGACTCTGATGTGTACTTCCACAGGCAGTTTCCACCTGGCAGTGTTTTACTGTTCTCCTAGCCCTTAGTTGTGACACCACTTGAAGGCATGCAGCAGCGGAGGTAAAAGTGTTTGGTTGTACCTTCTCAGCAGGACCAGGAAAGAGTAGCAGAGGCTTTGTGCTTCATTCCTGCTCCCTCTTGTTGGCACAATCCCAGCCATCAGTTTGGGTAACACCACATCATTTTGAAGTTTAAATGGAAAACTTCCATGTCCCAAAATCCCTTTCACGGACTCCTATGAAAGCATTCTGGGCTCTGATTTCAAATAAATGATAGATGGTTTAAGCTAAAAGAACTAATAAATTATGCCAAGCAAAATTTAAACACTTGTCCCAGAGAAATAGCCCGCAGTTCCAGCCCGATGCAAGTAGAAATGGTGCTTTTCTTCCTTGTAAAGTGCTGTAGCATTTTTTAACTTGGTGAGAGAATTGGATATGATTCCCAGGGCTCCAGATGGCACCTGCCAGATGGAAGCTCCTATTGTCTAAAGATGCTGGCGTTGATGGCATGGTATTTGAGAAGGCAGTAACCTTTTGTGATGGATTTTCTTACTAGATAAAGTAAGTGGTTGAGTATTTGCATGCATTGCAGTGTCTGCAAAATTATTTTAATCTGGTGAAAAGGTCAGTCTTCTGGGGATGGGATGGCAGAGTTTGGTTCCTCTTTTTCCCTTGATTGAATGTACAAATCCCTCCAATTTGCTTAGACCAGAGGAGGCATCATTGGCTTTATATATGATTTTTCCTTCCCAGAAATGTTATCCAGGTGCATTGCTCTGCACAGAGTTCCAATTTGAAATGTGTATGTAGTTTTGCTCCAAAATCTTAGTTTAAAAGCACTGGGCCTCGTTGCCTGAGTTTCTGTAAGCAGGGCAAACAATCAGGAAGTTGTGTCTTTATAAAGAAAAGGCATGTTAAAGAAACTTAGAATCAAAGAATCATTTTGTTTGGAAAAGACCTTTAAGGTTGTTGAGTCCAAACATTAACCCAGCACTGCCAAGTCCGTTGCTAAACTATGTCCCAAAGTGTCACATATACACATCTTTTAAATACCTCTAGGGACAGTGAATCTACTACTTCCCATGGGCAGCCTGTTCCAATGATTGACAAGTCTTGCAGCAAAAAAAAAAATTCCTAATATCCAATCTAAACCTCCTCTGGTGCAACTTGAGGCCATTTCCTCTCATCCTGTTGCTTGTTTGGGAAAAGAGACTATCCTCAACCTAGCTATAGCCTCCTTTCAGGCAGCTGAAGAGACTGACAAGATCCCCTCTGAGCCTCCTCTTCTCCAGGCTAAACAACCCCAGCTCCCTCAGACACTCCACATAGGACTTGTGCTCCAGACCCTTTCCCAGCTCCGGTGCCCTTCCCCGGACATGCTCCAGTCCCTCAATGTCTTTCTTGAACTGAGGGGCCCAAAACTGGACACAGGATTAAAGATGTGGCCTCACCAGTGCCCAGTACAGAGGGACAATCACTGCACTGGTCCTGCTGGCCACACTATCCTTGACCCAAGCCTTGACCATTGGCCTTCTTGACCACCTGGGCACGCACTGGCTCATGTTCAGCTGCTGTTGACCAGCACCCCCAGTTCCTTTTCCACTGGGCCACTTTTCAGCCACTCTGCCTCCAGCCTGTAGTGCTGCCTGGGATTGTTGTGACCCAAATGCAGGACCCAATATTTTGTCTTGTTGAACCTCAGACCATTTACCTCAGCCCATCGATCCAGCCTGTCCAGACCCCCCTGCAGAGCCTTCCTACCCTCCTGCAGATCAACACTCCTGCTCACCTTAGTGTTGTCCATGAATAGACTGAGGGTGCACTCGATCCCCTCATCTGGATCATCAACAAAGATACGGAACAGGATTGGCCCCAGTGCTGAGCCCTCTGGAACCTCTTGTGACTGGATGTATCACCATTCATCATCACTCTCTGGGACCAGCCATACAACCAGATTTTTACCCAGTGAACAGTGCACCTGTCCAAGCCATGAGCAGCCAGTTTCTCCAGGAGAATGCTGTGAGAAAGGGTGTCAAAATCTTTGCTAAAGTGTAGGTGATAGGATCCACAGCCTTTCCTTCTTCATTAAGAGAGTCACCAGGTCATAGAAGGAGATCAGGTTGGTCAACCCATGCTGGCTGGTCCTAATCCCCTGGTTATCCTGCACTTGCTGGCACTCAAGATGAGCTGCTCACTAACCTTCCCCAGCACTAAGGTTAGACTGACAGTCCTGTAGTTCCCCGAATCCATCCAGGCCCTCATGCAGATGGATGTCACATTTTCAACTTCCAGTCAACTTGGACCACCCTGGTTAGCAAGGGCTGCTGATAAATGATGGATAGTGGCTTGGTGAGCATTTTCATCAGCACCCCTGTACCCTTGGATGGATCTCGTCTGGCCCCACATACTTGTTTGTCTAAGTGGTGTAGCAGGTTGATGACCATTTCCCCTTGGATTATGGGAGCCTAGTTCTGCTACTTGTCCCTGTCTTCCAGCTCAAGAGGCCAGATACTCCAAGAATAACTGGACTTACTATTAAAGACTGCAGCAAAGAAGGCATTAAGTGTCTCAGCCTGAGCTCCAGCCAAAGCTGTGTGTTCATCCAGGTTGGTTTTCCCCATATGGGGACAGCCTGCTCCTCTGCCTTTAAGATTTCCCTGTTGGAGAATGACCAGCCTTCCTGGACTCTTTTGCCCCTCAGGGCTGCCTCCCAAGGGACAATGTCAATCAGTCTCCTAAACAGGCCAAAGTCTGCCCTCCAGAAGTCGAAGGAGCAGTTCTGCTGACCCTCCTTCTTACTTCTCTGGGAATTAAAAACTCTTATCAGTGATTGCCGTATCACAAGACAGGATGTGGAGACTGAATGCAATGTAGTATCACACGACTGTAAGTGGAGCACCATCACCCATTCAGAGCAAAGACGAATTACATCTCTTTGGATGGAAGATGAGCAAATTACATTATTCTCAGCTTGAAGGTATTTTAAATTCTAGAACTGAGAATATTTGTTCACACATTTAAAGGCACATGTCTGCTCTGGGAAATCATAATGAAAAGAAGATGGTGGCATTTTTTTTTTCTTCTCAATAATTTTTAGATTAAATTATTTCAACTGGGAGTAGTCTTTCCCTTTTTTAAGGAAGTCACTGTTTCTTATCATGTTCTTCTAGAGCCCACCTTTCCCCTTTTGTGTCCGTCTCTGCCCCTGTCTCCTGGATGGGCCTGGGATGTGCAATGCAGAGAGATGCTGTCTTGGATGGACCCCTCACTTCTACATCAGAGTTTGTCATGCATAATGCTGGGCATTCTATTAATAGAATCATAGAATGGCCTGGGTTGGAAACCTTAAACATCACCTAGTTTCAATTCCCTCACTGTAGACAGGGACACTTTCTACTGGACAAGGTTGCTTAGAGCTCCATCTGACCTGGCCTTAAATATGGAGCATCCACAACTTTTTGGAGCATTCTATTCCAGTGCCTCACCACAATCACAGTAAAGATTTTTTTTTTATTCTATTCTATTCCCTGAACTCACAATTAGCTGAATAAAAATGACACCATTAGTTGCATGAAATGCCAGGGGTTTGTCAGCTACAAAAACCACTTCCAAGAAGACAAATCAAAAAGGTTACAAGTGGAAACAGGGTTTTGTTTTTCTGAATCTGTTTCAGAGTTGATGCTCACAAGCATTAACACAATGTGCATGTGGGTCAGGCTTGTAGAATTTCAGAAATCTCTTAGATTTGTTGCAGGGAGTGCTTATAAATTTGCTGGTGTTAATTAACAATAATGTGTCTAGTCTGGGGGTTTACTTGTTGCATTATTGCTTGAATGCAACACTGCACTGACTGCTGCTTAATTCCGTATTGTTGAGAGATCAATAAAGCATTTTGATCCCAATTTTGTTTAAAGCTGTGTGGACTGAGCAGGTTTTCCCTGCAAAACTCAGGAAAAACAAGAGTTTAAAAAACCTCAGCTAAGGATCACATAAGGGTACTGGATAGAAGGCAGATATTTAGAGATTGATAACAAATTGCTCTGGCAAGGTTGTTCACATCCTTGAAATGCAAAATGACTGTTGATCTCTCTCCCAATAAGGCTTATTTCTTGAGTAGTCTATCAGGGGAAAAGGGAGAGTCACTGTGTTTGTTATTGGCGATGTTGCTGTAGGCTGCAGAAGACAGCCCCATCTGGGCTCCTATCTGAAATGAGAAAATTTTTGTGCCTGTTTGAACAAACTGTTCTTTTAGGCACAACACTGTTATTCACATCCAAAAGAACAGTAGAAAATGCTACTGTCTTTGCCCATTCCCAGAAAAAAGTGAACAAATTCACCTCTTAGAAACCACCGGGAAAAAAAATGCACACACACACAGCTACACACATCTATATTTGTATCTATATTTGTATCTATATTTGTACCTATATTTGTACCTATATTTGTATCTATCTCTATCTCTATCTCTATCTCTATCTCTATATCTATATCTATATCTATATCTCTCTATCTACCAATATAACTGTGAGTGTATGTGTATATATATATATATGTATGTATGTATCTATACCCATCTGCTGGGTCAGTGCAGATAAACCCTGACGTTACAGCAGTACTGGTAAGTCCAGGTGAAGGTGTGTGCTGAGGACACCAGTTCAACATGCCAGCACTGCAGCCAAGGCAGAGGGAGACAAGCTGGAGGGAACTGCAGCAGCAATGCTATTGCAGGGGAGGTACATAAGCAAAGCCAGGAAACAGCAGAAGCCGTGAAAGGACATGTTGCTGATTCACGCTATATCCTGAGTTGGTACTCAAGGAAAAGCCGTGACCTGCTCCTTAATTTTGCAGGTACTGAATCAGTTTTGCACGTAGAGTTGCACACCAGTTCTACATCGCCACAGGAAAGGAGCTGTTACAGAAAATTAGGTGAGGTCTTATGATTCTACCAGACCCTACTGTAATTCAGGACTTTGTGTTCAGTGGATTGTTTACCATCATTTGAAATTATTGACCTGAAACCAAAAAACCCTGCAGAAAAGCATTGTCTTAACGTTTCAGAAAAGCTTGTATTGCTGAAATCATAGATACACAAATGAATCTTCTTTGCATAACAAAGAAATAGTAGTTTTATTAATTAATTTATAATCTTATGAACAGAGTTGCAGTTTGGATTTTCAGTTAATTTCCATTTATTTGATTAATTGAAAAAAAAACCCCAGACATACACCTGTAAAACTAGAAAGGAGGAATGTTTCACCAGGGCAAGGAAGGCAATCACCTTATATGCTGAATCTTTAAACTCGATACTCCAATAGTTGTACTAAGCCATATATCCTGTGAAGGCAGTAAAATCAGAGATTCGAGGGAGAAACTGCATCTCACATTGTCACAGACATTCTGCAGCTGTTGCAGGAACGTCACTGTCTGTTACTGGGCAGCATTTCTGATTATTCTCTATGATTCCATCTATTGCAGCTGATTAATCTGCAGTTTTCGATGTTATTGCTAAACATTTCTTGATTTTGACAAGTCACAGCATGGTCAATTTTCTAGTAAATGCATTTCTCTGAATTCTGGATTTTATATTTGGCAACTCCCCCATTTCTCTCACTGCAATGTAAAATCCGACAAAGAAATAGGTCAGTGCAACTCTCTGGATGAGGAAATTTAAGGCAAGAGATACTGCAAACATACATCTGAGGTGAAAAAAGAGTACTTGCTTCCTTGAGAAATTAGGAATTACAAATTTTGATTTTCAATACAATTCTCAGTGATGTCTCCCCTAATAGGCTAAATTGCAAATTTTCAAGTATTCTGTAAATTATGTTAGAAAGTCAGACCTTCTTTTCCCTTAATGACAATTTTAAACTAGATAATTACAGTTAAACACAAAACAGGAAAATACTGAGAAATACAAAAAAGCAGTTCTCAGTTATAGAGAACAATAACACTTACTACCACAATATTGATTTGTATTGGCTTTTGCTGTCCCATAGGCAATAACAATTTCTCCTGAGTGTGCACATGCTATGGTCAGCAAGCTAAAAATATCTCTCATTTTTGTGGACAATCTGTTTCAAAAGAAGCCAAGAGAATGACACCAATCAAGATAAATACAGTTATGGAGGCTACTATACAGAGGCCAATATGTTCACACAAGTTGGACGACAGACGGCTGCCAAATGTATTTTATTCTTCCACTGTCTGCAATTCAAAGGCTGCTTGAACTTCTTTCCCCCACCTTTTAAATTACCAATCAAAAGGCAGACAAAGAATTGTGACTTTGGTTTTCCCAGAACCACCAAATGCTGTTTGTATTAAATGTATTGGGAAGGTGAAGAACTGAAAACAGTTCTTTTTTACTCCTTCAATCACCAAGCACCACAAGAATCCTGGACAGGACACAACATTTCTGTTGAACAAAAGCCAGGTGAAACAGCGTGCAGGTAGCAGACTTCCAGTCACCTGAGAAATGCCTGTGTCCTGACAGTGTTAACAATCATTGTATTAATGATCCAGGTGGAGGTGCTTAACTTTTGCATTTACGGAATAATACATGGTAGTTCTTAGATAAATAGCAGAATTTGTGGGCTTTCCATTAAAATTCTGTTGTTTATCTAAACGGTCATAGATGTACAGGTGGCATGTCTGTCAGTATTCTGCACATCACTGCTTAGAAAATGTATGCTATCCCCTCAATTCTGAAAAGAACCTAGTCAAATCTGTCTTTTTTTTTGAATGAGTTGTTGACTTACAGCTGATTTTACTCCTTCAGGGGCAGCTGAGGATATAACTGTGAGGTTTAAGCATTTAAACATGTGGTTAGATATACAACATCATTTAAATATCTCCAGTGTTGCTGCTTTTATTTCAAATTCTGTGGCTGAATCACCAAATCGCCACGGGTAGCAGTGGCGGTGATTCAGTAGGTGGCACTCCAGCCTGGGAGTCATGTTGTTGCCTGCACCCAGCCCTGTCAGTCCCCAGCAGGTGGAGTGGCCGTGCCCGCACTGCCCGGGCGGGCACCTACGAGGAGGTGATGGGGAGCCACAGGGGACCTCTGAAAACACCAGGTTGTGTACGGTGTGAACGGCGTTGTGGTCTTGCAGGGAGTCAGTCATCCTTGTGCCATCCTGCTGTTGACTCTTCCACGAGCTTAACAGCTAAAGGGACCCTAAGCTCTTGTGTTTTAACAGCAGAATGCTGCAGTCTGTGCCTCCCCTTTCAGAGAGGTGCTGGGTGGTGATGTTTGGGTTTCCCCACATAGCTACAAAGATTTCACAGCCTGTGTGCTATTCTGCAATGAAATACCTTATGTCTGCTCCATGCAATGTGTTTTACCACCTATCAGAATACTAAGGATTGGGGTCAAACTAACAATGTAGCATTTTTCCCATGTTCAGTGCTCCAGAGTAAATTTGCTGCTAATGTTCTGGGTGCCATATTCAAAATGCCATGCACCATCTTTCCGACAGACACTAATACTGAATTGTTCTTCAGCCATATTGGCTCTTATCTTGGTGGATGACTTCAAAGAGTTGGAAGATGGGGCTTTGAGCAACGTGGTCTCATGGAAAATGTCCCTACCCATGGCGGGGG
>VZRV01003994.1:150232-250232 GCA_013398115.1 Falcunculus frontatus
CCCTTCCAGCCCAAACCATTCTGTGATTCTATGCCACTGTGACATAACATATGGAGAAGGGGGACCATGAAAGCAGCTGTTTCTGTATGGCCATCTCCTCATGAAGATCCACTCAGGATGTGCTAGTCCTAAGAATGGAATGGCAAGCAGTGGCTGAAGAATTTCAGAGATGAACAGTGACTTCCCTCAAGATGGCTCCAGACATTGACATCTCCTCCATACACCTAATTATGCTCATTGCTTTCTAGTGACTGATTTATTTGCTGCCAGTAGATCAGGGGTCAGAGCTGCTGTCATGAAGATTAGTGCCTCCATTAAGAGGATGTTGTGTTCATTTAGAGGGAAGTTAGTGAACCAGGGAAATGAAGGTAGTAACATAAGTCTTCGATATTCACTGCTTAAATATGGTTCAAGGCTTGAATAATGAGATTTTGATTTTCTTTATCTCATGGCAGATATGCAAGATCCATGCTGAAGTTTGTAAATGTATTTTTAGGATGAATGACGACTAAATATTAAACTTAAATTCAATAGATATATAAAATGACATAGAATTAGAACACTAAAATCCCTTACCAAAGACATTGTAGAGGACTCTTTTAAACTACCAATAGTTCTGATGAAAAAGAACAGCTTCTCAAGCTGATTTTGGGGGAGTCATGCTTGTGATTTCATGGCTGCTTGTCACACTGGTGGTGGTGTGACATCCTAAACATACAACTTACTATTTGCTTCATTGGCCTACAAGTGGCCTTACTGAACATTTGGGCAGGAGGCAGAAGTTGTTTAACTTCATCCAGGACAGATGTGGAGTAGCAGGAGAGAGCAGATATGCAGGAATGCAGACCAGCTGTACACAGCAATGCGCAGTTTGCCTGCTGCGCCTATGTGCAAGAGCAACAGAAGAACCAGAGCAAACGGTGATAAACACATCTGGGAAACTTCTCAGCAGTTGGAAGTGTTGCCTCTGCAAAATGTGAATATTTCAAATTGGTTAAAAGACTACGCATTGATAAAACTATCTTTCCAAGAAAGCTGTAGTGCCCTTGAAGCAGCACCTACCGAAACATTCATGTTGTTTTTGCAGTAACATCAGTAAATGCTGGACTAGACTCACAGAGCTGACCCACTAACACAAGGCTCAGGATGCAGCAAAGCACCTGAAGAAAAACAGTGAAAATACAGACAGAATGATTGAGTACATACTGGGGATGTTATGTGAAAACAAAAGACTTGGAGCCTTTTTTTTTGAACACAATTGCAAGAAACCTATAAAACCAATGCCATCACAGGCTTGATTCCTAGTCCCTAACTCTTTCCCATGATGAATATAAACTTCTGTCAAAATAAGAGATGCTGTATTTTGAAAAAAGGGGCAAATTGATTTGACAGTGCTTTGAAAAAGCAAAATTGAAGTTTAAGGCAATACTAAAGCTTGGATTTGCAGAGGATGATGTATGTACCTAAAGACATTGGCACTGAAGTAGATTTCAAAGACAGTTACAATCTTAAGAGATATTCTCTCTTAGTGGAGAAATGAGGTTCAAATATTTGAACCAAAACTGAGATTCAAACATCCATCTCTTCCTTATCACCCTTCACATTCCTTGCCATCTGAAGCTGCTCAATCAGAGCAGCTACAGACTGCCCACCACTTGTGTCTATTTTGAATAAGCACAAAACCAGATCTGACTTCATCTTTTTGAGTCTGACCCAGCCACATGTCATTATCTAGACAATTTGGCAGGGTCTCACTTGAAATTTGCACGCCTCTTTCCTGTACTTAGGGAGAAATTAATTCTGTTGCTGCTGAGGCTGGTCTGAGTGGAGGTCAGTATGTCAAGGCCTGGACATTGCAGATATGAATGAATACATGCTCTGCAAAGGCAGGTGAGTGCCATAGGTAAATGAGAGTTGCTTATGAGTCTCTTGATATCTCAGTCCTCCCTGTTCCCCAGATATTACACAATGTTTCTGCAATCAGAGCATAATCGCTGTAACAGCAACAGCAAGCCCAACTACTGTGCTCTCCATTCACACAGGCAAAATGCTTCTTCATTATTTCATTTTGGTTTGGCTTAGTAATACAAAAACTTTCTGGGAAAAGAAATAAAGAATTGCAAAAATGCTTCTGGTTTCTTGCTTAACTGTGCTAATGAAGCGAGAGAATGCAGCACAGTACAGCACGGAAATAATTACATGAAATCACAGCAAGTGCGTAATAGAGTCCCACACCCCAAACTGAGATGAGACAGGAGGCATTACAAATCTCCCTAGGAATATTGCAATACCAACAAATCTGAAGGTCAGATCAAAGAGTTTTGTAAAAATTTAACTAATACATTCTTACCATTCTTCACACATTACATTATTATCCAACATTGGTGACTTACAAGGTAATTAAAAACCAAACACAAATGTTTTGAAATTTGGAGTCAGAAAGAGGAAATCAAGCCACAGGTGGAAACTAGAGTCAATCAAATGCCTAAAGCCATGTCTAATTGAGTAACACATTTCAGATAGACCTTGGCATCAGCATTTTTGCCATGTAATATAATTTAAAAACCTCACACGAGGACATTAAGGGCAGACAAAGCAATGATCTACACCACAGAACTTGTCTACGCAGGAAAGAGCTAAGAATAACCACTGCAGAGTATCTGTTCTGCAACAGCTTTCCATGGGGACAATTTTTTTTTTCACAAGGCATGCATTTGTGTGGTTTAGCTGACCATGAGAAGTGAGCTATGTTAAAAGCAAACAAAAGTATCCATCACGGAAAATAAGAGCATCTTCTTTAGGAACTGGTACACCACAGCTGCTGGGCTCTCAATTCTGCACTTCAGATCGTTTCCCAGTAACCACCTTACACAGATCAATCCAAAGTGCACAACTTCTTCACTGTAAATGCACAAAATGAAGGAAATGGAAAAATAGACCACATGGATTCCTGATGAGGTAATAGTTAGCCAGAAGTGGCTTGTGGTGCTGAGCTACTGCTGCAACTCACACATGTAGTCTCACAAAGTCCAGGCTGCCAACTGCAAAGAAGTAACAATAGTCCAGCACCATTCACATCCTACAACATTTCTTTGGCTGTAAATGGCATTGCAGATGTTTCTCAGACAATCAAGAAGCTGTTTCAAATACACTAGTGCATACAGTGTAATTCATATTGTAAGTTCAAATATTACACAGATGTGACTGTTTATTCCATATAGATTTTAGACTAAGTCTGAAGAAACTAGCAGCTTTCTTCATGGTACTAACTTTAAGACAACCGATACGCTCTTCTGAAAGGAACAGAATATGTGGGAAACAGCGAGGGCAAAACTTATCTGATGTGGCTGTGCCAGGCAGCAGGAGGCACTTGATGCATCTGACTTACTGTTGAAAGAACTAAGCAAAACATCCTAAAATACAAGAGGGGATTCTGAACAACTGATAATTTTGCTTGCCCATCCCCTTTGCTGAACAAATCAGTTGGTTGAGTAGATTTCAACCACATGTACTTGTAAAATTTATTCGCAGCAATGAAGTATTGATATAATTAAAAGTGACAGCCATTGACATGTTAAATGCTGTAGGTACACGTTGCCTACGGGAATCTTAGCATCACATGAATCTCATTCTAATCACACAGGTGTGCCTAAAATAATAAAGCCTTGTCAAAGAGTTCACTAAATTGGCATTTGGAGGGTATATGCTTGTGCCTGTACTGAGGAAGAGACTACGTTACACTGAGGTGACGTAGATTTAAATCAACTTAATACATTAATACTAGGAATTGTACCAGTATATTTCTTCTGGCAAAAAAACCCCCACCCTAACGGCTCCTACACCAGCACAAACCCTGCATGTAACCAGGCTATGGGGCCAAGGCAGGGGTAATGGCAGGAGGAATCCACCACAGGAGTCCACCATTGTTCCTTGGCCTGGTGAGATCCACCCACAGACACCATCTCAGAGCACTGGGAAAGCAAGGTGATAGCCTTTAGCTTAAACCTCTCTCGTTTCCTGCTAAATGAGATTGTATGATGTGGCATTAACACGAACCAACAGCGGAGTCACTGAAACTCAGCTGGTACACAGTAACTTCTTTGGCTGCCACATCTTCAGCAGAGGTGCAAGCCCTGAGACTTTGCTGTCAAAGTACCAATGGGAGAGGCTTGTTCTGTGTGTGACTAGGACAAGCGCACGCTCTTTGGATGTTAGGAAAAGGGGTCCATTCCCCAGTATCTTAACCACTGTCAGTAATGCCGGACCCTGTAAACCTCGTTGTTACCAAGCCTGCTTCTCTTAATTGCATCTCTGCTGTTCTGGATCTTCTAACTCCATTGGTAGCCACCTGGCTGAAGCTTCTCTTAAAATATTCCCCATTAACTTGACCTCTCCCACCTGCACTCATCTCAGACAAAAACCATCAAGCCAAATGCCTTTCAAAATCACTAATTCCTCCCAGCCTCTTCATTGTCACACCTGGTTCCCATTGCTGGTACTCCCACTTCCTTCTGCCCGAGGGGAACAAAAAGTTACCTTATCAGGCCATTACACAGACACTGCCTAGAAGACAACTGCAGAAGTCTCACCCACCTCACTGGGTGAGACCCATCTGCCCCTCAGGCTTGGGGTCCCATCAGCAGAAGAAGCAAGTTTCTGAGGCTTCATCGGGTATGGTGAGAACTATGGGGTAATCTGGCAAAGGAGAGAGATGCTCATTTGGAAATACACATGTGCAACCTGCTTAAAGCAGGGCTCCATATAAAGTTTATGAAGAATGGCTAATTTTTTAAGTTTTATTTTATTTTTCCAGATGTGGAATAAAAGGCACACGAGAGTTTATCAAAAGAAAAACTGGAAAGGTTTGTACTGAGAGTATTTGGACTGAAAACATCACAAGCCTCTTCTTATTCTACCTCTTTTTGTGAATGTATCAGGACAACAGTGGGCAGTACAAAGTAATCCACATAGGCACTGCCTTTCATATGACATGCACATTTTCTGTGCTAACCAAATGGCACCTCACAGCCAAGCCTCTGGAAACCCAAAGAAAAAGCTACAATTTAATAGCCAGTCTGACCCAGACATCTCCCACTTGAGGTATAGAATTGCTGTCGGCTGCTGCTCTGGACCCTGGGGCACAGGTGTTTTCAGAGGACCAGTTAAATCCTAGGCAAACTGAATTGTCTGAGGGAAATGTTTGTATCTGCCTTGACTACAAACATCTGAGTACCCTGTATAAGCAGGGAAAATAGGGCAGCCAGCTGCTTGGCCTTTGTGCCTTGAATCCCAGTAGAAAGGGACACAAAGAGAAAGGGAAAAAAACCACTTATCTGGAGTCCCCTTCAAGAACAAGATTGCTCTGGTCTCACATTCTGCAAGAAACCAGCACACAACCAATAAGAAACTGCAGACTGAAAACCAGTGTATGAGGCTCTTCCAGTCAACCACTGCTTTACACTATATTACCTTCTCTGAAATAGTCATAAATATCAAGCCAAATTTGAGGGCTGTATATTTTGTTAGTTTAGAATTTTCCCTGGATATTGATTTTAATTGGTCAGTCGGGTATATTCATGCAAATAAACAGTAGCTCTATGCAAATAATATTCTATTATTTTGTCAGAATAAATATGTTATTTTATTAAACCTGACTTGGAGAAACATAACTAAGCAGAATAAAAATTGCCTAGAAATAAAGGGAGGAAACAATAAAAACCTTGTAAGAAGCAAATTTAGGGAAGAAAAAGGAAAAGAAAATCTGTATTACTTTGCTTCTATCAAATGTCTAAAGAAGGAGTCCCTTTGAAAACATTCATGTTTCTTTCATCCTTGCTTATTTTTACTGCAGAGTATCATGCAAGTCCAGCAGGTTGACTAGACAACGCTATGAAACACCAAATGTGTGGCAACGAATCATAGCTCTTTCTGATGGTTTTCAGTTTTTAATAAAGCCCTTGGCTCCAGCTCAAGTTGAGAAGATGGCAAAGGAATTTCATTAATAATCCTTTTCTTGTCAGTTGATAATTTTCTTCTTCTTCACACTAAAAACATCAAGGCCTTCCATTTCACCTTGTCTTCAGAGCAGATATAATATGAAAAACTGGAATTACTTATGGGTAAAAAAAGAAAAAAAGTGAAACAAAATAAACAGTCCTTTTCCATCTTACATGCAAATCCAAATAATCCTCTTCCTCCCACAGTTTGACCCAATTTTGCTTGGGCAGACTTTGTGCTTCTAAGCCAAGCACCTCTGAGACTGCAAACTTAGCAGATACTACTGAATGTGAGAGCACAGCTCTTGCACAACCAAATGCACTAAAATGTCAAGTGCACTCATTGCACTAAAATGTCCAGTGTACAGGCAACTTGCCTGTTCTAACCAGAAGTCCTCCCTCGGGCATGGTCACATAAATGCACAAGCTAAAGCCAAGAGTTTCATTCCTTCTGCAGTTTTCAACACGAGAATATCTGCCCAAGCTGCAGGAGGGAATGTTCTATTTGCAGGTAGGAGTATTTAAATATGTTCATCTGCATATCACCGTACATACTTGGAAAATGGATACAAATTAGTAGCAGAACACCAGAAAATGTCTTGATTTTATGCTTTATTGCAGATAAGCTACAAAGAAATCATTCCTTGCCAAACATGACACCATAGTTGAGGGACAATTGTTTTCTACCACAGAACAGGAACCAGCAAGTGGAAATATTTGCAGAGTTCCTTCTTTCGCTCTTCTCACTCTTTTCTTAACCCTTACACCTTCCACAAGATGAAAGCACTGAGCATCTTTACCAAGTATTTTTCAGAACTGCAGTCATTGACACAAATCCTCTCATTTTTTATTGATGCTTCCAAAGAGTAACACCTAAGAATCCCACTGCAGCCTAATGCTGCATGATTTCCTCCCCTCTTCAGCCATCAAAAGGAAATTATGGGAAAGTCTTAAAAATATTTTTTTTAAATTTATGTTCATAATATGCTATGTTTCTTTGTTCTTTAACTCTAGTTATTTTGTATGAAGTGGTGTACTTTGCAAATTTAAGAATCTTCCTTTTTATCTGGAATTTTTCATTATATGATCAAGCAGTCAGGATTCAGTCCTGTAGCATTCTCTGGATGCAGAAATTTATTCAAATCTAATGAAATAATTGAGGGATTATAAACATGGGGTGACAAAACCAGCACTGTAATCACTCTGTGACTTAGGCTAGGTCTATGTTAGCAAGCAGCAGGATTCCAACAGGAAAAGCTCTGCAGTGCAAAACAGCTCATGTGGGGGATGTAACCTCCCCCCTCTGGGTACTCTGGAAGGTTTGTTCCAGGCTGGCTCCATCAGTGGTTGGAGTGCATTTTTTTGTTATGTTTCAGGTGGAACATTTCTTACTGTGTCTTTTGGGGCTTCTCCACACAATGAACCAAAGATCAAAAAATACATACCTCACCTGAAACAAAACGTCAGTGTAGATGAATGCACACTTAAGTTTACCCTTATGAATAAATGGATGATCAGATTTAATCTGAAGTAAATCAAACCAATGGAAAGACAGCAGAGTAAAATCTTATTTCAGTAGAAATCTTAAGAGAGAGCTGTTGTGGAATAAAGTTCCCTTTATTTTTGGCTGAAAATTTGAAAAAATACATAGATTGAATAACTCCCTGAATCACAATTAGTTTATCACAGCATTGAGAAGCAAGTTCTAGGTGTAGGCAAAGAAGTCCCCTCAGACCAGCAGGTCAGCCAATGCCAGCAGCAGGCCCCATCACCCATCCCAGCACTACAGCTGCACCCCGAGAAACACTTGGACATCATGCCAGGACACAGTGCCACTGGCACAAAAATACTGGACAAAAATACCATGAGGTCTTCTCAGAAAATGCACAGGAATTTCCTTGATGCAAATTCTCATTTGCCAACAGAACCAAATTGGCAACACCAGTTTTCTAAAACTCCCCTTGCCCTGATTTCTATTCCTTTCCTCAGGAAATCAGTCTCCTTTTTCCAGTCCTTTGGTCTTTTTCTCCTCCATCTTTCCTGTGTTTTCCCTAGGATGTTATACTTTATATTTATTTATCAGCTGTAATGATATTGAATTTTGCTGTTGAGCTGAAAGCTGTTTCCCCTTCAGTAGGTCTGGTGGTAGATGCTCTGAGCAGTAACCAACTGGTCCCTCTGAATCTTTCACCAGACAGCTTTATATAGATCAAGGCAAACTGAGAGCCTGTTTTGCTGGCAAAAAAAAGGAGGAAAATCAGTTGGAGTACACAGCCCCCATCATCCATGAATAAATGGAGAGCAGAACATAAAATAAGAAACATCATGAAGATGACTTAGATAAGGAAAATTTTGCCCATGCTAACAAAAACTGGGTACAACAACCAAACTAGGTTATGGAAACAGAAGCCCATCCCTGTCAGGAAATCCATCAAGGAGGTCTCAGACAGATCTTCCACTTCAGAACCACAAAATGGGAATATTATGATGATTGGCATCTGGTCCTCCTGATGCAAGCTTTCCTATAAAAATAGGAAGGAAGAAAAGTTCTGTAGGACCATCATTCACATGCTCATTCTGCTGCTCATCACAGCAGGAATCTTAGTAAAGGTCTGATGTATTTCATTTTCCATTCTTTCCTGGATTATATCTGCAGACCATATCCTTATAAAAGGTGGTTATTAAGTACAGCGCTGAAGTGGGACAGAACAAAAGAAAGTCTGGAAAATTAATTAAGGATTGAAATCCTACAAATAAGCAGTTTGGAAGTTTGAACAGGCCTTCTCCAAAAGAAAAATTGTTCCCTGTCTTAATTGTTCTCTATATTTTTTCCATTAAGAACACTTGCCTGTATAGTCCCTTTTTGCTAAATTTAACCATAGCTAATTATGATTTTTTTTTGTTGGCAAAATTGTGTGGCTTACAAGTAGCACTATTTCACATTTATGCAGAGATAACCAAGATTTATAAATCTCACTGATATTAATTTTTTAATGCTAGAATATAAGAAAAAATTGATTTCAGAAAATGAGTTTATACCGGCAATCCTGCAGAGAGCTATTTAATTATGTTAGTCTCATTCTTTCATTTTAGCCTTTTCTTATGGTGGCCATGCTTTGTGAATCCTTTCTTGGACAGGGTGGCTGCTCAGAGCCGCTGCTCAGCACAACATCTGACAGCAACAGCAAAAAAGGTGATGTTCAGCCCACAGGTGCTTTCACCATCCTACTACAAAATTTGCCACTCCAGGACAAGTGCCTCTTGGAGCCCTGTCTGCACCCATGTGGGGTCTCCACTGCCAGCGATGGTGAACCACCATTGCCAGATATTTTGTGGAAAAGACTGATGCAGATACTTTATGTAACACCCCTGTAATTCTCTGTACTCTGTTGCTATGACCCAGTACTTGTTCATGTTGATCTCTACCTGTCTCTGTAGTGTTTTGCTTAAGGGCTCTTATCAGATAAAAGTTTTGGAGTACTCGGGACAAATTAAAAATTACTTTCTTTGAGAATTTTTGTCCTAGAACTTGCGTCATATTTTGATGTATTATGGGAAAAGTTAGCCCACAGATTACAGAAAAAGGCTAAGAAAAGAAAATATTATAGCCTTTTCAGTACTTAGAAATTAAGTAAATATGTATAAAGGTATTAAAATTATTTCTCTTTTTCAAAATTGGAGAAGTTGTTCAGATCCTCTGGTGATTCTTATCAGTACTGAGATAAGTAAAGACCATTCAAGCTCTTCAGAAGCAGAAACCATTGCCACTTCTTATTGCAATAGAAAATTAACTCTTTTCCTTCCACTGTCATCAGTGGATATTTTCCAAGGCGCTTTCATTTATTACTCTTAAACAAATTTCAGCACAAAAGAAAAGACTCCACAGCAAGAGACAAGCACTGTCACAGATAAATTATTTCCCCCAGCTTGCCAAGCTGCTTTTCAGAAAACAGATTCCAAAACCCAGGAATCCAAGGTTCCAGAGTTGTGGCATAAAGTTACCACACTATTACAAAGAAAATCTCCAAGTGATGGCACACAACATTATTCTGGTATTTCAAATCCGTCTTGGAACTTTAACATCTAGCCAGTAAGAAAACAAAATTACTAGAACCTTGATTTCCTGAGAAACCAAGTAAAGCTGAAAAATAAACCTTCAGGAGATATTTTATTCACCTTTTAAAAACTAGTTAATTGAATTTATCAATCACAGAATAACAGAATCATTTAGGTTGGAAAAGACCTCCAAGATCATCAAATTCAACCTTTGACCTATCACCACTTTGTCAAGTAAAGCACAGCATTAACTCCCGTGTCCAGTCATTTCTTGTAAAGCTCCAGGATAATTTTAATTTTTTTTTCCCCTTCTTAACTAAAAGGCTTCTAAAAAACTCCCAAAAACCCCCGTACTTTCTCAGTCTGAGCAAGACGCCTGCTTAGGGTGCAATCTCATCAAGCACATCGGATGCCTACAAACGAGGTGTTACAAGTTGTAAACACCAAAGAGCCCAACTCGATCAAGGTGACTCGATCACGGGATGCAGATCTGACCAGGATGCAGGTCACAGGACACCTCCATCCCCGCTCTGCTCCACAGGCGCGGCCCCAGGGCTCAGCCTCCTCCCCCTCCCAAGTGATTGGGGCTGACAAACCCTCTGCTCGAGGAAAGCCATTCTTTGCACCTCTGGGTCTCCGGGGGCCGGGCGGGGCGGGGAGCGCGGCCCCGCCCGCTGCCGGTGACGCGCCAGCTTCTCCGGGGCTCTGGGCGGCGGCGGGAGCGGCGGCGGCGNGTATCTGTGTGTGGCGCCGGGAGCGCCGGGGCCAGGGGTGCGGGCCGTCCTCCCGGGGCTGCGGGGCACGGAGGGGCCTTGCCCGGGCTCGGTGGCATCGGCCGCGCTTCAGGAGCCGCTCGGGAGCCCTGGCCCAGCGGCCAGCCCTGTCGCCCGGCTGCCCCGGCGGCGGCGCTCGGCTCCTGCCGGCCCTTTGGAGTGTGTTTTTCCGCCTGATCTTTAATAGAGGGCTCCGCCGCGGTTTACGGCGCGGTGACTGCTCTTAGCAATGATTAACGCCGGGCAGGGAGAAAATTGCGGTTAAGCCACTACTAATCTTGTTTTGGTCCACTCCTTTTTGTTTTGCTATAGCAAATCCATCGCCTTTGGCAACTGTGATCTAAAGGTCACAGGGATGTGCAGAAGCTCTGTTTATACATACACACATGTTGTTATTGTTGTGTATATACATTACATAACATACAGTATACATATACTATACAAATATATCAGGTGTATCATAGCATGTTTTTGTATTAAATGCGTCGTATTCGATGCACTATTCTGTTAGTCAGAGCACTGCCTTATGTTATTTTTAAATTCTGTGTTATCTAAGTTAAGCAGAGAAATTTTTAGGTATGTATGAAGACAGCCTGTGAAAACACAGTATGCAATTAAAACTAACTGATTTATAAACCAAAGGAAGTTCCAGTGACTGAGGGTTGGTGGGTTTGCCTTGGATCATGTTCTGGAGTTGGGCACAGAGGCACGGGGGCAGCTGCCAGTGCTTTTCCTTGAGGCGCCTGTGTTTGCTGCTCATCTCATGCTTGCTGGTAGCACCCCCCTAGACCACAGTCTCCATCAGATCAGGACAACTGGCTGGGTGTTCTCACAGCCCTTCAAGGATATGGCAATTCTAAGCAAATATTGCCTAATTCTGCTAGCAGTGTCCAAGGGGTAAAGGCAGCAGAAATGTGCCGCCAAGCTCTTGAGAATCAGGGTCTGGCCCACTCGGGTGTGTTTGAGGCTCGCACCTGGTATATGCCCACATCACCCATGACCCAAGGGAAACTGCAGCTGGAGTTCTCATTGCCCACTCTGCTTCTCCCANTGGCGGGTGAGCCGTGCGAGCGGTGCGGGAGCGGGATTGGGAGCGGGGGCTGTCAGACCCTCCGGACAACCGGGAGCCGCCGCGGCGGGGCCGGCGGGGCNCCTGATCTTTAATAGAGGGCTCCGCCGCGGTTTACGGCGCGGTGACTGCTCTTAGCAATGATTAACGCCGGGCAGGGAGAAAATTGCGGTTAAGCCACTACTAATCTTGTTTTGGTCCACTCCTTTTTGTTTTGCTATAGCAAATCCATCGCCTTTGGCAACTGTGATCTAAAGGTCACAGGGATGTGCAGAAGCTCTGTTTATACATACACACATGTTGTTATTGTTGTGTATATACATTACATAACATACAGTATACATATACTATACAAATATATCAGGTGTATCATAGCATGTTTTTGTATTAAATGCGTCGTATTCGATGCACTATTCTGTTAGTCAGAGCACTGCCTTATGTTATTTTTAAATTCTGTGTTATCTAAGTTAAGCAGAGAAATTTTTAGGTATGTATGAAGACAGCCTGTGAAAACACAGTATGCAATTAAAACTAACTGATTTATAAACCAAAGGAAGTTCCAGTGACTGAGGGTTGGTGGGTTTGCCTTGGATCATGTTCTGGAGTTGGGCACAGAGGCACGGGGGCAGCTGCCAGTGCTTTTCCTTGAGGCGCCTGTGTTTGCTGCTCATCTCATGCTTGCTGGTAGCACCCCCCTAGACCACAGTCTCCATCAGATCAGGACAACTGGCTGGGTGTTCTCACAGCCCTTCAAGGATATGGCAATTCTAAGCAAATATTGCCTAATTCTGCTAGCAGTGTCCAAGGGGTAAAGGCAGCAGAAATGTGCCGCCAAGCTCTTGAGAATCAGGGTCTGGCCCACTCGGGTGTGTTTGAGGCTCGCACCTGGTATATGCCCACATCACCCATGACCCAAGGGAAACTGCAGCTGGAGTTCTCATTGCCCACTCTGCTTCTCCCATTGACAGAAATGGCTCAAGTGAAGGGAAAGGTTTTTCTACTTGTGCTAGGAACAACTGAAACTGAAAGTAATGCAAGGCAAGGCTTTCCTGAATGACACAATACTGGACTTCCTTTAGAGAAGTGGAAATACCAACGTTTTCTTTGTGTAGAAGATGCAAATAATAATTATGCCTGACTCAGCCTAGGGTATTATTTATGATGCTTGACTTGAAATCCAGAAATCTCTTGTTTATAATGTATATTTTGTGTTGAATCTAAGGAGTATTTGCCTTTTAATGAATTTAAAGATCTTGCATTGGTACACCATGCTTGTATTCATAGAAATACTTGTACCTTTATTATAGATTATGATGATGATTATTATTTTACATTTTATTTGGAAAACAGTTATATTTAATTATTTTTTAAAAAGGAGGACAGTATTTTTAAAATATTACTACTAAGGATTTGTGCTCCTGTACCATTGCAAAACAGCTGTGCTTTTCCACATTAACTCCTGAAGAACAGCTGTTCTGGAGGTTAGCCAGCCCTAGTGTAGCTGCTTGAGCTAATTCTGTGATCTCTGCATGCCCACGGTGATGAGATGCTTTTAGCATAGGTGCAGCATATGGGTTGCACATGAGTGCTGCTCTGCTGTGCTGAGACTCCGAGTGTCCTGAGATTTCCCTTCCCAAGCACTCTGCCACACTAAGCAAAAACTACTGAGGATTTGGGTCAAACTGAGCAATTCTCAGGCATAAGAGCAAGTGGACCATTGAACCAAGCCATCAGTTGGCAAATGTGAAGTGACCTCTTGGTGGACTCTCACCATCGAGCCAGGGCTGGTGATGTGACTCATGCAAGGCAGTTCAGTGCTACCACTGAACAGATGAGGAACAGAACATAGTAAGGGTGAAGGCTCTGTTCACAGAAATTTTAGAGCCCTTACTGCTGCTGCTGCACATGGATCTCTTATAGAATAGCTTTTTCCACCCAAAGGCCATGGCAGTCATCAGTTTGAACATACCTAGCTAAGCAACTCTAGAGCACCTTTCCTTGATGCTTCCCTCCTTCCTTCCCCTGGCAGCTTGTTGCCCCTGCCACAGAACAGCGTTGCCTTTGGCCTGCTGGGCTGAGCCTGCTGGTCAGGCACGTGCTTCGGTGTGGTGTTCTCCTCCGCCCACCCTTCTCCTGGGGAATGAGAGATACTGTCAAGGATACCAATGCAGAAGTTGGGGCCTTTCTGACCATAAAGGGCTGAATCAGTCTTGTGGCCTCATTTTAGTCAATTTTTGCTCAGTATGTTTCCTAATTGCCATCATTTCAGTCAACTGCAACCTTCTCTGCTTGTATCATGCAATTTTGTAACTTCTTCATGTGAAAGAAGGAAGCACTTCTCTGGCAGGTTGATTTAAAAAGAAAATGCAAACAAAAAACCCTAAAGAACAAAACCCACACTATGATAAATCATAAAGCAAAAAAGTTGTGGACATGTACTCAGCAGCATGGACTGCTGGGGGTATTTCTTGCTTCCTGGGAGTAGGTAGGTAGTATAAGACAGGTGACAAATTTGGTGTATCATATCTCTGCAATGTGTCACATGGATCTTATTTCCATGCCTGTGGTGTGTCGTATGCATAAGGTTTTGCCTTTTGTAAACAGAGAAGTAAAAGAGATCTTGGTAATTTAGGATAATGTGGTTTTTCTTTCTTCTCATTAAACATTTTGCGTATTTTTATCATCTAAAAAAAAAAAAAAAGCCCTCAGCAACGTTTTTGTTCTTCCAATAAAAATACAAAGCAAAAGGCATGCCTATGTGTCCTACAGGAATTTCCTGACTTCTTGGCAAGATAAGTCTTGGAATAGAGAAGTAAATCATGCTTCATGTCTACAGGGAGCTACATGCACAAGTTTGCTGCGTAGTATTTGGCCCTGGATCTTTGTATCATTGCTTGCTAAATCTCTACACAGATCTTAAGAATAGAAACACCTTTTGTAAGCATTCTTCTTCCCAAGATGGGAGGGAAAAGAACAAACGCAGAAGAATCCTTGATTAGTCTGTTTACAAAACATTCATGTTTTGTATATAGACACTGAAGGACAGGAAGGCAAAAATAAAAAGCTTGTCATGCCGCTTCACTGGTGGCTGCAGGAATGATCTCTCCACCCACAGAAAGCGGACTGCCATCACGATTTTCTTGTTGGCAGAAGCTCCAACTGAATCACAAGCTTGGTCAACAGCTCTCTGTGCTCTTAAAATCAAGCATCTGTGGGAGGGAAAGAAGAAGCAGAGAAACTGCAAAGACAGCCTGGAGCTGAAACCACTCACAGCAGCTCTGGCACAGACAAACCGTCGTGGTGGGAGGTGTTGCAGGAGGAGCAGGGTCTCCTGAGCAATCCCTCTGCACTACACATAGCACCAAAGAGCTGCCTGTGCAGCATCCAGCAGTTTGGGCACAGGGCAATTGCCTGATGTGTGTGACTGGTGCCTTTCAAGGTGGCTGTCCAGAGGGATCCAAGACACTTGTATGAGGCTGGCACCCTGACATATGACCTACAGTTGATCCACTCTCTTCTTGGGCAGCAGCTGAAGAGTAAGTAGGACACCTTGTGAGCATTCACAAAGACACTGAACATCTAAGTTTAGCTGTCTGAATCCTACTTGTCCAGATTCCTGTAGACCAGGCGGAACAGTGGGAATTTTAATAAAACATAATCCAGTGATGAAATCACAGATGGTCCTGCAATTCCCACAATGTTCCTCCAGGGATCCTCTTTCAACTTGGAGAAATTCAAAACAGTATTTTTCTTCTTAAGGTCTAATTAGTGAAATGTCTTCACAGAACCCTTTAATGTCCTCAGGGCTCCTGATTTCAGTTTCCTTTCTGATTTTGTTGGGTCTGTTCTCAACAGAGAAAGGAGCTCTAAAGGAATGAGGAGCCCACACTGTCTGCCGCCCTTTGTGCTGGCCTTGACTTGCCCCCCAATATGCTTACTCCTTCAATACTTAGAGGACAGACATAAATAACACACATACTACGTTCTTACTTGTTTTCTTCTGTTTTGCTGAAAGTCTGCTATTAAACAGGGTATGTCTCTGGATTGATGCAGGTGTGTTTTGTGCAGGTGTTGCTCAAGGTATTCACAGTACACCAGCACTGCACGTTGTCCCACTGTCACCTCGGCATGACTTATGTCAGACTGTCTCCCAGTATGGCAGGTGAATTCATCAACAGACATGAACCTTGCAAAAACCATTACAAAAAGCATCACCCTGTGGGCCCAGCCCAAAAGGAAGTCCTTGATTGGATTGAAGGGAGTTTCTCTTTCCTGGAGCACCTTCATGTGACAGTTGGTGTTACAGATTGTCACAGAGCTGAGGGGAAGGATGCCCACCAGTGAGTTCCATTTGTTTGAGAACAAGTAAACCAGCAATGATTTCATTATGGATCTTCTCTCTGGTAACTCTTGTGCACAAAAAGAGGAAGCAATTTACCCTCCATGCCTGCTTTTTTGTGGTATGAAGGAATTCCTGTTTCCTGGTATTGAAAGGATTCGTGGCTTAAGAAAATTACTTCTTCCTTTCCCTTTCTTCTCTACCAGAGATGTCTAGGAAGATGCACTCACTTAGCTTAGACTACGTTTGAAATGTAGCTTAGGCTACATTTCAAAGCCAAATGTTCTACTCCTGTAGTAAAGCATCTATTTTACTGTAGAATTGACAGTGAGTAATTTAGCCTGACCTCTGTTTGTGTGCTGCCAACACATCCTTCAAGTTCCTGCTCCTCCTCTCCCTCAGGGAGGCCCTAACTGCTCACCTACCTTGCTTCTCGTGTACAGCAACAGTCACCAGGTTCTAAGTTTTGCCTTCTAATAGTCTCATTGTTTTAATTGTGTAATGGTGATGTGTGGTTTTAAATTAGTCATAACTTTAACTTCTGTTTTAATGAGATCTTCAGTTGTATTCCCAGAGGGGAAGGCTTTGTTTTCTCAAGAGCAATGTGCCTTTTCCCAGAAGAAATGAATTTCTACTGATGACATATGAAAAGGTGAGGTGGCGGTGGAGGGTGTTGAGGAGTGGTTACAGGGAGAAGGCACATGTCTGCAAGTCTCAGGCACTGAAGAACATCTTGATAATGCCAGAGCCTATGACGCGCCAGGCACTTGTGTATAAATAGTCACACTGGCATGTAGTGTCATTGCAGTCGTGCTTTGAGAACAGCTGAATCTAACAGCCTTGTCTCTGATGCACAGCCCAAAGACACCCTCACATGTCTTCGGACATGTGAAATAATGAGACTAGTGTTTAATGGCTGAGACACGAGTTGTTGTGCTCCCCAAGGATTTATGACTACATGGCATTTGTTAGATCAGTCTGGCCACTGGTGGCAGGTATGACTGCTTGGAGTTGGGGAAACAGGAAGGTAGATCACTCATTCCAGAGGAGAGAAAGCCCCTTGTCTCCCCCTCTCTGTGTGGATAAAGATGAATCACAGAATATGCCAAGTTGGAAGATCTGTTCGACCTGCTGGCTGGGAAAAAGGTGTTAGCAGTAGGTGTGTAATACGGTGCTAAACCTTCGAGTAGAAATGCAAGATCCTCTCCCAGCTGAGGTCTTTTTCTGTGAGCTTTCCACAGCTGAATCACAGGGGTTTAATGCAAACCCTGGTAGGTTGGTGTTAATAGTCCAGGTCAGCTTGCAACGAAAGTGACTTATTTTCTCGTGAAAACTACCCATCAGTATTTGCACCAAACCTTGTAACTAATGCAAGATAACTGTAAAGTTCATGTGGAGTACTGTGGAATACCTTTAAGAAAGCATAAGGCAATCTTTAGGCTTCAGTCAGACTGGGAAAATAATATCCTGTTCTAGGGCATATGTGCATAAGCAATGATTTTCTTTTAAAAAAAGGATTCTTCCATTTTCTCCAGGGTTTCCAGAGTCACAGATCCTCCAGACCAAGGCGAGTTTTGCACATTAAATATCTTTCCTTAGATATTTTTTTTTTTTTTTCCTTAGATAGGTTTGCTTGGAAAAATAAGGCTTTGGGATTTACAGCATCTGAACAACACTGTGGCAAACACTAGTTGACACTCCAGAATTATTTTGACCACCTGAGGATCACTAGAGCTTCTGTCATTCCTACCTCGGGTGGTAATTGACTTGTCCTAGACATCTGAAATATAAGTGTGTTCGCAGTGTGGAAAAATCATAATTGGGTTCGTGTATATGATTGCCCTTTCAATGAATTTCTAGCAAAGCTTAATTCTAAGGAGTGCTGTCTTTTCTCTGTAAGCTTGGCTAAACTAGGTAACTTTCCAGCCTTGAATAGCTTTATTCTCTCTTTAATGTAAACGAAATTCCAGATTTCAGCAGTCAGTTAATAACTAGCTTTTACAATTGCAAAAGTTGTGTTGTTTTTAGTCTAGATGACATCCATTCTCCTTCCTATTCTCCTGCTAGAACAATAACACAGACCCTGTCAAGGATAGTACTGTCCTTACAGAGTTCTTTCTGAGTACGTAAAGCACTTGCCTGTACATAATGTGGTGCAGGATTTGAAACTCACCTGTAATGGGGAATGCATCCTCAGTAATGATTGTTTACACCTCTGGTGGCACTAGTGACCTGATTGTGTCAGTTCTGCAGAAAAGTTACAGGCAGTGAGGAGCAGGCTGGATACCTGCAGTGGGGCTTTCTTCTGTGGGCTTTCCAGCTACAGGGGTGTGTGGTAACTAGTACCTTCAGCTCCTGCTTTTTCTGGGCCATTGGTTTCATCGAGGTGCCGTGATTGCAGTTCGGTTCTGCGATCCACGCATAGCCCTGGGACTGTAATTGTCCCTGCAACATCACTGTGTTTCTACAAACCAGTAGAGCTGGAGAGGATCTCTCGGTGGTTTTCAGATCCCACCAGCCATGTGATGGACATTTAGTACGGATTTAACTGTAGGACCACAAAGTGGTACTTCAAATACGCCTGTACATAATGTGTAGGTTTCAACTGGTTTAGTTAAAGGTGTGGTTATATAAATTGACACGTTCTGTTTCAAGACTGGATTGTGCTTTTTTTGGCCTGAAGTAAATACCTTTAAGTGAACTTGGAATAAGCGTTATTTAACACAAACCAGTTTCATCTCAATCCACTGCTTTCCAATAGGCTTGCCATACAGATCTGTGCATTCTGCTCATTTAGGCAGCACCTGCTCTGTGAGTGTGAAATCTTTCTCCTACTGAAGGCAGAAGTTGTTGTTCAGACCACTTCGTGGTCTACTTGAATTCATGTTGGAAAAATATCACATGGGTTTGGGCACTGTGAAAGCAAGCTGTGGGCCGTACTTGTCCTGCAAGCATCGAGTTTTCTACCTTTGCTTTTCTTATCACTTGATCTTGAACCAGTGTTTGTTCCAGGCTGACCAGCAACTTCTTTGACTTGGCTGTGATGGCAGAGCAGTCAAGCCCAAGTGCTACTTTTCTTCTCTCCCTCCCATTTTTGTGTATTTGCCATGCCTTCTGCTGTTCTCTCAGAACTTCAGAAAGATCACAGATGAGCCTCCTGTGCCAAGAGTTGGCCAAAAGTTAATATTAGTCTTATAAAGTCATGGTGCAGCAGTGGGGTGAAAGCAACCAAAATCACATCTTAATGTTCAGTAGGCACAAAATAAATGAGAAGTAGAAAATCCAGGGATATGGATGAATCACTGATTTTCAGCTTGTTTTTCTTACTGGTCAGTCTCATGAAAAGTTTCTCCTGCCAAATGCTGTTTGTTTTTCAAACTGCCTGCTTTAGTAATAAGTAACACTGTTTAGAAGCTATTTACTTCCAAAATACTGTTTTCATGCCACTGGCACAGGCTAGCATCTAGAAAGATAACAAAGCCTGTTGAACAAGTGAACTGCCCAGTCGAATTCACTGTTAATACAGTCTTAAATGGTTAATTTGATGGTTGATAGACCTAGCCCACAAACCAGTGCAATATGTGGATGCAGCTACACAGATGTGACAACAGGAAGATTTTGTGTCAGTGATGGGCCGTCTGATACATTCTTCAGGGGAAGAGAGCCCGAAGAGTGAACTGCCATGGTGTGAAAGACTGGACGTCTGATCCAGCTGCGCTGTTGCAATGATCCTTCTTGGGCTTGGTCCACTTAAAAGACAGAAGAGACACAACAGTTTGAGGAGAGTTGATCAAAATGTTTTGTGGGCACACTGTATTGACTGCAATATTTCCTGTCTTACCCACTGTTTTGAGCTGCAGTTTTACAGACTACTTAGGATCAATCTATCTCAGGATGTTACTGCTTAGCTGTTAATTTTATTTTTGACTGTGTCTGTGCTGGGTCTTTCCCAGCCGTCTCCCCAGACACATGTCATCAGACTGGGACTTCTAATTCTGTGGTTGCGGCCAAAACTATCGCTTTTGCTTTACTTTCCTTTCTGGGCCCAAGACCGAACACTAACACTTCCTGGATTGGAGCAGGTAGCACATCACAAAAATAGATGTTTTGATAGCATAAGGAAATCCGCAGCAGGAAGAAAGCCAAGATAAAACATATAGTGCTAAGTAACAGCAATTCAAGCAGCAGACAAAAATTGTATCATAAATTAGAAGAATTTGAAATGAGCAAAAAATGAGTAATTTCTGGCACGTGAGATTCAAAATGTTCCAGCGGATGAGTCAGGAAGGGAAGGGTCAGGTGATGGCAGCCTCTACCTCTGAGAGACAGAGACGCAAATGTAGCAAGATAAGACTGCATGGTATTCGCTGATTTTTGCTCTGCTTACTCAGCAGCAAAGATACAGCTTCCATCAGCCCTTCTTTTCCTGTGATAAGTAAAAGTTAGTTATTACAGAGATACCTTGAGAAAGATACTATTTTTAAGGCAACTTAATTTAAAGACTTAATTCCTGAGAGAAACATGCATTTTTCAATGAAAGACATACATTGTCTGAACCTTCTTTCAGAAGCAGCATTTAATTTTTTTCTTAGGAATTTAATCTGTGTCCTGAAATGCTGAGACTTTAGTCTCTCTTTACAACCCCCATCTTGTTGGTTTCTAGAAGTAACAGCTGTCGGATGTGTTGTTTGTAACTGGCATCGTGTGAAAAATACCTCGGGGTGGCTTATCTGTCTGTGTTGGTGTACCTTGAAAGATCTGTGTATGGTTTATGAGCGCACAACGTGTACGTCCTCACTCATCACTTCTGCAACTGAACGGAACTGTCACTTGCAAAGTACACGGGTGCTACTCAGCAAGTGGATTATCCTGGAAGTTACTTGCTGCTTTCCCGTCTCAAAGGTAGTTTCAGTGCCAGTGGTGTGCCTGTTCTGTGTAAGTATCAGTAAGAAGCCTAGTGCCTGTCCACTATTTTCCATGTTGAGTACAGCTGAAAAGATGGTTGAATTTGCTGGCTTGCCAAGGTTGCTGTTTCTTCTGAAATTGATTTCTCCTACCTCAAGGGATCTCAGAAGCTCTGTGGAGCAAGCATGCTTCCTGAAACTTTACCTTGAAAGTCACCAATGCTTCCCTTCGAAGACTGCCTTATCTCTTTGTCAGCCTTCTGAAAAGGTCCTAGCAACAAAACCTGTGATTATGTATGCCACAAAATAATTTGGTGTAGTTTGATCTACTTCTTGTCCACCATAAGAATTGGAAAGAGTAGCAAAGGCCAGCTCACATGGCAGACCAGCTTGACAGGTGCCTGGAAAACAGAGGAGCTGGAGCTGCAGGAAGGTTTTGAGTGGTCCCCAAGATGTCTGCAGAAGCAGTGGCAAGCATTAGCCCTGAGTAATAAATAATTACCATGACCAACTCTGGCATGTACTGTTCTTTTAGTGACATGACCCACAATTACTGTTCTGTAGTTGTTGCCTAAAAGCCCAAGATGCCAGTGTTAGCCTTACCAGTAGTTTCTAATATGAGAAAAGCAAAGTAGTAGTTGCTCTGAGATCAGCAACCCACTGAAACTGCAGGATATCCATGAAGTCCTTTGGTTGTGCGTATGTCTGCAATTTGAGCCTGAAAAACAAAAACCAAAACAGACAAAACCACCCCCCGCCCCCAAAAAAAACCAAACCAACCCAACAAAAAAAAGAAAAGAATGGGGAAACATCTGGTGCTCTCTCCTACTCTGAACAGATTTCTTAGTACTTCTTCCTTGTTTATCTTTAGGCTCTTAGAGGTTTCACAGAGGCTTGGCGGGTAAGTCGTGCTGCTGTCCAGCAATATGGTATTAACTTGATGCAATTCAAAGCGTGGTACAATACCACTGTAATTGGAAATCTGTGACCCTCACCTGACACTGTAATCCTTGTGATGTATTTGTTTTGGAGGGTAGAGGGAAATTAGTATTTTCATTAACTCTTTGATTCTCAAGTTCCTCTGAAATTAATGAAAGTTTCTTGTATAGTGTCTTTTTTTTCTTCTGGTAAAACACATCTTCATAGCCAGGAAGATGGCAGGACAAGGGAATGGCTGACTGGGGAGAAATGCTAATGTAATGGTTAAGGACCATTACAGGACCATAAGACCACTGTCTTATACCTGGTGGCCATAAACAAGTGTTTAGAAATCAAATGGAGTGAAATTCCATGGGAAGGAGTAGTTAACTAAGCATCTTGGCAACAGTGCCTGGGAATTAAAAGTGCAGCCACAAAGGCACGGTATTTGGCAGTGCCTTTCTACATTGCATTGTGGTTGAAGGGAAGGTGTGTGAATTCTGTCAGTGGTTTGGAAAAACCACTTGTTCTTTTAAAAGCAGTTTAGACAGTGTTCTTGTTTTTTGCTCAGTAGTGAAGTGATTCTGCTCCTGCTGTAATACAGCACAGATGAAACAGGTACCTTGAGCCTGGGAAGTGCGAAGGATTTGCTCAGGGGGTACTTAATTTTGTTGATGTCACTAAGTAGGCTGCGGCCCCCTGACTGTTGTGTAGAGTTTAGATGAAAACGCGGATGTCTTTCATACTCTTTTCGCCTCTGACCAACAGATCCTTACAGTAATTTGCTGAGGGAGGGTGAGGCAAATAACCATCGGGATAGATGAAAGGAGGAAAGATGCTCTGTGCACAGTCTGGAGTTTCAGTCCTCACCATCTGGTTCATGAACAGTGAGGAACAGAAATGAACTCATGACTCTGATCAGTGCAGTTGGGTTTGACCCCAGGTGTTAAGGTGGAACAGGTGAAGTAGAAGGCATTTGCTTACACTGAGTTTGAGTTATTCCGGATTGACTGAAGGTCCCTGCTTGAGGAACAGCATTTGAATAAGATCTTTCCCATCAATAAGAGCAGGAGTTCTGTGATAGCCGTGTACCCGATTGCTGTAATACACTCATACATATATAATTTTCTTTTTTTTTTTCTCCAAAACTGGGGAATAAGGCCTCAAAATGTTGCCTATTTCTTGTATTCTGAGGTTGTAGAGTAAGTCACATCTATGTCACTGCTGGGCTAGAAGACCTTTCCATGGATATATACAGTATATTTGATCTTACAGTTTCAGGCACTTTTGTTCCATAAACAAGTTAGCATCGCTTTCTCCCACTTGTTATCCTTTTATTTGAAACCTATAGTAATATTTCATCCATGCTTCTGACTAGCTGTAAGTTAGTACTAAGTGGGGATTTAGCTCCTTTATTTCCTACTCCCTTGGAACAGCAGTGGCACAGGTGTCTCAGGAGATGCTCTTTCTGCATCAGTGACTTTCCCTGCCAGTGGCTGACCTTTAAGAATTAGTCCAGAACCTGAGGCTTCTGTAAATACAGCAAATGCTCCCCAAAAGAAATTTGCATTATCCTGTCCCAAATCGTAGTAGTAGTTATGTTTTAGCATGGAATTGAGTTTTTTATAGGTTTGGGGGTTTTTTGAACACTCCAGAGCTTCTCTTACTTATTCTTTCTGTTCCTTCCCCTTCCACCATCACCTCTGCATGTGTATTTTCCTTACAAATCCACGTGGATCACTTGCCTTTCAGGAATATAGTGTGGCCAGGTGCACATGGGCATGTTCTTTGATAGTAAACTCCATGCATGCAACTGAACTTTCTACAGGCTGTAAATGAAAATTTCTAAGACTTTTTTTTGAGTCTTAAGGTGAGCAAAACATAAATTGCAGGAAAGACTTGTAAACATTTAGAGATTCAATTTTTATCTCTCTCTTTCTCGGTCATATTGAAGCCTTGAATGAAAGTTTCATTTGATACTGATGATGGGAACAACGTTGAAAGCACAGCTGAGGACTTTGCTTGTGACTGGATAGTACTTTCAATCATCACCAAGGTCTAAAAATAAATCACACTTCGCCATTAAAGCCTGAAGGTGGTCATTTAGTTACGTGATCAGAAATAACCAAAGGTGGCTAGATGGATGAGCTGACTACCAGCATTTATCCTTGAGAGCAAACACTGGCCATGTGGAATGCGTGAGCACTCCCAGAGCAGATAAGGAAATTGCATAGGCCACTGCCCAGTAATGAGTGAAATCGTAAAATTTCAGTGCAGCTAAATACAGCTACTAGAGAGGCAGCCAGGAGGGCTTGCATTTGTTTTTGCTGTTTTTAGAGCAAGTGGTTTTTGTCTGTGCTACTGCTTGAGTTTTCATCTTTCAGTTTGGGAATGCTGGGGAGAAATTACTTCCTCCTTTAGGAGCAAGCCATCTACATGATAAAAGGTTATTTCCCTAGTAATGTTAGATTATCTGTTTTAGTTTAGATTTTAAAATAAAAAGGAATCTATAAAAAATGAAATAAAATATAATACTTGATATTATTTATCTGTTACCCTTAAGAAGAGCACTGCAGTTTATCTGTTTTCCCTAAGAAAAGCACTGCAGTACTTGTGGGTTTTTTTCCCCCCTCTTCTTCCTGATTCTTTTTTAGGCACAGGAAGTATGGCAATTCATCCTACGTAATCTTTTTGCTTTTGAGTGGTTGTTGTTGGCAGTTGTGGAGCTGTTCCCTGGCAGTTTTGTTGGTTATGCAATTAAGAACTATCAAATATATGTACTGGAAGGAGCAGTTGATATAGTAAGTATATGAAACTAAAAGAAAAAAGAAGTCTTCAGATTGATAATGGATCAGAAGCAGAACAAAATCGTACTCAAAGCAATGTGGGGGGGTTTTCCCAGTCACAACAGAAAGTGTTTTATCAATGCTACAGATCTACCACTGGCTTTTTTGATTCTGTTTCCCAGCACTCGTTCATTTCTGTCAGAGGAAATTTTTTTCAGAGTAAAAGAGACCAAAAGCCTTCTGTTTGTCTTCTGATGGCTACTTCTCTCCATCACTGGTATTCTGGGTAGGTTTTTTCTCAAGATAAAAAGATAACTTCTTAAGCAGAAGTTTCACTGGCTTCACTGTGTTTTCTGCTTCACTGGCTTCTCTATGTGTTACTGAAGTCCCCAAATATATATCTTGCTACCAGACAGAATATTGCATTCAGTACATTTGCAAGTGGCTGCAGCATGACTGGGCAATCTCACTGAAATCAGTTTAAAAAGGCAGCTTTGAGCAGTTTGCATTTCCATTATTGATTTTTTTTTCCCCAAATTACTTGATGAAAAACTGATGTATTTTAAATATTTTAGGAAGCTTTTTGGTGTTGAAATCTTAATTTTTTGCCATTAAATATTTAAAATTGTGGTGGCTATTTGGAGTTTAAGCTGTTCTTGCTAACCTGCACCAACACATAACTCGGCCATTAGAAAAACAGATGACAAAATGAAATGTGCTATTTCAGCCTTGTCATTTGCTAGCAGTGTTAGGAATGAGATATTTTGGGCTTGCATAATTTCTCACTTAAATCAGCTTAGAGACAGGAGAGAAACACACTGCAGAATCTGATGGAATAAAGATACATTACTAGAAAAAAAATTTGAATTGCCATTTTGAAAAAAGCCACAACAGATTCAACCAAATCAGAAAGGGGGGATAATAACATCAAACTATGTAGGTTTACAACTATATTTAATGGGGAGAGACAGCAGAAAGAATCTTCACACAGCCCAAGCCCAACACAGTGTTTTGTGAGGCTGCACCTTGAGTCCTGTGTCCAGTTCTGGGCCTCACTTGGAGAAGGACATTGAGGTGCTGGAGTGAGTCCAGAGAAGGGCAAAGGAACTGGGGAAGGGTCTGGAGAGTGAGTTCCATGAGGAGCAGCTGACGGAGTTCAGCCTGGAGAAAAGAAGGCTCAGGGGAGACCTTATTGCTCTCTACAACAGCCTGAAAGGAGGCTGTAGTGAGGTGGGGATCAGCCTGTTCTCCCAGACAACCAGTGACAGGACAAGAGGACATGGCCTCAAGCTGCACCAGGGGAGGGAGATTCAGGCTGGACCACAGGAAGGATTTCTTCACAGAAAGGCTTTTTAAGCATTGGAATGGGCTGTCCAGGGAGGTGGTAGAGTGACCTCACTATCCACGGAGAAGTTCAGGAAACAACTATACATGGTCCTTAGTGCCATGGTCTAGAGGACAAGGTGGTGGTCAGTCAAAGGTTGGGCTTCGTGATCTGGGAGGCAACCTAAATGATTATGCAATTCCTTGAAAGGTCTGTGATGTGTGCTTGTGCTCTCCTGTGAGGTAAAAGCCATTTATCTCCCCAAAAGGAAAGTTCCTAATATACTTTTTGCATTAACAGCAGTTAGAACCAGTGAGCCAAATTCTTACCCCCGTCTTGCAGAGGTGCTTGACACTGCTGAGCCTGTGCAGCAAGAAATGTCCAAGTGCTCTTCTATAATTTCAGCTCAGAACATACATGCCAGTTAAGCATAAGTAAATGGAGTTAAAAAAAGAAGAAAATTTGAGTGTGTTTTTGATATTCCTATTTTATCAGTACCATTCTAGCTGTAGAAGTGAAGTGATGGCCTTATCTTTATGGAGATGGGAGCTGTACAATGGCACCCTTTAGGATGAAGTCTTATGTATGGGCATTTTTATTTGGAAACAGAATATCTTTTTTTGATATAACTGATCCTATAGAAATTTGACAACAAAGTGTTTGTTCCAAAATAATTTCCTGGTCAAAGAAATGTATGTGGGCTTATCTTTGTACCGTGTTTTATTAAAATGGGTGGAGTTTGTAATTTGAAAGTGTTTGTAAGAGGCATCAGGCAGGGGTGGGGTATTCAGCACTCTTTGGCTGGGCTTGACCTCAATATGTAGCTGTATAATAACAATAGCAGCTTCAAGCTCTCTATCACTAAACAGGAGGTGGTGTTTATATAAGCTGGCAAGTAAATAAAGCTGTCCTGCTCTTCCCATGTGGGTACCTGTCCTGAGCAAACTGACCAGTTTACTGGACTGCAGATGCAGTTAAAAGCTTATTGGGATTTTCAGTGAAAGAGTAGAGTTAAAATGTAAGTTAATAACATTCTGTTCCGATTTGGTCTAATTATACCCTTCCCTACATGGAGGTTTGAAAACCACGGACGCTGTGAAATTTCGCCTGAGTTTTAGCTAGCCTGCAGGATCCAAGCAGTTTGTGTCTCCAGTTCTCTGAATTTCAGAGAAGTGGTTGAGAGGGGCATTTGATTCTTTTGACTCAGATGTTTTAGAGTCTCTGGACCTCAGCTGCAGTCACGCAGACCTGTGCTTGGGCACCTGGGAGTGAGGCACAGGCAGCACTGCCTCGGCTGTGTTTGTGCCCTGGGAATGCTGGCAGAGCGGAGGTGTTGGGAGGTGGGTACGAGGTTGAACCCTGAGATGGCTCTTGGAGCAGAGAAGAAAAGCACTGACTTCCAGAGATGGACAGGCATCACTGGACTGTCAAGTATGACAAATATATAGAGCAGGGGACGAGCCCAGTGCTTCTAAAAATGGATTTTTTTAAAATGGATAAATTCTGAGATATAGTTAATGCAAACATTTTCTGCTATATATGGCACTAAGCCTGGCTTTTTCCACTGTCTACTAATAAATAACAAAAGTGATGATGACCTTTAAATAAGTACTACATGCCAACCTGTTGTCTGGTTTTTTTTCAGGTTTTTTTTTTACTACAAACCAGTGAAGATGACGCCAAAACATGAAAAACAGGTAAGTTGTATTTAAGCTTTAATAAAAAAGGATTCAAGTGTGGCAGTCGTGGATTGAATTTCATTAAGGTTCGCATGGATCAGGGAAGATTGGTTGTATTCTTCATACTTTTAGTTGCCAGGATACAGAATATTCTGGAATGATGCAGTGCCAGTTCCTTCTGTTAAAGTCTGATAGAAGAATCAGATATTCATTCAGAGTAAGTGACTGTGCATAAGGGGCTCAGACACTGAGATGGGAGAGAAGGATTTGGATGGAGTCTTCTTCTTAATCAGTCTTTAGATATTTTATAGGACATAATGGTTGGAGCTGGGTCTGGACTCTGATCACCACCACAAGAATCCCACTTGCATGTTCTCTTCTGCTCAGTCCGATGAACATTACAAGTTTCAACAAATTATTTTGTCTCAGCTGTTAGTCTCTTATCAGCCTTACTACGCAGCATGCATGGAGGGAAGATGCCAACACCCACAGCATGAAAAGCCCCATGTCTTTTGTGGCTGATCCTTTTACTAACAGGCAACCTGATGGGATACACTATTTTTCTTGGAAGCTTTGTGGAAAATTACTCTTCACGGGTTATTGACTAATCAGATGTGTAACAGGAGCACAAGCTTATCACCTGATACAGTCCTGAGCACAGTCCTGAGCACAGACATTTGAATTAAAATGCAGCTGAAATGATTAATACAAATAATCAACCAATGTGAGATTGTTTTTGTTCCTCCTTCTTGTGGTAATTTTCCCGTCATATTAAAAATAGATATTTCCATGTCAGATTTCCTATTTTCCTAGTAGGAAAATGTTGGAGACTTCTGAGAAGGACACGTTTTTTGTAGTCAAATTCCATATAGTCAGGCTTCTGCCTTATCCTTGTCTCTGAGGAATCCATTGCATTATGCAGAAATATATCCAATGAGAAAAGAGAGAAGGGGAAGCAAAAAGAAAGAGAAAAATGAAAAGAGAAAGATTTCTTGTGTTTGCTTCAGCTGCCTTTTTGGGTTATTTTTCCTTTTGAGGCAGATCCAAATGGAACATTTTGTTTTTCCATGCTTGTGTCTGTGTGACCTCAGTGCTGTCCTTTTACTCTGCTGTCGACACTCATGTTCTTTGCATAGATCTATAACCATGAGAGAGTAGTGTAATCCAGGTTTGGGTGTCACTTTGGCCATTTTGTCATTTATGTGTGACCCTATCTACTTGGACTGCTCCTAGCCTTGAGGACAGGGTAGCAAAATACCACCAGTGCCATGCTTAAACTGGCTGGTCTAGCCAGGAATTAAAAGGCACATCCAGCCAGAGAAACTGCTCTGCAATTCCTGCTTGTTAAGTAGTTATGATTACTTTTGGGGCAGATTTGAAGATTCTGAATATTCATGAGGATGTTCAGGCCGGTGTGGCTGCTGGGATCCATATCAATGCTATAGCGTTAGCAGTTTGGATAGAAAATATTTTGCCTTTGAATTTATCAGTTTCCGGAGAAAAGGAGTAAATGGAGATTGCACATCTTTCAGTAGCTTTCTCTTGAGTATATATTGTTCCCAGTGCAAGAGGCCTCCATGCCCAAGCCTGGACACTTTTAAGTGTCAGCAGCAAATATTTGTTTTGAGAGAATTGTTGCACTGAAGCGTTACAGGATGTTACATATTCTTGAATGCATTGATAAAAATGCATGTATTGTGCCCCTCAATTAAAAAAAACCCCAACAATACAACCAAGAAAAAACCAAAAACCAAACAAAACTGAAAATATGTGTAATGTGGCATAATAGCTAAATCTGCCATTCTGGAAAAACCAAGCAGCACTGGGCAGGAGAGGAAGACACCTTGTACAGGATTGCAGCTGGCAAAAGTAAAAAGTCCCTGAAACCTTGGCTTTCTTTGTACTGAGTGTCCCACGTTGTACAGCTGGACTGCAATACTGTTTTGTGACAAATGGTTGTTAGTCTTCAAGTGGTCTGTGGGAGGGAGAGGTCAGCATCACCTCCCCCACGTGGACAGTGCATTACTTGAGAATAGACACGTCTATCGAGAGTATCCTCATTTTTATAGCAAGATGGGGAGGGAGTGGAATGCATACAGAGGAGAAAGGCAATTATTGCTCAATACTGTTGTAACCTCCTGATTATTTGTGACCAGGGAATGCAGGGTCGACTGAGCATGCAGCAGCAATCTCGCAGAGGAATAGTCTGCCGCCTAACTCTGCTTGGACCATAACATAGCCTGTATGTGAATATTGGCCTTTACAAGCCTACTTCTCTAGGGTTGCAAAAGCATGGGCACCTTTTCTGGCCGTGGCTCATCATTTATACTTGGTGGTTAGGTCTGCTTTGATTAAATCAATGCTGTTTTCCCGGTGGGATCTTGCATTCTGGAGAAGACTTAAAGGTCAAAAGAGAAAGAACAGCGTACATGTGCAGTGCCACTGTTTCAAAACAGCAAAATCTGTAATGGGAATTGGGATTAAAACTTCCTGGATTCAAGAGGTGGATAGGGGAAGTAACCCTAAATCTTGAGAAAGGCTGTACATTTTTATTTTTCATTTCTAGTTGCTTAGTGTTTATCTTGCTTCATTCTAAACTCAGTGTTGTCATTTTTTCGGTAAATAAGGGGGAAAAATAAGGAACACCCAGTCTTCTGTTGAAATCCTGGTGTTTCAAATCAAAGCTGACAGTGACTGTGTGTGAGGGCTGAAGTTTTTGCTGAGGTGCTCTGCTGTTCTGCAGATCATTTTTCCTCTTGGCTTAGTTCTTTACTGCTTAGACATTGCCTGCCACTGCATATACAGGAGGTTTCCCTTCTTTGGTAGGTTGAGTCTGAAAGGTTTTAACTTCCTCCATATTGAAGCTCAGTGACTAGTTAATTGCAAGTTAAAAGTGTACAGAAGTTTTCCAGTGTGAATCTCGTGGTCTGGAATGATTTGCAAGGTAAGCCATAGCTAACTGACAGCATATCCAGTAGCAACTTTTAGTCACAGTACTTTGGTATAATAAAGGTTTGAAAGAAATATTTTACTTTGAAGGCTATTTTGATTCTGTGTGAAGGAGAAGCTTATAGAAGTTTATTTTGAAATGGGGTAATTTGGACGAAGGGAAGGTCAACAAGAAGCTGATACAGCAGTAGATGAGAGGAAGGAGAGACTGAGGTCAGGTTATAAGCAGACTGCCTGTGACTCCTGTGCTGCAGCAGTTGAAGGGAAGAGGAGTGCAGTGTCCTGTTTAAAGCTTCTTGGCATAATTTCTCTTCTTCCACTTGCAGGACTGATGCATTTAGTGCTCAGCAAAGGAAAGAAAGTATGTTGAGTAGTGATTGCAGCTTTTGGGAAGATTGGGACGCAGGGAAAGAGGAATTTGGGGAAGACAAAAACTTTTGACATAAAAAGATGGTACAATGGGTCTGAAAGTATGCTCTATCTATCTATCTATCTGTGGTAAATATTATAGACAGGAAGGCAGGTGGAGAAAAACGACCAAAAAAATGGTTGCACTCTCCTGTGTTCAGCACATTGGTGATCATCTTCTCTGGAGCAGAAATAGCTTCATCATATGTCCCACTAGTGTTTTTGTAAAAGTAAAGGCATGACCCTCAGCTGGTAGAAATGATTAAAGCTCTGTTCATTTGTTCCTCTTGTGTCATGCTGGCATGGGGTTAAAAAGCTGCGGGGGAGAATTGGCCCTCTGGTGCTCCTCAGCGAGGAAAGAAGCAGCAGAGGTGGCAGGAGCCTTTCAAATGTGCTTTCTTTGGCTAGGTGTTCATGATACTTACTAGAAGGGTAACCACACATTATACAGAAAACCCCCTGGGACCAGGAGCTGGGCTAGGGTGACATAAAACCAACGGCTGTGTCCAGCCATCAGGCCACAGGCTCCCCATCTCTGAAGCAGTAACACCTGAAATCAGAGAGGCAAATTATTTAATCCAGACCTTGAATGCCTCCCTGCTACGTACAGAGTGCAATGGCTGTTGAGGAAAAAGTGTTATCTTCGCCTTTCAAGGTTGTTGTTGTTCTCCTGTCAGTCCACTGAAGGTTTGCAGTGGTGGTACATGGAAGTGTGTGTCAGGGGAGAAGACTTGGCTGAAGAGTAAGGCTTTTATTTCTGATGTCTTTGGACATAGGAAGACACATTTTGAGAGCTTTCTAGTTCAAGATTTCTTGATTTATGCAAATATGTACTAAAAAAGCATGTTTTTTACCAGAGGCACTGTCATTCCTCCCACAGTCGATTCCTGTACCTGGAGATCTTGTGCAGTGCCTTCCCTCAGGGGGAATATATCCACAGCTTAAAGTGATACGCCTTTCTTTTAGTCTTTGCCAAGTGGTTGGCTTAGCTTTTGGGGTGAATAGCTTATTTAAGCAACTGGAGTAGGGCAGCCTCTGCATTTGCTCCAGAAGTAGCAGGTATTTAAGCACTCTTTCGACCTTTGTATTTTAAAGGAATATTTTCCATCCTCGTATGAATATACAGATTTGTCAGGATTTCAGGGTTTTGTTTTGTTTTATTTTTTCTACAACAAAACTTTGATCATTAGCTGAGGGTATTCAGAAACATTTAATTCTTCAGTCTCTTCCAATTCCCATTAATGATGCCCAGTTACATTACAGTAACATCCACAGGCCCCCTCTCTCTCTCTCTTTCTCTTTTGGGATCTCTCTACATTATTATATAAGTGTAGAAATTACAAGGAAGTAAGCTTGATATGACAATTTCTGCAACAAATACTCTATATGATTGTCCCCTCAAAATGGGGAATTATGCTCTGCAGTGTAGCTGTGTTGCTTCCTTGGGCAGGTCGATGGGCTGATTGGAACAGAAATGCCCCAGTGCTGCATCTTCAGCTGTACTCTTTGTCAGTGTTGATTACAAATGTGGGAAAAGCCTTAAATACCTCCCTCATTCTCCTTTACATGTATGACTTTGAATGTAAGGTTTTTAGTCTGTCGCTACCAAGATCGCATCTCCCATGCGTGAAACATGTATGATTTCTCACAGTGTTACTTAATCTGAAATACTCCTTTTCAGCTAGCAGTTTGGCAGGGACTTTCCCAGACATGTGGTGTAGCTCAGATGATTCATTGCTTTTCGCTTCTCCATTTATAGGGTTGCAAAATTCAATAAAACAGCAGTTCAGCTTTTAATCTGACTGAGTAGTTTGTGGAACGGCAGAACAATCAAGAGAGTCTTTAAGGCTGCCTTTGTCTTCTGAAATTAATTGCTTGATTTTTATTATGCACTTACAGGAATTTGTAACTGTCTTGGTGCGAGACCCCAGGATACAGAAAGAAGACTCATGGCATTCTTACATAGACTATGAGATATTTATTCATGTAAGTATAAAAATATCAGAACAGCTTCTTTGGGCTCTTATTGCTGTTTCTGTCCAAGATAGGGTTGTCTTTGGGATATAAATGGAATTTCTGCTTCTGGGATGCTAGAGGCTATTATTCTCTTTTTAACAACTGGGATGCAGTGGAACAGGTAAGGTGGGTTTGCCAATGGCCGTGTAGTAGGTCTGGCAGAGCTGGGGTTGAACCTAATGTGTTCACTTGTGCATTCCACAATGTCTTGCAACAGACAATTCTTAGCTTTTCTTATCAGCTAGAAGACTGTTACAGTCAGTGATGCCTTATCATTACGGAAGAATGTTCAGGTATTCATGGGAAAACAACTCTCTTTTCAAGTAATTATCTGGTTATTTGTACTTTAAATTCTCCTCAGTTCTCTCTGCCAAGTTATTTGGTTGCTGCATTGTGGTTGTTTTCAGTGTACCTTGACATTCATATTATGCTAATTTAGTGGTGTTTGGATGTGTGAAGTAATTGCATATGAGTTTATGGTTGTAGTCCACCATATGTTAATGGGAGTGCACTTGGAATTATGGTGCTTTTGTGCCTTAAATCTGTCCCATACATAATTTTGTTTTCTTGATTGTTCTTTGGTGGATGACATATGGAAGGCATTATCCTAATTTGCCAAATCTAGATCCAAGGATTTTAATTGCAATGTAAAATAAAACTATTTGACAGCACCAGGTTACATGGTTAATACTTGGCACAAGACCAAAAGCATTTCCTTCCTGTGTGGAAGAGTTAAGCAGTGTAGGAGAGCAAACAGTCAGTCAAATGATGACTTATTAAATGTTTGTGTGACAAGTATTTCTCTGCTGTGTGGCAATCAGAGTTGTGAAACTTTTAAATTTGCAATGTGCTTCAAGTACTGGCTCCAAAGCAATTGTATTTTTCATTTCTGGTAAATAGAAATTCTGTAGATTTGGCAGGCTGGGTGCTGTACTACTGTTCACAGACATCAGTGCCTCTGAATAAAAGTGTATTAAGGCTTTCTCAGTGACTGCTAATTTGAGGAGATGTTGTTTAGACCAAACGTATCACAATTCAACTCCAGCCAGCAACTAAGCACCACACAGCTGCTTGCTCACATGCCCCACCAGCAGGATGGAGGGAAGAGAATTGCTGGGGGTAAAAGAGAGAAAACTCGTGGGTTGAGATAGGAATAGTTTAATAATCAAAATGTAGTAGTAACGTTAATAATAATATTAAATAATAATAATAACAATACTAATAAGGAAAATAAAAAAGAAAAATAAATAAAACTGTCGAAAGACAAGTGATGCAAATGAAAGCATGTGGTCAGCACCAAGTAACCAACGCTGTGGCAGTCCCCAGCCAACCTCCACCCTAGTTTATTGCTGAGCATGATGCCGTGTGGTATGGAACATCCCTCTGGTCAGCTGGGATCAGCTGTCCCGGCTGTGTCCCCTCCCAGCCTCTTGTGCACCCCCATCCTGCTCACTGGTGGGGTGGGGTGAGGAGCAGAAAAGGCCTTGGCTCTGTGCAAGCACTGCTCAGCAGTAACAAAAACATCCCTGTGTTACCAACAGTGTTTTCAGCACAGATCCAAAACACAGCCCCAGCTACTGTGAAGAAAATTAACTCTCCCCCAACCAAACCCAGCATACAGTGTTGTATGATCCAGCATTGGGCATCTCTGAAGCTGTTAAGCATCAACTCAGCTTCCTGCCACCACAATGCCAGGGCTTTTGAAGACCAAGTCCCTGGGTCAATCCTACCATCCAGACTTCTCAGTGGACTCAAAGTATTGTGTCCGCCTGGCTTTTAGGCCAGCTGAGTTCCCCTTCTACTCAGCTCTTAGAGCATTTATCTTCTTAAACTGTGAGGTATCCTGGGTGCGCTCCTCTATTCCAGAAGGCTTGTTGTCTTTGTGCTCTCTGCATCTTGTGGCTGTCTGGAGCTATGGCTCCTGGCAGGCAGGGAGGGTGGCAGTTTCCTAATGGAGTCCTGTCTGGTATGTGGGATTTCATCTAAATGTGTGCTCCATGGGAAGATCTAGCAAAAGTATTTAATTTCCACAAATTGTTTCTCTTTTGATGAATTGGCATTTTCCTAGTGAACTAATAGTGTTCTGTGGGAAAATTTCCAAATGCTGCTACTTGCAGAGAGCAGTCACATTGGTTTCTTTTATGTGATTTAAGTGGGACTGCACACTGGAAAAACGCTACGTAGCTGTTTGCAGGATTGTAACTAGAATAGCTAAAGATGATCTTTTTCCCCGGAAAAGATTGACCTTATCTACTGAAACCTTTTTCTGAGGTCTATTTTTCCTGCTACTGTAAATTGCACTGTAATACAAATCTCTTGCTTTTAAAAAGAAAGCAATGAAAAATATTTCCCTGAGAAGCAGTAGAAGCTGTCCCCAGTCCTGTCTGAGGTAAAGCACTGTCCTTAACATAAATTGAATTAATGTCAAGCTTTCCATTGGTGTCTTGGGCATTAGTATAATGTCTTGGATGTGTTTCTAATACCATACCTGCACTTAAGCTTAAGCTGATTTGCAAAGTAAATGTTTTTTATTTCCCAACAGACAAACAGTATATGCTTTACAAGGAAAACATCCTGTGTTAGACGACGCTTTCGAGAATTTGTTTGGCTCCGGCAGAGGCTTCAGAGCAATGCAGTGCTTATGTGAGCAACTTTATATATGGCTATTTAATAATCTGTCAGTCATGGAGGGAAGGATTGTTTCATCATAATTTGGAGAACTACAGAAATCAGATCTGGAAAGTATCCTGTGTTTCTTAATAGCACAAGTTTATTCTATACAATGCATTTTATGTGCTTTAAACCCAGAAGAATGTGGTTTGTACTGATAGCCTTTGTTTGGTGAGCCCCCCGCTAATTTGTAAGAGACTTGATCTGTATTTTCTTTTGCTATGCACAGGTAACAGAAATAACAATCTAGTGTATGTGTTCGTACCTCCTCTTTGTTCTTCTTCAATGTGCTTAGGTCTTGCAAGCACCATAAGAGACCCAGCCAGACATGGATGCAGGCCTAACAACTGGAGCAGAAAAATCAGATTAATTTATTTTCCCTTTTGAGGTGTGTGAGAAGCTCTTCAGTTTCTCAGCCTTGTGTTCCCAGAATGATTTCAAGAGCTTCTGGAACATGACCCATGATTTTCACATGCTTGGGGTTGGCATTTGCTTACTGCATTTTTCTCTGCTGTTTCACATTTGGTTTTAACTGTGTATTTTTTTCCTGTTTATAAAGACAGCTACCTGAACTGCCATCTAAAACTCCCTTTTTCAATATGAACAATCCTCATCACGTGGACCATCGCCGTCAGGGTCTGCAAGAATTCCTGGAAAAGTGAGTACAGCCTATCCTAGAGATGTTGGAATTTTTATGAGGTCATCAGTTTCTGGTTTAAAATAGCTCATCTCTGGTACTTGAGAGCCACCGTGTGGTCATCTGTACATGCTACACGTTTAGCTATATTTTTTACTTGCGCTGTCATAATTCATACACGTGACTTCAGCTCTATTGGTTATAAGGAGACTTCAGCTGGGGCTTTTCCATTGTGTTTCATTGCACTGATTGTAGATAATAGGTTTAGATTTAAATCATGTTGCAGTTGCATACTAAGGTTGGGAGATCTTTCACCGTGATGCTGTTTCTAGCTTTCAATAATGAGCTGGATACTCTTGTACACAGAAGAAAGCCCCCCCTTTATGTTCATGGAAAATCAGTGTCTTTGTTGGCTAAACCTCTGTGAGCCTGGGAAGATTCTCTAGTGTGATCTTCTAATACAGAGCTTTCCTATCATGGAAATTACTTTGTTTACCAGTCCCACCAACATAAGCAAGCTCTAGCAGCTGTGACCATTTTCAGTGTAGCTGCAATCCGTATAAAAATTCATCAGGCTTAGCTGGAGCCTGACCTGCATTAAGTGGGAGTACCATACGAGTTTTAGTACTGTATCCCTGAGTCTCACTGCTGTGACCACTTCACCTTCTGCAGTGGCTGAGCCCCCACTGGTAATTTTCTGCTTTTTTTCTGCCATTCTTGTAGTGCGGTAGCACTGGTGGTGTGAGAACAGGCTGCTCACAGCTGCTGGGGCAGGAGCTGTGTGTACCTGTGCTGGCTGTCGTTAGCTGCTGCTGGGGGTAAGGGCATGGTGAAACACTGCAAGTAGAGACTATTCATCTTCTTTCCAGTCAGTGTATTATAAGCCTCCCTAACAGACAACAAATCATTGGTCCTGAGGTATATTTGTTAGGCTTAGCAGCTGAAGGCAGGGACAGCTAACTGCTGCAGGAATAATATTCTGTATGCAGTTATATAGGATCTGTGGCCAAAAGGTCAGCCAATAAATACTGGCTGAAGGCATGTGAGACAGGGAAGAGAAAGTGGAAAAGGATTAGAGGGTATTTTTGCACCTCAGGAAAGAAATGCAGTGAAATGGAAGGGCTGTGCTCCTAGAAGCATGTAAGTGATAATATGAAGAGTGTGGTAGCTCAGGTTTCTGGGTCTGAGCAGTTCTATCTTAACTGTGCTGCCCCATGGAGTAGTGCATTTCAAAAAAACACTCTCATTTTAAAATGGCAAAGAGGCATTCTGGTAGCAAGGTATGGTATATCAGCATCAGAAATGTTTACAAACACTTTCTGCACTTCAAAAGGCAAAACAGAAAACATCCTCATGCTCCAATCATGTGGATGACTGTAGCTTAAATGGGTACTGACAGCAAACAAGGACAGCATGTGGAGCATTTCACCATGCTGCTGTTAGTCCAGGATTGGGAAAAGAGGCAACTCAATTGTAAGGTAATGTTTTAAGTGTTTGAACTTGAGTGCTAGAAAAGCGTCAGCTTTCTCTCAGCCCTGGGGAGTAGTTGGAAGGAATTTTCAGAGCTTGTGTTGAGATGAATTGGCCTGGCACCTTATGTGCTGTACCATTGCCCTCTGCTGGCTGGCCCCGCTGTGCTGCTGCTGCTGCTCACAAAATGCATCTTCCTATTGGCTCAGCGACGCTGCCGTGATGCTTTCCCCGCCCCATTTTATTACTCTGAACCAAAGGTTGTGATTCTTTCTCTGAAATTGAATTTGTGGAACTCCCTAACAAGAATGAGTGTATAAAATACATATCTACACCTATGTATAATATAGATATGCATAATATACATATGTATGTAAAATATACACATATATTTTGTATATATGTATGTTCTATATGTACAGTATTCATCTATGTATGATATACATACGTTACATATATATTGTATATAATGTACACACTTGACTTTACTGAAGCTCTGGGTCTGGATGCTGCGGGTCTGGATCTGTGGGGTGGCAATGCCTTTTGAAGCAGCACCTTTCTGATACATTAGAAAGGGGGCATAACCAAAAACTGCAAAGCTGAGAGCTCCGTTCAGCCCAGCAATGACAGCAATCACTGTGCACAAGCTCACAGTCCTACTGGTGTTTCTTTGTGGCAGTGGGAAGAAATGGGATTTGAGCCTATGTGGACCTGTGTAGGGAGAGGTTTGCAGGTAACATTTTTAAATGCCCACCTGTGATGCAGGCATCCCAGGTGTTATCAGGATCCAAGATATCTCTGAAAAGGGGGTTTATATCTTTCAGAGTCTCGGTTTGTGCCCTGTGCCTGCTGCTGTATGACCCGATTGCTGTAGTGCCTGCCCATGCAGGAGCCACGTGCCTGAGAAGCAAGGATTGAGCAGCTGGAGGCTCTCTAGTGCTCAGCTTCTGGCCCTGGGAGCACTTCCATATTGCCTATATGTGGCTGGCTACAGAGTTCTCTTGTCCTTCCTCACTTCCCACTCCAGGGCAAGTTAGCACAGGGCATAGTACATACTTAGGGCTTTTGTGAAGCCTCTCCGTGCTGAGCACAGTAGCGTAAGAATTAGGCCAACAGCTGGGTAGTTAAGCACTAGACTTTGGTGAAATCTGGGAACAGGTGTCCCATTTTGATTTGGTTTTACTGCACAAATGCAGGGTAAGATCTACTTGTCTTACAGGTTATTATCTCTGAGTGATGAAGAGCTGTAAAGCTCACTTCTTGTCTGGGCATAATTTAATATTTCAGGAGGCCATTTGCATTAACGGAAGTCAGCTAGCCCCTTTTCAATTATTAATTACTTTGTAAGAATAAGGAAAATTATGTGTTTTTCCTGCTAAGTATCTTTGTCCTTTGAGGATGCCTGTAAATTCACAGGAAAAGTTTATTCTTAAACTAGAGATCAAAATTAAAACACTATCTTACTATTTTAGCTTTTGGAAGATCCTCTTTGCTTTCATCCCTTTGTAGATGTGTAGGTCTAACTTTGGGATTTAGATTGCCTTCACAGAAGATCATTTGGGTTTGCTCATGAGAAAACTAATTACCAAAGCCATTTTCAATGAAGTTGAGTTCAATTGATGACTTTTCTTTTTTTTTTATTTAATATAGTTGGATCCCAAAAATGTATGTGATTTAGGGAGAAGGATTACTCTTCGATTACTTTTCAGACATGCAGTTTATGATGGGGTGAAAGACATACTAAGAGTTTTGAGGAAGGAAACGCTTGGATCCACGGGGGATAGAGGGCATCCGCAGTGTCGCTGCTCCAGAGGGCCATGCACTGGGGTTGCTGGGTGCTGGAGTGAGCCACTCAAAATTCATCTGCCTAAGGCAGAGCCATTTTCTGAAGGTGTCTGGTGTTTTACCCTTTTCTTCCCACCTCCTTGCCTTTCCCACTGCAGTCCCACAAGCAGCAGCTGGTGCAGGGTCAAAGGTCTCTTCTGGAGGTGTCTCCACTGGGTGCTGTCTCGGGGATGTGGAAAGTGGGAGACTGGCTCCAAAAGGGCTGGATGCCAGCTTGCCCCTGCCAGGGACTCGGGCAGGAGCATCAGCAGTTTTGGGGCAGTTGGAACCACCTTGGGCAAGTGGCCGAGGAGTGGCAAGTTGTCTCTCTCCAGTGGAGCCTTGTTGGTTATTTCCTATCTGGTGAGGGAATAATGTGTAGCAGGCGCGTGTCGTGTAATCTTCTCCTAACCGCACGCATTATCACATACCCAACAGTTGCTTCACAGTTGCTTGATATCAGTAACGTTTCCTCCCTTATAAAAAGGGAAGGAGAAAACACAGTCAGCTTTTTTAAAGAGGAAACTGGGGTTTTGTTTGGTGTGGGCTGGGGCTGAGGGGCTGGATGCTCAATAGAGGGCACCACAGCACAGGCTGTCATCCCCCGCCTCTCAGCTCCTTGGGTTTTTCCCTTGTTCTCGTGATCTGATGTAAATGGGCAGAGTAAATTTGTCGAAAACAAAATCGGAGTGTTAACCTTCCACACACATTCAAGTGTGCATCTGTCATTGTATTAGGTTACAGTAGATACAGGAAATCTTTAGTTAGGATTAAGTTGTACTGTTCAGCCATATGTTGTTTTCCTCCAGCAGAACAGTGTATAATATACCTAATAAAATCATGTTGAAGAAAACCAGATTTTGGACCTTGTCCAAATAAGGAAAAACACATGTTTTGTCTTCTGTAAATATTTTTGCCACAACACAGGAAAAGAGAAATATTCCTCATGTAGTATCCAGCATTTCCTCAAAAATGACATTATTTCTTCTGGTTGTGATGTTTTTCAGCCTTGCTTCTTTAAAGGTCTAGAGATCACAAGCATTTACTGAAAGCTTACAAACAAGTATTCACATGGCTGTGAATAAAAAATTATTTTATTATCTCTAATTCTAATGTAGAGCCTTATCCTGCAGCCCCCTTAATCACATAAGTAGTCATTACGCATGTGAGCAATCTGGCCAAGAGGAGTGAGATCTCTGACAAGTAATGACTACTGATGGGATCAAGACTCGCACAGTTTAGCCTTTCGTTCTTCTTCCAGGCGTGCATAGAAGGTCTGTTGTTCTCTTAAATATGCTCAGTCAGTTTATAGGAATTATTACCGTGAGCCGTGACTCTTCCATTAGCGCGGTGGCAGCGAGTGCTGATTTACATCACTGTAACCACAGCCCTGCCTGGCACTGGCTGCAGTGAAAGTGTTGAAGAAGCACTGGGAGCGCTGCCGGTTGCGTCGAGACTGCGCACGCGTCCAGCCTCTGCAAAGACATCCAAGTATTAATGTTGTGACACTCCTCCCTTCCTCTTGCCTTTTTAATTTGTTAGGTGGTGGTTTGTAATTTTTATTTTCAAGTCCTTGAAGCCAAGTCTACTTTTTTAAATGTACAACCCTTCTCACAGTGAGCCCCCAGGACAGCGAAAGCCCCAGGGGGCAACTGCTATACCAGCACTTAATACTACTAGTACCATCTGGTGACAAATGTATGGGTGTTCCCTTGAAGAAAAGAGTATTTTGAACAGGAAAGTGTAGCACCAACGAGTAGTGCAGAATTTATTTTTGATTTTGATTTCTTGAAGCATGCAATTAAAAAGCAGTCTGACCTGTTGGTTCAGAGGGAGCAGGAAAAGCAGGAGTTATTTTTTAATTAAGAGAAAACAGAAATTCTTCAAGGGTACGACCAGGTAAAAGGTGTTTGTATATTTGATTTCAGAATGGTTTTAAATGACTTGCAGAATGCATTGAGTGTTTGGATTCATTGTGAACACATAGTGAACACAAACACATATATGAGTATATGAGTGTGGGTGTGATTAGCTTTCTGAACATCTTTCCATTTCTGCGCCTTGGTTTCTCTTCACTCCCTTCACCTCCAGATGGCACTATGAAGCAGAAAAGAAAATTACTGTGAAATAATGAGTCCAATGTAAAGTAAAATTGGAAATTGAATTATAGCTGCAGAAAAAGGACAGTAGCCTTGAGGTCCTGATCAGTCTGTACTCTTATCACTTTTGTTTGCTGTTCCATGTGTTAGGTTACTGCCGAGTTAATAACAGTGCTTTAGCAGTTCAAGGCTTAGCAGAATTGTACTGGACATGAAATAAAGCTAAAATGAATTTGTGTCCAATATCATTGACATTAGTGCTCATTACTTCTCTGGTGTAATGCCTCAAACCATCTAAAATCAATTTTAAAGATTAGCCGTTATTTTATAAAGAAAATAAAATACATTTCAAACAGCAACAGAGCTGTAAGTGTAGTGTAATCTCATGAACAGTTAGTTACTCGTGTTTTCACTGGTTGGCAGGAAACTTTTGAAGGTACAGCAAGAGGAAAATCTGTGAAACGAAATGCCATTCACAGAATTTAATATCTTGGCTTTTTGCTGTGTTACTTGGCATTAGACACGCAAATGTTAGAATTGCAGAAATGTGCGTCCCCTCATTGTGCCTGAGAAAGACAGTATCTGTAGTTACTCTGCAGAAACTCCAGCACATTATTTTTCTTTTGTTTTTCTTTTTTTTTTTCTTTTTAAGAGAAGTAGAAGGAAAATATTTACTCCCCTGATCGCATAAACTATAAAAGTAGATTTATTGTCTGGAATGATACTTCTACTTTTTGTTGCAATGTTTGTCTTTGTTTGGAATGTGGGTTTATCAAGAGCCAGGGCTGAAATCCTCTTTTAGGGGCTGCTGAATGATGGCTTTTCAAACTGTAATCATGAAGCTGTTGCTGTCAAGATGTGTGGACCTGTAAATTCTGGTTTGAATCATTTTTACACAGTCTTTGCTGGCTTTTAGACTACAAAGAAGTTTTTCTGTCTATTAATACATTACACACATTGATTTTACAGATGTCTATTTGCTATTAAAATGGCGAGAATTTGGATTGGATTAAAAAGGCTTTCTGTTGGTATGAAAGTGTGCTTTTTTTGAACTTCAGCAAAATCTGGTCTTTCTGAGACTCAATTTCACCTGCAGCTGGTAGATCATTATGGTTGTTGGAGACATTTCCGCATTGGAAGGTGTCAGAGTTGGAGTTGTGTGGTTGAGACTGCGTGTGTGTTCACCTAGGCAAGTGAAATGTGCATGCACACAAGTATCTCGTGGTTTCGTGTAGATATCTCTTACTACTTATTTTAATTTGACAGATTTTTATAGGCTTGAATGAAGCCAGAAATCCTTTTGTGTGTTTATTAAATGTTATTGTAATGTTGGCCTCTTTAGAGAACAGTTTTCAGAACGTATTTGTGTTTAAAACATTACAGTCCAAACACACCATTAATCTTATTCAAGAGAAGGAACTACTCAGTTACACTTTTCATTTTAGTCAGAGTATCTTTAAAATGCAGTATTTCTTTCTGCTCTTACTAGTTCTTACATTAATGTCATCTCTTGTTTCCTGTTGCAGAGCAATGACTGTTTTTGGTTAAAACTGTAACCTAAATGGGTATAAATAGGTAAATACTGACTCTGAGTAGCTTTAAAGATATTTTAATAATTTTCCGTGGAGCATTCTTTGGTATGGTCATAGCCCCTGGTGTCTTTATTACAAGAGTAAAATGACACACACACATTTTAAAAGTTTCTTGTTAATGATTCTACAATCATTTGTATAGTAAAGAATTCCTTCTTTAAAGAAATGTTGAAGAAAAGTTACATATCTTTTCTTTAAAAATAGTGATGATGATTCTCAATTCTCAGGCCTTGAAAAAGTCTCTCTACAACTTTCTGTGTTACTGCAATGTATTGTATTTTGTTTATTCTCACGTGTTGTAGTAAATACTCTGTGCTAAATTTATCTGGAGACTTAATTTAAAATATATATGAACCAAATTTTGAAACCAATTTTTGAAAATAATAGGTGGAATTAAATAAAATTTAAGACTCCGTGAAAACGGTCTGCAAGTAAATTAAAATCGGCATTTAGTATTAACATTTTTATTCTAGCTTAAATGTTACATATTTGTAACAGTGTAAATAATTTTGGCTCAGTTGTTGACAGGTATTCCAAAGTCCTGATGCACGTGTATGAAGTCTGTTCTGCCTATGCACTGTCTCTCTACACACTTCTTTATTCCACCAAACAAATCGGTGACTTGTAATTTTTATAAAAGTTTGGCTATTAAAAAAAGAGAGACCAAATTTTTGTAAGAGTATATGCCTCCAACTGCCTAAAAATCATTAATTGATCCATGTGGTAATAGCAGATGGTTAAATGGAAGAAATGTCCTTGAAGTTATTCTAATAGCAGATGTGCCTAACTATTAGCTTCATGTTTTTACTCACCTAAAATTCCAAATAATGTAATAAGAAAGTAACACACACCTAATCATTTTAATATGTTCATTGCCTTCTGTTACTGATTTGGGATTCATCTGAAAAGTTTAAAAGCAGGACATCATTTAGAATTTGTTCTGGGAAAACACTTTAGAATATGTGTGTGTGTGCAGGTTATAAATAAACATTTGCCTTTTTTTTTCTTTTTCCAGGATCCTACAAGATGTATTATTGCTTTCAGATAGTAGGCTTCACCTCTTCTTACAGACTCAGCTAAGCCCAGAAGATATGGAGGCCTGTGTGTCTGGACAGACCAAATATTCTGTTGCTGATGCGATTCACAGTTTTGCCTCTCTGAACAGACGTTTTCCTATAGAAGATGAAGAGAGAAAAAAAGGAAAAAACGATGCAGACTCTGATTCAGAGAGGTGATTTCTGTATATCCTTACTTTCTGAGATTATATATCCATACATACACACGCACATGCTTCACTTTTTTGTTGATGTAATACTAAGATAATGAAAAAATTAATTGACTGAGATTTTATTGAGCTGTGACAGCTCATCATAGAAGTCTTCACACACACCTCCACACTGAATTAATGAATGCAGTAGAAATTCAATTATCTGCATTCTGATTATGTGAATTTCATTTAGTCAGACTTGAATTATTCGCGTTTAAATTATCTTGCTAAAAAAATATCCAACTGCACTCCAAATGGCTAATTAAAAGTCCAAATTTCCTGTCTCTCTTTGTGACTGGAGATAATTAAAGTTCTCCTCTGTTACTCAGGCTTTGAGTGTGTTGTGAAAACCAATTTCCTCCTTTTATTTTTTTTTTTTCTCTCCCCCCCTCTCCCCTTTTCTGCAGTTCATCCTCCGGGCTCGGACCTAGTGATGACAGCATTTCATGTGGATGTAAAGCAAGCCCAGCTTCTGAAGAATCATGAAAAATCATTCCTGTATTGCTATCTTAAGGACAGTACAGAGCAGTTTCTGCTTTGTTTACTGGTTACATGTACCACACAAACAGGGCTGTCTGGTAATGTGTACCTAAAAGACCCGTCGTTAATGCAACCATATGTCCTTACAAAATATTGAAAACAGACCTTGATACTATCTTTCTGGTGATTTTTTTTTTTTTAATGTATCTTGATGCAGGTCTACATGCTACGTATTTATGTTTTTGTGACTATTAAAATCTCAGTATTGGGTAAAGTCATGCTCTTTGGACATACAAAGTAGCAGTTAATATATCCCTCAGTGAGTGCATGTCTCGGATTTGAAAAATAAAGATAACTTCAGTCCTCATCTTAAAAGTTGGTATATCGTATCAAACATATTCAAAGCATCTTTTAGTAATTTGCATCAGAGAAGTTTCATCTTTAGAAGTCATTTGACATTGGTGATGAAATTACACACCCCACCAAAGTACTCACTTTTTAAAGTAGCTGAGCAACATCAGCAAAACATTCATACAAACTATATGCTGCTGACAATTTGAGATATAAATACATCTTCCTCTGGTCCTTCTGTAATGTTTATGGAAAGACTGGTTTTATCATGCGTAAGTAATGAAGGCAAAAAATTCTTGAGCATGGTTGCTTAGAAGTTTAGAAATACAAATAAAAATTACATCATTTCTAGGCTTGCTGGAGATTCTCAGCTCCCAGGGAATTATGGATACTCATTCCCAGTGAAAATCCTGGATGAGGTCCATCAAAACCAACGGCTGAATTTTGCATTGACCTTGCTAGGGCCAGGATTTCACCCAACATGTTTAAGTTTAGGCATCTATATTTGAAGGTGTTGGTTAGAGGTGTTTTCGTTCAGCAGCCGAAATGGGGAGTATCTCCCTCTCTGAGATGATGATAATCACACAGCTATAACACCCTGCATGGATGTGGCCCTCTCCACTCTCCGTGACTAACAGGAGCTGCTGATTTCATTGTGGCTGTAGTTAACACGTTGGAATATTGACTTTTTCACAAACAAAAGGCAGGCTTGAACACAACTTCTTAACCACCAACACTTAATTTGATGAAACGTCAGTTTTGCTCTTTATTGTTCACAGCAGCTGCGTAGTGTCTTGTCCCAGATTCTGTCAAAGGAATATGTTTCACTGTGGTGTTGTATTTATATTTGACATTTAGCTGCTATTAAAAAGAGCTAGGGGGTCTGATCACCCTAGCAAAGCTCCCATTAACTTCAGTGCAGTAGTTACCGGCCTAGAAATGGATATAAATACAAGCCTTTTTTTTTTTCCTTCCCTTTTTAAGAATTCTGTGGTTACTTTCAAAGAAGGAGTATTTTAAACCTGTGAATTACAGAAACAATAGATTATTAAATAGACAGCTAGTAAGGGGTAGCATAAACCTGTGTGGGCATGCTTTTTTAAAGCATCCAGCTGGGAATCTGTGTAATTTTAGAAACAGGTTTTAATAGCCTGAGAATAACATCTCTTAGGTAACTACTTTAAGCCACTGTATTTTGTTGATGGTAGCACTCTGTAAGATAAATATCCATGTTTCTTTTTGCTCAGTCTTACTGAATTGCACAAATGTATCTATTCACCGTCTCAGCTTGTGTGTGAGTTAGCAGCAACGCTATTTTTAATGTAAAAGTGATAACGTTTAATTAAAGCAACAAGTTATCACTAAAATTAGCTTAAAAAATAGCTGTTATTGCCAGGGAGAGATTTTGATTACTTGATTTTTCTTTTTCTATTTTTTTTTAAGATGGCACATTACAAAAAAAATTTGTTCAGCAAATTTTTTTAAAAGGTGGGAAGGATATAAAACCAAAACTGGAATAATGTTGAGAAGGATATTAATGTTTTTATTTAACACAATGTAGGTTTTTCTTTTGTTTAAAAAGATTGAGCTAAACTCTTGAAGCACTTTACAGTTCTAGCTTAATAACACATCCTCAGTACCTGACAAAAATTACAGAAACACAAGGTTTGGAGGGCCTTTGTGGCTGATTTTATTTTTTAATTCTAGGAGCTTATCAGTACGCCAGTGTGTGTTTTCCAAATGAAGATGTTTCTGAAATAAATACCTGTTTTCTAATAGCTCTATTGTTGTTCTCTTATTTTCTTCGTCATCCTGTTAAAAAATTTTAAGACTACTATAACTTTCTTCTCAGCTTTGACAGAAATTTGTTCAAATATTTATCTTTTGAATGTTGTTTGTGTAGCTAGTGTTACTGGAATTTTTCTTAGTAATGGGGGAAGGAAAGTACTCCATGCTCTCTAGTATGTCTCCTTCCTGTATCAGCTGTAAATAACCCCATAGAAACGCTTTAAGGCATTTTGTTTCATTGGAACATTAAACGTAACTGTTACAAATTTAAATGTTAAAAAGAAATAATTTTAATGTCTTTTTTTACTTTAATGATTTGGTAATTTTTCAACACTATGACATACAATTTGATCAGTTGATCGCTGGTATTTTGATTCTCATTTTTTAGTTTTGAATAATGCTGACATTTCCTGACAGCTTTTTTTTAAAAACAGGATTATACCTAATTTATAAATTAGAAGCAGTAATCAAAGTATATCTAATTGCAAAACTCTGCATTCAAAAGCTTTTCTTCCATCTTTTGCTTATAACGTTATATCCTCATTTTTATGGTGATTTCTTAAAAGCTTTTAAGTAATTAAATAAAACAAGTTACTACTTTCTAGCTCCTGTTTAAACCTGACAGTAAGGTTTCCTTTATTTCAGTATCAATATCCTAATCACTTTATGACTTATAATGTATAATTTACTCTTCAGTTATTTTTGTAATATGTGTATGTATATATATATAAAAATATATGTGTATATGTATGTGTAGATGTATACACACACAATCTGTTGTGTTTGGGTTTTCACTTCTTTACATTTTTTACCAAAAAAATAGCAAAGAAACTCCAGAAAGATAGTGTATTTGGAATGAAAATTGGTGTTTACATCGCAGTGTATTTCTGTAAGCACTGAGGAAAATTTATACTCCTAATCCCACACTGTAGAACAGTGCAAACCTCGGTGTCCACGTCTTTTTTGACAGGTGACATACTGAATTTGTTTTCCAGATGAATATTCCGATTTTATATAATTACTATGAACTATTAAAACGAAAAATGTTTGTGACTTGCTCTGCTATAAACGGTATGGATAGGAAGAAGAAACCTTGCATGGTCCTGTGTCGTCTCCCTGTAATTGCAGGACTAGGCTCAGGGCTAAGGACCGGGGGCTTTACGTTTCTTCCCTAGCTTTTGCAAGGTTGCAAAAACGTGAATAATAATTTCCAGTCTCAGGCTGATTCTTTTCACGAAAGGCCTAAACGCTTTAGGAAAGACACAATCATTCTCTGCTTCGGTGTTAAAAATGCGCTAAAAGGGGTTAAGTCGCTTCTTTGCCTTCTGGAATAAAACCTCCTTAGAAATTAATTCAAGTGGCCTTGTAAAACAGAAATCGAACTGAGGCCTTTGGGCTCGCTTTTGACTTGCGGGGCGTCCGTGGATGCTCCGCACCCGCGGATGTGGGTGCGTGTTCGCCCGCCGGAGCTGTCCCGCGGGCGGGCAGCGGCAGCGCCGGCAGCCCGCGGGGCTCCGCTGCCCGTACGAGCGGCGAGCGCGGGGGAGGACTTGAAAAAGGGGGAGAGGGGGAAAAAAAGAACAAGACAACGAACGGGGGGAAAAAGAAAAAACGAAGGCAGCATCCCAGATCGCGCTCCCCGCTGCGCCCCGGCCCGGCCCTTCCTCGCGCCCTACCCTGCCTTGCCCCGGGGCCGCGGAGCGGAGCGGGGCGAGAGCCTTACCTGGGGCCGCCGCGCTCTCCACCCCGCTCCGCCCCGCGCCCGGAGGCCGCTCCGCTCCGCCCCGCGCCCGCTACTCAGGGAGCGGGGCCGCCCAGCCTTCATCCGGTAACTCGTGGCAACCGCAGCCCTTGGCAACGGCGGAGGGGGAGCCGGGGCAGGGGCGGCCGCCCGCGCTGCCGCAGCGCTCCCTCCCTCCCTCCTTCCTTNGGGGGCGGCCGAGCGTTTTTTGGTTGTTTCTGGGTTTTCCTGCTCCTCGGCGGCTCCCCCATCCCTGAGCCCCTCCCGCAGCCGCGCAGCTCTCAACCGGGCGAAACGGGGAGGCGCCCACCGCGCTGGGGATGGGCACAGCCGGTGTAGGGGGGCTGCACCTGCCGCCCCACAGGGAAGCCCCCGCCGCCCCCCACGCACCGGGCCCCACGGCTCCACCGTCTTTTGAAAATACATGTTACTATTNCCACCGTATTTTGAAAATACATGTTACTATTTATTAATTAATTTATTTATATTTTTATACAAAAGCAATTAGGGCCCAGCGCAGAGCCCAGGCATGACATTGGCGGCCTCGGTGGCAGGCAGGCTGCTCTTAAATGGAGGCCTTTCTGCGAAACAGCAAGAGCCAAAAGGCCTGGTGTCACCCAGTTATGTAAGACACAATCTCGCCTGAAAATGCACAATGAATCGGGAAGGATTTATGTAATTAATTGACCAGTCTTAACCTGTTATCGTGATGTAAGGAATTTGGAACTCATTAATTTGGGCCCTGACAGATTTCATATTAGAGCTGGCAAATATGGATTGAGCCTCTTATTCTTGTAGCAGCTGGAATTTCCATGACAGTGAGGATTAGTGAAGAAGACCTATTGCTCAAGTCAAACTGCCTCTTTTGTAATCAGCAGCCCTGCTCTGCATTAAAGGGGTAATGGGAAAGAGAAAAAGAAAAAATAAACAGAGAGGGGAAAAAAAAAGAGAAATGTATTCATGTATGGAACAGAGCAAGGGATGGAGAAGAGGGATATATCCTGGACAGCACAGGCACCAGAGTGGGGTTTTCCCAGCTCCACGGCAATGAAAATGCCACAAAGGCAGCCCTGGGGTGATGGAAAGTGCCTGGAGGACAGGTCTGTACCATCACCATGGGCCTTGTTGTCTCTTGGGCTGACCTTCAGATGGACCCTCCCAGGAGCCACTGAGCACTTGGGGCCGCAGTGTCAGAGGTTCTGGGAACAGGGTCTGGGCTGCCAAGAGCTGAAGGGACTTGGGAAAAGAAGGGTTTGGGTCATAATCCTGGGGAAGGCAGGACTGGGAGGTACCTGTCTTTCAGCCTGGACTTCCTCTCCTGTGGGGAAAAAGATGCTCAGGGTGGGTGAGAGCTAGGTGCAAGGACAAGGACAGGCCTCCATGCAGCCATGGCAAGGGTGACTGCACACAGCCATGGCAAGGGTGACTGCACACAATATGCCTCAACTTCCCCAGTACAAAGACAAATGTTAGAAAAGTCCCTTTGTCTGCTGGTTTGTGACAACCCCTCCGTTTGGTTTTTCATGGTGCCTGGCTAGGGAGTGTTCTCATCCCATTATCATTTCTTGGCATTGATGTGGTAGTAATAACATTAAGTGCAGTCTGTATGGAAACAGTCTAGGAGCTTACATTTTCTCTCCTGGCAACTTGTTAATGACTGCCCTGGTAGTGAATACAGTTGCTAGCAATGACATTAAAAGGTTTTCATGAGGCATCATCATATTTCTACATGCTAAGTGTTTACCTATTCTTGTGATAAATGCCATGCAGAGAAGGAGGAGTGGTTTTCCTTCTCTCATTTTTTCCTTGCTTTATGCCATTTGGCAGTTGAACATTTCCCCTTCACAATTCCTTAGATCCACCATTTGCTGCTGTGAAGAGAAGTGAAAAGTCGTAAAAAAGGGGTATGGACAGTAAAACCACAATTGTTTCCAAAGACTGGAAAGTCAAATGCAGATTAAAAATAAAACACAGCTAATAAGGCCTTTGTGCCTCTAATCCTCTGGACATCTTTGACCATATACAGATTGGCCTTGATGTCCATCATTGTGTTGGGATAATTAATGAATCCTGGCACTAAAAAGTGAGTATTCAGTCCTAAATTTGGGCCAGTAATCCGGATCATAGCTTTGATCTCCTTGATGTGAAAAACCAAAACAAACAAAAAAACTCCTCAACAAACCAAAACAAAAAAAAAAAGCCCAGACCAATAGATTGCAATTTGATTGTTCTCCTTTAAAGAATGTATTTTGTCTTACTGTCTCCTGATACGTTAAAAAATCTTCACACGTCAACTATCTCACATTTTCCCAAAGGTAGGGAATAATTTATGACGGTACACCCAACTCAACCATTGTCTCACTCAGTTTATCTTTGCTTTTCCAATGATCAGAAGCAGTAAACCACCCAGGTACTGCTGCATATATAGGTTTTGTTCAAATGTTCCTCTTGTTAAAATGTTGATCAGGCACAGCTAATTTCCATGTTAAATGTGCCAGCATATGTCTGAGTTTAAAATTATTTCAAACAGCAATAAAAAACATTTTAAAGTTTAAATGGATACTGTAATTACAAGTATTTGCACGTTCTCTGATTTCTTCCCATGGTTATATTTAAAATATGCCTGAGTGGTAGAACTTTCCTGTGATACCCATCATTTTGAGTGCTTGCAAAATTACTTCTAGTGTCTGTGCCTTTTTTTTTTTTTGCTTGTAGATAAGAAAACAGTCATCAGATGAGATGAACATTTTGTCAGATTCTTACACTATTTTTATTCTTTGATAGTTAATCAGAAAGCAAGAAAAAATTTACAGAAAAAACTCCCACAATTAAGCCTTCTGAACAAAAATATATTTGCTTCAGATATTTTGTAAGTTACAACAATACCAGAGGACTGTTTTAGTTTTTGTGCAAATACTAAATGAAAATTTCACAGTAAAAGTGGTTAAGATGTATCAAGCACTGATTCAGTTGAAGTCAATGGTAAAACCTTTGTGCTACTTGTGCTGAGGGTTATAAAAAGTTCTGTTTTCTGAATGGCACTGAGATTAAAAATTATATTCTTGTTGGAACCAATAGGTGGCCTTTTTGAATGTGCCGTAGTAAATTTTTTCCTGAAAACAGAAAAACATTTGCTTTGAAGTATAGAACATCTTAGAACAGTCATTTTCAAATACAGTGATTTTTTTGTTTGTTTCTGAAAGACAATAGGGAGATGAATTTCTGGATTTATTTCTTATTTTTGGTGTACTTAAATGTTAAGTCGTGAGTCTTCATAGGCTCATAGAATGGGTTGGGTTGGAAGGGACATTAAAGTTCCAAACTCCCTGCCATGGGTCGGGACACCTCCCACTAGACCAGGTTGTTCAAAGCCCCTTCCAACCTGGCCTTGAAAACTCCCAGGGATGGGTTGTCAACCGCTTCTCTGGGCAACCTGTTCCAGTGTTTCATCAACCGCACAGTAAAGAATATCTTCCTAAAATCTGATCTTAACCCACCCTCTTTCAGTTTAAAGCCATTTCCTTTGTCCTAAGTGATCAATAATAGTGATGATAAAGTGGACTACAAAGTCTATCCTTTCTGTTTTCATGTTCATGCTTTCAAAATGCCATATATTTCCAGTTTCTAAGACCTCTCATAAGTTCTTATTTCCTGTTACTTCACAGTTAATGAAAATGGTTTCAAAAGAACAGTATCTCCTTGTTCTTCAAAAAGGGAGTACTTGTGATTTTTCTGAAGTTGCTCCTCTGAGCCAAACTCAGAAATCTTGATTTTTTTTTTTTTTTATTTCTATATAAGCAATACATTCTTAAAAGGTTTCTGCAAGGAAAAGGCAGTCAGCAGCTATAGGTGGCCAAGCCTCTTAAAAGCCTGGGTCAGATGAGGGTGTTAAAAACCTGAAAATGCAGCCCTGAGTTCTTCATAACACTCCTCTCTTACGCCTGGATGAGTTATTTTAGCAGCTCATTCTCTGACCTATGCATTTCTGGATGCATGATTATTTTTTGGATTTGGCTGGCTTTTTCTAAATTTTGGGCTTGTGTTTTTATCCCGAGGTGGGGATGAAAACAGCCATCGTAGGGCTGAGAGCTGGACAGGTCTCCTAGGAGAGAGGCACCACCCTATTCCTGTCTTGTCCCTGCAGTCCACTTTCAGCATTTGCTGCTGGCCCCTATCTGAGAGCAGATTCAGAGCCACAGGACTGCTGGTTTGACCCAGTTCTTAATTTCTTGAAGGCAATGGCTGTCAGGTAGTAACACAGAACTTGGTCTGGACCCAGCACTCATCCCATGAAATTGGGCTTTAATTAGAATCCTTAGTGTGGGACACGAGTTCACCCACAATGTTCAGGGTTCTTGTGTTCCCATTCATGTCTGCACACACTTTTTACTTTCAATGGTCATTTAAGGGCTTTGTGTGTTGAATTACGAGACTGAGGCACTAGAAGTGTGGGGAGAGTTTTTCTTAGAATCTGATACTGACCCAGGGAGTTTGGTTCCTAAATAAATTTAGTTGCTCTTCCCTGAAGAAGCCCATCACTCCCCTGATGTACAAGAGCCTTGGAAGACCTGGTCCTAGGGCAGAAAAGGAACCGTATGAATGTCCACCTTGGGATATTCTTGTAGCCCCAAGAAATAACTTTGTTGGAAGAGTAACCTGTTTATATAAGATAGCCTCTTAATTTTTGGCAAGAAATGCCTTCTAAGTGCTGCTTATATGAATCTTCTATTTTATTACTATTTCCTGCTCTCTAAAAGGCTCAAGACTCTTGCTGCTTCTAATGATCTAAGGCATTGGGAGAGGAGGTGGGACATGAGTTTCTGTCCATAAAAATGCTGCCAATTTGGTCACACACAAAAAGAAGTCTGAAAGCAAGTTTGGCTCTTAGATGATTTGAGTTTTGCTGGGAAATCAATGTCTGCCTTGGCACCAGAGTCCACACATCATGGGCTGGATATAGGAAGTTAATAATTTGTCTGTGTTTATGATAAAGCTTTCCTGTCCAGAGTCTCACAGTCTTTTGTGATTAGGAATTAATTCAGCCTTACGATAAACAGGATCTACTACTTTACAGCTGAGGAAACTGAGGAACAGTGAGGTGACCACAATGATGTACAAGGCATGTCTCTCAGATGAGGGAAGAACAGTGTTCCTCCTGCCGCTGGGCTCCACTGCATTACCTGTTAGGAGGGACAAAGTGCCACGCTCCTTGTGGAAATCTCACCCCAGCTATCAGCACAAAGCACTCCAAAGAGGTAGCAGAGGGGTCCCAGTTTTTGATGTTTGACTTGAAACACCTGAAAGGGATTTGCTTTTTTGCTTCTCAGCACTGTGCACTCTGGCACTTGGAAACCAAACTCCCTCTGGCATCTATTGCATTTGAAAATTTTGGGCTTATTATCTTTTGGATTGCAGCATTCATAACAGAGATTTATGTCTATTTTGGAAAAAGAGAGTTACTCAGTCTTCTCACTAATTATAAAAACAGGAGGTGAGAAGAGAGAGGTAATTAGGGTACCTTGTTTAGCTTGGTTAAATAAGCAGCACTGACAGGATTTTCTCTGAGGGACACTTGCAGGAGTGCTGCGGTCTTGTTCATATTAGATGGTGTTATCATTGGAACTGGACTGAAGGAAGCAGAGCTGATGTTGACGAAAAAGTATAGGAAAGATTGATTTTGGCCAGATCTTTCAGTCTTTACTCATCCATCCATGACACTAGTTATTAAAACAGTTTGGGAGTGCTATCATAAGTAAAGACCATTGGTGTAAGTGAGCACTGCAAACTTCTTTTTCCAAAGTTGTGTTGCCTGTTCAGCTGATTTCAGCAGACCTTCTCTCCATGTGAGTTTATTCTTCTGGTGGGATGTATGACCTGGCCTTTCATAAGTAAAAACAATTCTCAAAAATTGACATAAAATGCAAGCATTATAGGTAAATATAATTTTCTAGATTACAACAACCCATTTAATTAAATCCAAGCAGAATCTTTTAAGGTTCATATTTTGCTTTCTGACCAGATCTTTTCTCCTGGGGCGGTGACAGAGAAAAGCCTTCACCAGAAGGCTCTGCAAGCTTATCCTTAATTCTGTATTGTTTGTAGAAAGCGACGAAGACTTCTGAGCAGGACATGAAGACTGTGCCAAGGACAGGGCATTGTGCTGTTCCTGGAGCTTTACTGGCTCTTCCCTCCCACTTTGTTCCTTACTAATCACAATGGCTTCCTACAACGCATTTATCAGGGCAGGCCACTGCCTGTAAGTACGAGAGTTTTTGTCTTTTCCAAAAGCCAGAAGTACAATGTTATCTTTCCTCTTTCCCACAGAAGAGAGCCATTAGGAAATTCCTTGGTTTAGTTTGTCCCTCCTTGTTCCTGGATGATGTTGGAGCCATTGTAAAAAGATGAGGCTTATGTTTCCTTCTGAAGATGGCAAATTCATTGATGCTTTGGATTGATGAGCTGAATGTTCCCTGATGCATTGCGTCCTGTAAGAAGAGTGTTCTGGGCTACTTCAGGGCTTAGAAGTCCACAAGGAATTTGGCTGGTCTGAGAACTGAGAACTTGGTATTTTTCTGGGTGAAACACAAGGAAGCAGAGATCTGAATGTTAAATTTAGTGAAACATAATTTGGGGAGACAGATCGTGGCAGTGGTGGTGATGTTCTTGCACTAATTCATAACCATCAACCTCAGAACCCGCCGAAATTTCTTTGAAGACAGGACCCAAATTCCCCTGTGGGAACAACTCAAGAAGGAGACCTTAAAGATTTGTCTTTGTAAACTGAATTGCTGTTCCTAAAGAAGGTTCCTCTGGCTTCTTTAGTTCTCAGTTTCTCTGTCTGCCATAGCAGGGAGGACATGAAGGGGCCCCTGGCTAAAGCTCTCCTGACCCAACAAGGGCTGTGGGTAGTGTCAGGGATGTCAGCAGCAGGAGAGTCACCTCCCTTGCTCATTCCCTGGTTTTTATGTGGTTTTTCCCTGCCTAAATTTCCCTCCAGAAAATGGTGCTTTGGAGCCTGCTGAGAAATGTATGCTGAACTCTGCCACTTGAATGTATGATGGTTTGCAGCTCCCCTGATAGATCTGAGAAGTTCAAGCTTCTCTCTCAGTTATGCAGGTATTAATACTGTGCACATGCAGAAACTCCACGGACAGATAAAAGATTTTACTTCTTGCGAGTCACAGATTAAAAACCAAACCATCCTCACTTACAGAAGTCATCCCCTGGGGTCAGAAGAGCCATTTGTGTTAGCGAGAGAGGTGAGACCTCCCAAGATGTGCCAAAATGATCCTGAGATGAAATTGCTCCACTCTTCCCGGGAGGGCCTGTAGCATCTCACAGGGTCGGCTCCATAAATTGTATGTTCTTCAGGGCAAGGACCTTGCCCTCCGATTTGTCTGGGAAGAATGTGTTCGGTGTGCCATACCACAAATAATAAATAACTACTTTGGCTGCTGGCTGGGCTTGGGATTATGAGTCAATTCTCCCTCCTGATTCATTTCTTGTTCCGAGATACCAGCAATGCAATTTTACTGGAGTATGTCAGTGCTGGTGTTAGTCCCCTGCTCTTCCCTTGCTCACGGTAAGGCAACTGTCATCTCCTGTCTGCAGCATACTTTACAGCACTGAGGAAGAATATTAATAAGATTTCCAAAAGGCTTGCTGCCACTTTTGGTGGAAAGGTTTCCTGCAAAGAATATGCAGCAAAACTCCCAGGAGACAGACAGAGAAAACCCTCCCACTGAGAAGAGCTCGTGTCGTCCAATTTCATTGTCTCTGTGTCACTGCAACACCCCTGTGACTCTGACGCACTGCTCTGTGCTGCCCTAGCTTGTGCAGTTCAATGTAATTTCCTTGGTTGAACATCTTTATTTTAGAATTGTAACAAGGTATTAACTAGTTTCCCTGTGCCTAACTGTTGGCTGTTTGCTGTTTAAGTAACAGTGTCCTTCCTGTTCCAAGTCAGCTGGATTTTTGCATTTACCATATGATTTTGCATTACATTTTAAAAAAATAAACAACCTTATATGCCGTATATGCCGTATGCAGGTTAAGGGTTTGGGTTGCGAACATTTCATGTGACAAGGAAACCAGAAATACCCCTCATCAATGAGTAACAAACACATGTAGTCCAGCAGTCAAGAAAAGAAGGACACAGTCAGAGAGAAGCCAAATATTAGCCGATGAGGCCTGAAGTTTAATAGATGCAATTCTTCTGGGGGAGCTGGCAGAAGCCGGTGTTACTGTGAAATTGCTAGGAGTGCCCTCTGGAAAGCAGTGGGCATCCCTGTTGTGGTTTCTTAGCTGTATCTCACTCGCTGCCATCGCACCTAAGCTGGTGCTGGGAGGTCCTGAGTGTGGCCACCCCTGCCCTGCTCCGGCGGGACACTCTGTGGTCCCACTGCCCTTTGCCACGGGACATCTTCCTCTCCATGAGCACCTCCAGCAGGGTGCAGCTCTGCCAGAGGCACCTTGTCAGGGTGTGCCTGCTATCAGCAATCAGGGGACAGGCTGTCTTTTCCAGGTCTGCTCCTGAGAACACCCCTTAAATGCAATCTGGGCATCCTCAGTGCGTCTGTGGACATAAATTAACATGCTTTCTAAATTAAGGGATAGAGTGCAAAGAAAGAAGGCTTTTAACGTAGAAAACCCCTTAATGTTAGTCTTTGAAGAGCTCTCATTAGATGCTGGCAATCTCAAGCCAATCCAGCAGCTGTATTTGCAGGTCTTGACCTTTGTTATTTTTATCTTCTTTGGGTTCAGGGAGACAACTCTTAAATGGAATTAGGAGTCTGTGAGCTGGCTCTGTATTTTTAAGCAGATGCTCATTGGCTCGGCCAACAGATTTCCATACTTTTTCTCCATACTTTTTCCATTGCTCATTTATGCATCACATAGATGTATTTATATAGTTGAACAAGCGTAATACTTTAGAAAGTTTGACTAATATATCAATTGCATCATCCAGACATAAATTTTCATATGGAACAGGGATATTGCTTTGTGTATTCAAATAATATATCCCTAACTACTGCGTAAGGCACACTGAGGTTTTGTTTCATTTTGTTTTCAGATTGAAACCAGGAAGCTAATGTACATGAGTTGGCCTGTTCTGAATCTTTGTCATCTTAGACAGCCCTGCTTATTGCCAGCTCATTTCACAGAGATCTATTTCAAATCAACTCATAAATTATTAATAGTACATGTGTAGGTCAGAGAGATGCTAACCCTGACAATCACACCCTAATATTCTCTCTTTAGCATCAGAAATAAGAAAGGAGATGTGAATAATCAATATTCAACAACCATGGTACATCTCATACAGATATGGTATATGCACTTAGAAAAAAAAGCCCACATCTTTGCAAAACCTGTCAGGCTGGCATTAATCTTGCATGATGAATAATGTGGCAATCTATGAATTTTTAACACCTTTAAAATGATAAAATTGTGGAATGTGATATCCAAAAGTAAATTTGTTCAAATTGGAGAATATTTTTGATCAAATGGAGATATTGAATAATGTGTAGAGAAATATTTAAACATCAATTTAAATTGCACAGCAGGCAAGACAGTTTGTACGGGTTTGTGACTGGGAGCAGCTTTCCGTCACAAATAATTCGCCTGCAGATTTAATTATAACTCAAATCTTAAGCACTAACTCTTCTGAGAAGAGCCCTAACTCTGGAGGCCCTGAGCAGTTCCCGGGGCTGTCTGGCAGCACTGGAAAGGCCACATAGTTCCTTGCCTTGCCTGGTTCCTGCTGTGCAATGCCCTCTACAGAAAACCCCACCAAACCCAGAGTAGGATGCTTCCAGAGAGGATATAACACAGCAGTAGAAAGGAGCAGGAGCAGAATTTCACCTTTTATTTGCAGCAGGGCCCCCCAGTGAGCAGGATCAGGCCCTTGCTCAGCTGACTGTGCTTGGTGGGCGAGGGCAAGCTCAGGTTTTCAGTCTGGAAAAAAATGAACCACTAATACATAGGAAATATTGGGATGGATGCTGTCCTGCTTGAAGTTCAGCACAAATTTGTTGCTGACATGCATGGGGACAGGTTCAGACTTTACATTTGAAGTCACTTCTCTCTGACAAAATGCCTGGCAAACACTAAACGAAAATGCTTCATTTAGAAACTGTCAAAAGGGAATTACTAACCTTTTATACTTATTAAAATTGCTATATGTATTCCTGTAAAGGGACTAGAGAGCAGGTGGACATTTTAATTTTCACTCTATGCAAAATAAAAATGACACTCAAGAACTTCATGTATTTTTTTAATCATTCTAATGAAAGCATTTTATTTTATTCCATTTTTATTGAACAGAAAATAAAATGTGTTTGTTTCCCCAGATTTGAGGAGAATTAACATGTATCTGATTGTTAATATTTGATCCTTCTTTAATTATTTATGGTATCAAGGAATGAATCTGTCAAGTAAATAATGAAATGCGTACATGCAGCATATGTAATTAGGTTAGGTGCATAAATCCAAAGTGTTCACTTTATAGTTGTCAGTGCAAAATTTATTAATAATGAGAAATGCTAAGTGAAGAAAATTCCTAACAGTCTACTCATTAGTGTAGGTTAGAGCAGTTGCTGAAAAGGAAAGTTACCATTCCTCTCTTACTGTATTTCTTCATTTCTGAATGTTAGTAAATCATTACATATTTTCTGCATCTCTATTTTAAATGTGTAGTAGAAGCAGCCTTTAAGTTGTGCTGGGAAGGTGCACTTTGTCATCACTCTGCAAACAGACAGCTATCAAAGTCGAGGGGTTTTGCAGCCTTGTGTAGTTTAAAGCCAATGTTATCTCCCAGTCTTGCTTTCCTTCGGACACAGGAGTTCCCAGGGATGAAAAGGGATGAACTGCACTGTATTAATCCCCTGGCATTTTAGGACTGAAGGTGATGAATGAGTGCTTACACACAAGCACAAATATGACTGTACATTTGTCGCGGGGGGTAGGACACAGGCAGCACAAAATGGTGGGTGATGCAGTCTGTGTTTGCTCGTGCTGTGTGTCATGTCCTGCCTTAGCAGAAGTCACACATCACACAATGCATGTCTGCCTAGGGCATACGTGTATCAGAAAAGCTCAACTTGTAGAGGTCCAAGTTTGTAGCTGGGTGTAACAACCACAAGACCACCTATTTCGGGTGGAGTGGTGCATCTGAGTACTTCTTGGGCCATGTGTGAGTTGATCCACATGAACACAAACCTTATTGTATTGCCAAGGGCGGTGACCTGAGCGAGGAGCTGTGTGGCTATGCCTGGACCCAGGAGTATATGAGCCAGACTAATAGGCTTTAAGAGTGGGGCTGTGCCCCATGTTTCTGTTATCACCCCTTCACCTTAGCTTGCTATCAAGTTGTTTCTGCTTTTTGTAAATTAAGGGAAAAATGGTTCTAGTCAATAAAAAACAAAACAAAATTAATCTGTGAGTTTATGCCTTCTGGGATCTGAGAAAAATGTGTGAGAGAGATGAAACACCTGTTTGAGACAGAGAATTGTCATTGTGAGACCACAAAAAATCTTTCTCAATCCCAAAAGGTATTTTTCAGAGCTCCCTCTCTGAAAGAATATTTGATTGCTAAATGCATATTTAAAACAATATTTCAATATCATTTTGAAGCTTATCATTATCACAAGCACTTCATGGGCTAATTCTCTATATCCAAGGATAGGCATTCACCCTAGCTCACTTTTGCTGTGGAAAATTAGATATCTAGTCTGAATTAGTCATCTGGGTTCCCTTTGCAGTCATTGAGATTCATCCCAGCCTGAAACTGGTGCTCAAGGCTAAGCCTAAGTTACAGGAGGTGAATCACTCTCTGGAGACACCAGCTCTCTTCTTGGGATGCAGAAAGCTGATACTGGAAGCCTAACTTTTAGTCTGCTAAATGAGATGAGCTGAATCCCACACTATGCATCTGGATCTGGCTTCTACTGGGGATCTTTAAGGGAAGGTCATCAAATGATGACCCTAAGGTAGCTGAAGCTCTGGGAGACCGACCACACAACAATAGCAAAATGCTTATGCTGGCCGCACCTTATTTTTCCAAAACATTAAAATAAAGAGGAATGGATTTGCTGATCAGCAGGGGCTGACCTAGGTCTGGGCTGTCACTGAGAGCCCCCAGCCTGAAGCTGCATAGCTGTATCCATGTCCCTCACTTCTGCTGGCCTCAGCATCCACACAGCACAGCAGGCAGCTGCTTTGAGAGCTGATTTGGCTGAGCACAAGTCTTTGGGGGGTGTCACAGTGTAACTTTTCATTTTTAGAGATCTAGCTGACCATGCAGCCCCACAGTCACTAGTGCTGGCAGAAGGGAGAAAGATGGAAAGGCAGTGATTGCTGATGTTGTGAGGTGGCAGGGTTGCTGCTGCTGGTAGTGATGCAAAATTAAACAGATTGTGAAACTGAACCCGGAGCAAAAGGATGCTGACAGCCATTCATTAAATTTTGTATCACGCTGTTAGATTTTAATCACAACATTTTGGATCAGAATCACAAATCCTCTTATCTGCTGTAAGAACTTCTTTCAAGCTTAACATTTTTATGCTCCATGTAGGATGCAACAATATTCATCTCTGCTACTCAAGCTTAGAAATGCATTAAACTGTCCAACCAGAAAATCAGGAACAGGCATTTAGTGATGCAAAATGGTCATTCTGCAACCTAATGCCTAAGGGACAGATCAGTCATCACAGACTCCCACTTCTGCCTGAAAAGACCAATTAGGTGACTCCGTCTATTCAACTATCAATACAGGATTGTTCCCAACAGTATATTCCCCTGTGCTTTATCCACTCTAATTTTAAATTACTCAAGTGCCAAGACTTCTATCACTTCCCTGGGGTGACCATTGCACAATTGAAGGCCTCACTGTGAGGAAATGTTTCCTGATATTCTGCCACAGTTTTCCTATGCTTAGATTCATGCATTTTTACCTAGTTACATGTTCTTGAACAGCTCTGCCTTCTTTTATAGCCACATTATTGCAAAACAGAATGACAATTACCACCCCCCACTTTTTTTTGGTATAATGATTCCTAGGCAGTAAACACATAAAGGAAAAGTCAATTATTTCAATCACTGGCTATCATTATTGGTGGTGTGCCAGTGCTGAGGTGCCCTGGTCATTCTGCATTGAACAAAGTTGCTCCAAGAGGAAGAGTTTTCTGTGCACATCCTTTGAGGAAGGATGATAAAGGCTGAACAAAAGAAAGTCTAGGAAAAAAACCCACCAACTTCAGGTGTTATATACTACTGTGGAAAGAGGAGTTTGCTACTCACACTTGAGAGTCCCCTAACAACAAATAATTAGGATAAAGCTCCTTACAAGAAGAGCTTAAGGCTTACTCTGTATTTCCAGGTGTTGGTAGGTAGGTAAACATTAGAGCCCAGTGGGTTGTGACTGGTTCAGGCAAGAGGCAGCAGAGCTGTGCTGCAACCCAGTGCTCTCAGGCATTCTCAGGTGCCCTTGCTCCAGGAAATACGGCTTGGGTGCATCTTGTACAGCAAGAAAAGACCTATCTCCAAATATCTTGGGCAAATGAATGGGAGACCTTCTCCTAAATAGTCTCTTAATACTCAATAAAGGGGCAATAATATTATGTTCCTGCTGCTTTCATCTGTACCAATACCACCCTGAATTTTGGGTCAGGTGCATTCAGAATGAGCTTTCCCAGAGTCATTGCAGGACCTTTCGGCCTGCTTTAGGTAGGATTTCTTTTTGAATTTTTCCCCCACACAGTGAGTGTCGTACAGTCAAACCGTTCATCTGTTTTATCAGACAAGCAGAACTGGAAGTCTGATATCTTTTAAAAAAAGATACAGTTCTCTGATTAACTGAAGAGTAATAGCATGAAATTCTAGTCTCCAATAAGTAACATATTGATGCTTATGTCTAATTTAATCAGCATCAGGGGGGACGGGGGTGCCCATTCCTTCACCATCAGTTATACAGCAGTTCAAGGTGATAAATCCTATCTGCAGAATGATATTCCGTCGACATTTCTATAATATTAATTAGATCACCGTGTCAGGCTGTAGGAAATTTGCTTAACATTCATTAGAAATTTCTTACAGATAGGTAGGCATCCCTCCCTCCTTCTTCCTTTGCTTTCTTTCTTCTGTGATTGACAGATGAGGTCAAACCAGAGACAGCCCCCCTTCTCTCCCCATGCCTGAAGAGCCAGGTCACCGGACTCCATAATGCATGGGGAGTGGGAGGGGAGGATTATGCCTTGAAGAGATATCCTATTAAATTGGACAAAAGCTTGTCTGCCTCCAGGCTCCATTGCCAGGTCTTTTCAGCCTGCAGCCAGCACGCAGAACGCAGGCGAGTGTACAACGCAAAAGCCATTTGCATTACCCTGCAGTCATTTTTATATGTGGAGGTAATGAAGTTGTCAGCGGAGCCTTGAGTGTGGCAGAGCCTGATATTCAAATAGACCTGCCAGCTCTCCTCTCTCCTCACCACCGCCCTCTGCTCCCCGCTCTCCCCCCATCCCCATAGCTGATCTACTGACTCCCTGGATTACTGCTTCGCTGGTTCCCTGGCTCCGACTGTGCTTGCGCTCTTGCCCCTGTCAAGCGCTTTTGTTTCCGAGTCAGGGAGCAGCAGCCTCAGCCTGGCTGCACACCGCTGCCCACACTGCCCACTCACGCCCACACTGCCCACGCACATGGGGTGTCATGGGCTGACTGAAGTGCAAGCCTGCAGCAGCAGTCCTGACAAGCTTGCAGGGAAAGCTCCCAAGACACTACACTAATCCCAGGGCACTTTGTTGTGGTCAAACAGAAGAGAAAGATTTCATATTTCTGTAAATTTTTGAAGTGAGGTGGCATGTTCGTGCTTGGTGTGCCCACCACGCCCTTTTACTGTGGAGCAGCAGAACGTGGTACAAATTGTGCATGCAGCTGGGAGAGGCAGCAACCAAGTGGTCCCCAGCACTCATGTTCACCAGTATCCAGGGGATGCTGGCAAAGGGCATTGCAGAAATACCTTGTCCTCATAAAAGGAACCACAGGATCAAAAATAACAAGGCAGTCAGAACTGGCCTTTGGTAAATTTTACATCCATTTTAGGAGGAAAAGAATTTAAAAATTCCCTGTGGCAAAGCTGCCTGGTAAGCAAAAGGTCTGAATCAACCCCATTAGCCTTCGAAACTAGCTTTTACTAAATATGGGGCTAGGCTGTCAGCTGGTGTTAATTGGCGCAAACCTACTGAAGTCAATGGAATGACAGTGATTTATACCAGGATGAAGACTTGGGGGATGGATACTTAACAGAAAGGCTGTCTTTTCTCTGTTTTCAGTAACTGGACCCACTTGTGGTCACAAATCATAGCTTCTAGGCTTGATGGGCAGATGTCACTAGGTAGATGGGCATCTGCAGGTTGTCAAATACACATTGTGAAACGGAAAACCATTAAAAAAAATTCATCACCCTGGTAAATATTTAGCTGCCTCAATAGTCTCATTTTTGGATCAGCAACTCATTCATTATTTGCAGAAAAGGATACTTTCTGTGCTCTTATGAAAATGATCAATGATCCTTTAGCACAGAAGGCCCCTGGGATTAATTTATTTTGTAAGCAGTGTGCTAAAAAGACTGGTTCAAGCATTTTTTAAAAACTTACAGGAGGGTCAAAACCACAAAGGTTTCAGCAGCAGCATTTTTTGGCCTTTGTTCTTACACTGAGATTTTGAAAGATTTTCTAGAACGCCAGCAAGCTACAAGTTTTCACGGCATGATACATCATTGTGCCAGTGGAATTCATATGCCTTCAGGAGCTCCTTTTGGAGAACCCGAAATTTATTTAAGAAAGTAAACTTTATGTTTACAGTACAACAGTTAGCCTACAAGAATTTCCCGAATACAGGGCTACTCTAAGTGCACCAACCTGCAGATTAAAGGCCCCCTGAGTATAAATTGGCATGATGCACTGTAAATGATTCACAAATGGAGGAGTCCCTAAGTGTGCATTGACTCGCTACACCATAACGTTTCCTACAGAGATTTTACAGCATCGTATGCCAATGATCCATGGATTAAGGGCTCCCTGAGTGCACATTGACACGATAGACTGGAGCTGTTTTGGTCTATCGTGTCAATGATCCAGTGATAATGACAGTGTCATGTGCAGATCCACTGAGACTAGAGTTGTTGTGGTTCCTAACAGAAAAGCCAAAATTGTCCCACTTAAGTCATATTGACTATTTTGGGTGCTACAGGAACATGGACAAAGTTTTCACAATGTTCTCCTTCGTATCAGTTGAGGAACGTCTTCAGTGGTGCAGTTCTGTAGTCTGGGTTGCTTCTGTTTGTGTAAATACATGCATATGCAGGTTCATGTAAAAAAACGTGGACAAGTGCGCTCTTATACCTTTTATATGCATAATTCTTTCTTCATAGAGAGGCAGACTCACACTAGAATTTTGTCATTGTCATTGAGGGTACCAAGGCTCAAACTGAGGGAGGGTCATTCTAGATACAGATCGACTTCCTATGTAAAAGAGCATAGTTCTCCCTACTACAGAGCAGGATGGGGAGGGGAAATGAGGACCCAAACCTAAATAATACCTAGTTATTCTGTTTACTTCCATCTCAGAAGATGCCTCTCCAACAGTTTTAAACCTCCCCTTGAACAAATGGGAAAATTGGAAAGTAACAAGTTTAATGTGGTAAACCTGTGACCACAGTGCAACTATGACCAAAATACAGCCTAATACGTCTCAAACCCGACAGCAATGATTTGACACGTTGAAAATAATATTGTCTAGTCCTTGGGCTGTTTCTGTGGAGACAGGAGAGAAGAAGTCAGGAAGACAGAGACAGGTAAGAAGAGACTGTTAGCAAGTGTTTATTGTCCAGAAATTGTCTGGCATTTGCAGCATCCTGGGTCAGCATTTTCACCTTCAGCTACTCAAGCTTTAGAATTGCTAGGGTGGAGGAAAAGTTAAGATATCAAAAAATCAGGTCACAAATGAAAAAAGCAGGAGAGGCAGAGTCAAAAACATTAAAAAACCCAGTTCTGGAGGATTGACACAAAAATATAAAATTTTAAACATGCAGTTAAAACTGGAGTTCCATCAACCTCCACAGAGCTATCTCAGAAGAAACTCATAATGCTCTGAATACATTTAATTGAAGAAAGGGAGAAAGTCTTTGACTGTGATTACAATATAAACAAATATATTATACATTGACAACTGGATCCTTTGATGAAAGGCTGCTTATAGGTGCATTATATTGGCTTTTCAGGTCCACTGACATTCATTATAAAAACTTCCATTATAATATACCATCTTCTGAAATGTTTAAATTCCTTGACTCCTGAAAGTCAGGAGAAAAGGTACCTATTAAGAATATTAAGAGTATTTCCATCTTCTGCATAATTTTACCTTTACAGAAAGTGAAGTCTGACCTCCATTTTATCTTCAGAGGTAAAATACATGCTACTGAGAAAACTGAGGAAAAAATGCTTTAAGAAAACTGAGAAAAGTCCAGGGATCATCACTGATGTTTGGTAGCTTGAATCTCAAATAGCTTTTACTGTTTATATTCCTGAAATTACAAATTTCATGAAGTTTACCATTTAATGAAAGGCATCACTTTATTTATAGCATTCACACAACTACTTTAATCATGTTTAAGAGGACAAATTACTTTATTTTGTAATGTATGAAGTAAAAGTTTCCCTTCCCAGAATATTACTAGCTGATTTTCAGAAGTGAACTACTCCAGTCTATCCATTCCTAGAAGTTCCCTTTCCATGAAGGTCTGACGATTTTTGATGACAGGTGTGGAGATTTTGAGCAGCAGAAATTATCGCAAACATTCAGCTTGTTAACAGTTCATTTCAAGAAATACGAGACAGAAAAGGTTGTAAGCAGTTGTTCAACCAACTTCTCTCTCTGCCATAGAAAGTCAACTGGTAAATGTTATTTAGTGCTAAGGTAGTGACAACTGGGACCCCAGCTTGGACAGCAAAGTACAGATGCAGTATTGGGTGATCTGTTTTGGGCTGCAGGCTGGCACTCCACGCAGTTTGCAGAAGGCAGAAGTAAAGGGGACACTTCCTGAAGAAGTACTGGGAATACAGAAGAATCGAGTAGTCTTCAAAAATGGAAATGTATCTTTGGAAATGTTCTTCATGACACCTATCTTTGACTTCTTCACAATCTACCTCCACACAGAGGCTTCAGAAGCCCATCTCAGCTTACAGTTAATTATGCCGATGTTCAGGGATCCCAGATACTGGGGTGATGTTCTTGTTTAAGGAGAAACCATGGGATTTGATTGCAGGTGAGACAAATCATGACTTTCTTTATTTCTAGTGCAAACATCCCTAGCACACTGTGTATGTATATATACTGTGGATTCACCCATTTAGATAATTATAAATACTTTTTCTGCTCAAGAACATTCCTTTCACAAATCTTACCTCCATTTTTAGCCAATCTTCCTCTTCACTCCTTTGCTTGTAAATACGTGCATCATGAAATTGAAGTATCAAAAAGAAAAAAAAAATACTGCCCCCTAGTATTTAGTACTTAAAAAGTAATTGTATATTGTTTTGATAAGCTAACCAGAATGAGCCTCTTGCATATCTGGCTCTGAGGTACTTTTGCCAGTCCCTGGTGTATATAGAAATGAACTAAAAATCTCACCCAAGCTGACTAAACTACAAGGAGTCATAGTTATGTTCAGTGGGGCTGGGGTAAAGCACAACAAATGGTACCTGTTTCTGTTAAGAAAGATGAAGAGTGTAGGCAGAAGGAAGGCATACTTGTGAATTTCTATTTTCTCCCCGGGCATATAAATATTTTAATTTTTTTTAGCTGCGGATAGTTAGTTGTGCTGTGTCTACCTGTACAGGTAAAGCCACCCAACAGTAGTGGATGTGCAGGATAAAACATTCAGTGCTGACCACACACTTTACGTTCTTTGGGCTTTTACTTGGGATGAACTCTAGCCTGACCGCCATGACTGAACATCTAGTAGCAGCTAGAGTGTATCAGGTACACTCCTGGAGCTCATCTTCTGAGTTTTTTTCCTCCAAAATTAATTTTGGTGGTCCAAGACTGTTTTTCATCATGACCCAATACGAAGTAATTGGGGACAGTCAGGAGATTTTTGCTTCTTCTTCTGCAGGCCCCTGCTACAAGCTGAAATGCTGCCAGTGATGAGCCCTTTAAGTGTCATTCAGCCCTCTTCCAGCTGAATCTCAACATAAGCTCCAGTGTTATATCTCAGTGTAGTGCACAGTCTGTATTGCTCAGCACAGCCCTCAGCTATTACTGCTCACAGAATAGCAGCACCTGCAAGCCACCAGCTCTGCACATCTGGGTGCATGACACACTTGCAAACCCCTCTGGGTTATGGCATCCCTAGAACCTACTTGCTATCTATGAATACACACACACAATTTTACAGCAAATTCCTATTTTTCTGAAAATGTTCCATGCAGAGGTGCTTGGTATGCTTTCAGTAGCACCAGGTAATGTCTGAACAGGGCTGAATCTGTCCTCATCAGTGGCTGTGGGATACCCTGGGAACAGCCACTATCTGTCTTCTGCTGAGGTTGCTCCTAGATATGCTTCACAATTCAGCCAGTTTGAGAGAGAATACCGCTTTTCTTTGCAATATTAATGGGAACTGATGCAAAAGTGTAAAACCTAACATGGATCTGGTTCAGCCCATTCAGAAGTTGAAAGGCTGGGATAATAACTATATTATCTCTCCTGGAGAAACCTAACCAATGCCAGTTACTGCTGTGCTCAAAATCATGCTGCAAATTAGAGCCCCAACTCAAGTTGTTAAAGAATGAAAGAATATGGCCACAGTCCTGATACATGTGGAGGAATGGGAAGTCCAAGTAGGAAATAGATGGAGAAATGAAGGGAAAAGGAAAAGTTCTTGGTTGATTTCAGCTTGGCAATCAGGATATAAGGGGATCTGAGAGAGTCAGGTCAGGGAAGGATCTGAGGCTCATTTTTCCACAGAAGTGAGGAATAAGAAAGGGAAAAGATTGGGCACTAAGGAAAGAATGCAAGAAATCCATCTGTGCCTCAGAAGTGCCTTTTTTTTTTCTCAGATGTTAAGACCCACTTTTCAGTGGGTATCTGGAAAGAAGAGCTCCCCAGGATCTGGGGACACCTTCTGACACACTCGGATAAAGCTGCATGAGATTTGTATGAAAATGGATGGGGTGAAACTCAATTATTGATACATGGTTGCCTCCTTCCATTGGAGATGTCCTTAGCCACTTCAGGGGTCTATTCAAGGCTGGGTGGGGTGACACAGGATCTGTGGGAGACCTGTGCCCATATGTAATGGCAGCTGATGCCTATCCCAGCTGTCCAAGGGCCTCTCAGGCGACATCAGCCCCCTTGTCTACGTAACAGATTCAATACCATAAAAAATGCACATCTTGTTGCAAAACTGGTGCTTTGCATGTGCAATTTATAGCTGTCCTGAGAACCTTTAAGTCCTGTGCACATGCCTGAGATAAATATACCCTGAAAAATACCCTTCTTTTTTTTTTTTAAACTTCCAGATTTTGACATTTGTACCCTTAGTATTTAATTTTGAGATTAAAGGAACCTGGTTTCTTTATACAGATGAAAATGACACCAAACTTTTCCTTTATGAAAGATCTTTCAAACATTAGCTGAATGATTTTTGTCCATTTGACCATCTGAGTAATTACTTTAGAATGTCCTCTCCTGTACTGCTTTGCTAGCAGTCAGACTTCTGTAATAAAATATTATGTTCAAAATATATTTTAGAAGAAAGGTATATAATCCTATTAATGGATTTCTTTAAATTCTCTATATGTGTTTTGCAATGAAATAAGCATATCTGTAGCAATATCTAAAGTTCTGCTTCAGGATTTATGCACTCTTAATGGATGGAGATTATTTCTTTGGATAATATAAATATCCTAAAGATTTAATGAAGCCATAAAGACATTCATTAGACTTCTGTAATTAGAATTATAGCTACAAAGGCTTCAGAGTGCTAAATATACATGCAGTATTTAGTTTTTTCAAGTTTTCAGTAAACAGCTTTCATCCAGGGGAAAAACTCGGAGGTGTGGAGGAGGAATTCACCTCCAGACTGGTGAGGGGGCTCTGAGTGTCACCTCCTCTCAAACCGGGCAAATAGCCCATGAAACTACATTTTTGGAGACCGCTCCTCCAGACTACCGGCAGCCTTCCAAGGTCCTCTCTTTGGGGTCTGCCGTGGAGCATGCCTCAACTAAATGTCGCCTCCAGCTTGCAACAAAGGCTCAGATAGATCCCTCATTTCTCAGCCTGATGTTTTCGTCATGTCAGATGAGGATCACAGATATGTTTTGGAAATTGCTTGGAGGCCTTGCACAACTGTGCGTGTAAATGTTGGGGCTGAGTCTATCCCTGACTTCTCACTGTAAGCGGAGCAAGGTAATACTTTTTAATGTCACAAATCAAATAATTTCTCCAATTCTGAGTTTGCTCAGGCCACTTTACTCTCATGCAAATGTTTTCTCTGTTTTCTATGCAAAGAACAGCAATGACACAGAGCCCAGTGATGACGTCTCGGAATCCAATCAGAAAACCTGCATAAAGATGAAAGGTCTTACCAACGAGAAGTGAGCTTGCTAAACTACACCTTTCAATGAATTCAGACAAAACTGAAAAATGTTGTTGATATCAGATCCTTAGGCTGATTACTGAAGCGTTCGATTTTTCAGCATGTCAATTCATCACTGTCTACCTGGTTATATTTAACACTTTCTCCTGTTTCCATCCTGCCTGCTGAGATAGGCAATCTCTGTCACACGGTATCTGCTTCACCAGAAGGTCAATAGACCATTGTGGAGGCCCATGAGTCCTGTTCCCAAGTCACCTTGATTGTCTTCACGATATTGCTGACGGCAGGTGGAGCTTCCATGTCTTGTGGCATCTAAAATATTAATGAGATTAAAGCCTCCATCCTTCAAACAGTTCAGTGCTTCCTTTTCGGTGCTTTGCAATTGTGCATCCAGTCCATGGAATGCAAAACCTCTGCACCGATGGTTGCTGGCCTGTGCTGGTATTGCCAAAATTGGTTACGCCAGTGTTCATTTTCTTTGAGAAAGTTCCACTTTGCATTTTAAGCTAGCCATAAATCCAACATTTTTGTGGAAGATAGTAAGCTTTGGTTAACTGGAGCTGAGAGGTTTGGATGTACATACAGAGTTTATGTTTGGTTATAGCCTGTTAGTCCTGGCCAAATTATGCAAAATATACATAAGGAAATGATGGGTCACAACTTTCACATACACTAGCCTGCTTTGGGGATTATTTGGGAGGAGTTGATAGGCTTTCTTAACTCAAGCCTGACAGAGGCTACCTGTGGTACCAGAACTGTGGTGTGGGACTGATGAGGATTACACAACCTTCTCTTCTGCTATTTCATTGTCAACGAGGGGACAGAGCAGCTGCACAACCTGTTAGGTTGCCTCTCTGTTTCTGTCAGACTATCCCTCATTATGTACCTGGATCCTGGATGCATATATAATGCATATACAGCATGTATAATGAATATACAGCTCATAAGATCATCTTATAAATCAATCGTTGACTGATTAAAGGCATTTATTTTTAGAACTTGCTAACAGTTTAGCACAAAGTGGCTTTCCTGGTTTCCTGAACAGGAATTCTTTTTCCAGTGTGAGTCCTAAACCAAACTCTGGATCTGGAACATTCTAGATGTTAGGGAAATCACTTTTTGATATTTAGCTTCTCCCCTTTGTAAAATGATAATCACACAACTTGCATAGCTTTGTAAAGAGCTTTGAGATCTATGGGTGAGACACAGTATAGGCATTCTAAGCATGATTTATTTCCGTGCTGGTCCTATCCCTAAGTGGCTCATTGAAGAAACAACATTTATAAATATGCATAGCTTCCTGGTATAGAATTTTTCCTATTCTTTTCGGAATATACAGGCTAAGCTGTTATTATTCACTTTTCCATTTTTAGAATCAACGATTAAATTGCACCTCACTGCTGTGTTGTAGCAATTAAAATAACTACTGTCTATTTGGCAGTCCTTTAATGGGAAATGAAATTCACTTTTAGGCATATATCATGGTAATACATATATCATATGGTATACAATTTAGATCATTTTCAAGCACAGTCGCAGGATTAGTTCTTATTCCCTCCCTAACCATCGTTACAAGCATCAATTTTGTTAATTAAGAATTTTAAGCCCTGTGAATTTATAGTACAATTATGTTTTACTTCATAAGTAGGTCTTCACCCCTCTACAACTATTAACAAAATGTCCACTTATATTATTTGCTGGTGGTTTCAAAGGCTTATGAAATTTCTGATGAAGATTTACCCTTTTGTCTACGCTTTGCTCACTGTATGTCAGCTGTTTGTCAGCAAAACATAACGGTGAAGACTTTTGACTTAAATCTTTTTTTTTTTTTAAAGAAAAGCCAATTCATCAGGTAAGAAAGACTGCTGCTCGCACTCTCAAGTCCTGCCAAAGACAAATGGCTGTAAAAATTTAAAATCAATCATTAACAGATTAGCTGTTGGTCCAAAGTAAATAGCAATCAGCTTATTAGGCATCAGGCAGAGTGAGATAAAGGGGAAGAGTTATTGAAAATGAGGATGTTTGCTGGGGCTGTGCTGATGGAGCAGAACAGGGAAAGGCTGTTTCTTTGTTGCTCTAATTACAAATGGAAAATAACCTACAGTGCTGAACAAGTTGAGCTCCCTAGCTGAATTGAATGGAGCATAGTGCCTATGTTCTATGTCATGGTTTGATTTATCTTGATTATCAGTAGTTTGCACTACTTCTTCCCTCCCCAAAAGGCTCTGTTTGGCTTTCTCTTATATCGAAGTAAATGCAATTTTTGGCTCTGCAAAGAATGGGATGTTGGGGCGAGATTTGCCACAAGAGAAATGCCCTTCTCATCCAAAAATATAATTTCCATACAGGAAATTCCTCTCATATGATGGAATTTTGTTTGTGACAGACTTTCATTTTGGTTGAGTGACAGATTGCTGGTGACTAAGTCACAGCAGGCTTTGTGCCATGGCTGTATTCGGACACCCTGAAATTCTGCAGAGCAGATAAATTCAGAAAAAGGCGGATGTTGTAAGAGGAAATGGAGAGAGAGAAGGAATGGAGGGTCAAAAAGGCTGGGAAAACAGAAACAATAGAAGGTGGGTAGGAAGCAAAGCTGAGGGGAAAGAATACAAACAATAGCTGAGAGTAAAATGACACGAGGAAGCAGAAAACTCAAAGTGAAGTAGGAAGTAGAAGGAAATGGCTACAAGTTAAAGTCAATGACAAAAGCTCCCTTTCATCATATAAACACTGAAGTGTTTACATAGAGAGAAACTGACCATTAGAATGATTTACTGGGAGTGGGGGCCATTTCCCCATGGCTGAGCATGTGAAATCCAGACTAAGATGTTTTTCTAAAAAAATAGGATACCTGAGAATTTTGTGTTAAATGTTTTGAGTGCAGTGAATTGAAAGGTCTGCTTGTGAAAAAATCTGGAAATTGCACCTTTCTATTAATGATGTGATTCCATATGTTATACCTGTGAACCCTCAGACAGTACATGACTGAAGGTAACCTCAGAAAAATTGCTGCTCACCAGCCTGGTGTAAGCTGTAGCCTCTTGTACCCTTGGCATGAGGTTACACACTGCTGCCTCCTCCCTGGCATCCACGCCGTGTCACTGACCTCTGCCTCTTGACTGCAGGGATGCAATGCAGTGCCAGACCGAAGCCAGCTTCAGTCCCTGTCAGCTAAACTGGCAGCACCTCAGCCAGCTTCATTGGAGCAGCTGCCCCTTCATCCAAGCCCCAGTACAGTTTTACCCTTCCCGGTTATATGTCTGGGGCCACTGCTCAGCCCTGGAAGAGGAGGGAGGTGCCCACTAAACCACACTGGCACTGGGATGGTTTCTTGCCCTAGTGCAGAGCTGTAGCACTACAACAGCACATCCTCAGCCAGGGCTCCTCTATCATGCACAGTACAGAGACCAGACACCAAAAAGTGGGGATCCTTTTTGCAGAAAAAGAAAATAAGACCAGATTAGTAAGCTTCTATGTGATCTAACTTCCTTTTCCTTAGGAAAATATATGTAGGTCCTGACATAAGAAAAACTATTCTGGTATTCTTTAAAATTTTCCATTAAATAGCTGTGGAAAAACAGGAGAGGGGTATTTCCTTTCCACCTTTCATATTTATGTGTTTTTTTCTTTTTACCCTACTTCTCGTGTATCAAAAACCAAAGGGTCTACCTTCTGTTCATTTTCTGCTTCTTTTGCTTTAATTTACTGTCAAAGAGACCCAAGCAAAATTCATAACATTACATAAATATGATTTCAACAGAAAGAAAAAAGTGAAAAGTCTCAGAAAAACACATCCTAACAATTATTTACCAATGTTTCCACAGAGAAGGCCAGTCAGCTGAAATGGCAAAGTAGCAGAGGCCTCTCTTCCACATGCCGAAATGGCTGAATAAGCTACACAGAACAAAAACGACTTTTCTGCCTGCAATTTGCGGAGTCCTGGGACAGCAGCACACACCTGGGGGCGACAGAGCTGTGGCAGTTTGTCACTCTTGAGCTGTTTCTCCATGCACCAAGGAGCAGAGGGGTGGTGCTGCTTTCTGTTTACAGCAGGAATTTTTTGAATTATTTTCAATGGACAGAAGACCAGTGTAGGGAGAGTACGGGGACAGTGGTGCAAGGCCACAGACATTGATCCTGCCAGGAAAATGAGCAAGTTGACTTGCAGTACAAACGGTGGTGTTGCAAATATAGAGGGAGGGACATTTTCCAGTGTCATCTTCAGCCTAAAAGAGGGCTCCATGCATATTACTCAAGTGAAAGGAGACTGTAGTGTTGTCTAGGGGTTGCATATGTCAAGAGAGATTCTTGTCCTCTTCCTTTTCCTACGTATTGGTGTCCTCTGGTCTGCTGGAAGCTGTGCGGTGAATTTTGTGCATTTGCAAAATTTATCTCCCTGAAGAAAATTGCCAGGTTTTTGCTCAAATGCTTGTAAAAGCAGATCAAAAGCAGAAGTGTGGAAGGCTGACGGCTAGCCAGTAGCTAGGATGCCCTACAGAAAATTGAAGAAGGCAGCTGCAGGACTGGCTCTTAATAACAGAGAGAGACTAGAAGTAGTTGACATAAAGACTATAAAGAAACAGTTACACTGGTGACACATATTATTCAAGGAATGCCCTACTTATTTTTCCACCCACATACTCCTTTTACGCAATTTTTGCTTCTTTTAATTAAGTGTTTCAAGAGAAAATAATGGGATCCTAAAGTCTCCTGTATTTTGGAAAAGGTAGTAGTAAATTGTGCGGTTTTGACCTTTTCAGCTTTTTGTAATTTGATTGGCTGTCTGTTCCTCTGCCTCCACTATTTACAGCTGCAGTGAACTGTGCAGAAGGGGTAGGATGGCTAGCCGGCTGAAATACAGAATATTTAAAAGGTTAAAATGCTGCAACATACTGGTGCCTTCCACAGAGTATATGGGCATTATAAATTTTGCTGTGTTGATCACATAAAGGATTGAGAAATTAAATGACTTCATGAATCATTTTTTGTGGGACAACAAATGTGACCAAAATGGGGAAAAATTGCATCACTCTGACCCCAGATCTGGGAAGCATATTTTTTTTGTGTTTATTATGTTTGCTGCAGTAATAGATGAAGACTCCTCCTGAAGAACAGGATCATTTTAGCAAGTGTTGAGTAACGATGAGTGACACAAAGAAAACCTGCCCCAGAAAGCCTGCAATCAAAACATCTTGAATCCATTCAACAGGTGACTAAATAGAGGTGGTGACCTTCTTAGGAATAAATATTTCTTTTTTAGCATACCAGAGGGAGATCTTAAGGAAAACACGGTATACTTTGAAAGTAATTCCTTAACAGATGGAGACAGTAATACAGAAAATGCTGTTAACCATGTAATGAGTCCAGAGGGCATCTGAGGGGCAATGCCAAATAATTTGGTACCCAGGCAGTGTGCTGAGGAGATTGACAGGAAAGTAGCAGGGCAACAGGACATCAACAGAATCTCAGACGAGGATGACAGCTGAGACACTAATAACTCAAAGAAATAAAATCTTCAGGATTTGGTACTTCCTTTTGTCATTCATAATGAGTCTGGTAAACAGCAATCAGTTCTATGAAAGCTTTTCTCAGTGGAAAAGGCTGCTTAGGGCAAATCTCAAGAAAGGCTTCTCAGAAAAAAAAAAAAAGGTAGCAAAGCTTGGCTTTGCTGAAAAAAAAGCTGCAAAAATGTGTATTTTGTGTGCAAGACAAATCTAAAAAGGGATACCAAAGAAGCGTGAGGTCTCATAAACTCCAGCAAGAAACTTTCTGGCACTGTGAACACTATTAAGGCAGATCAGCAGTAGCTACACCCCTGTACTGAGGCTGAAGGATTAAGGCCGAGTCTCATCTCCCTGCACATGTCCACACATGGCTGAGCAGAGCAGAGCAGGTGGAACACCACTGGAGCACTGCAGGTGATCAAGTGGGAACCAGATACAGGCAGAAAGAAGTGATGAATCTACTGGGGTTGCAGACACAATTCAGAATTGTGAAAATTTTGCTCTAGCTCCTCCATGCTCTTGGAAGTCAAAAGTTTCATCTTATTCAAGTTGTAGCTCTGGATTAAAGTCAGAAGTGTAGGGGAAAAGTCTTATTACCACACTGAGATACTGGGAAAATGTCTTCAGAAGTAACAGGCAGTATTGCTTTTGATCCAGCATTTGAAACACACTCATGATCTTGAGGGATTTATTTTTTGTGGTCATTAAAACTGAATGTTTTCATTGATTCGGGTAGCTCCTTTCTGGAGGAGCTGCAGCTGCTGGGACAAACAAGCCTCCATTCTGCTGTGCTGATCCCTCTGGGAGCCAGGAGTGATTGACAAGGGGCTCTGGTTAGGGCAGACTCTCACCCCAAAGTACAGGAACTGGTGCGTGCATTTCAGCGAGAGCAGCCTCTGCAGCACTGAGCCAGGGGGATTTTCCTTCTTTCCACGAGCATCAGGAGGCAGAGAAAAGTGTTTCCAGCCTGTCTGTGATGACAGGACATGCAGAGACAGCCTGTGGAGTTAGTCCCAGCCTTCTCCTGCTGTCCAAGGTGGCCTCTATCCCACCCTCCTTAGGCTGTCCTTGGAAGCAGCAGCAGGAAATCCATGCAGGAAATGGGGGATCTCTGGAGTTAGCTGGGGCATACATTGCTTCAGGGACAGGAGGTCTGGAACAAACAGCGTCACCTCCAAAATCGCTGAGGAGTGGAGATGGGTTGGACAAGCTGTGGCACTTGTGCCCAGGCATCCTTGGATGTATCTGCATGCAATCTCCTGATACCTCACCTCTCCTGCTGTGGAAGGGGGTGTCGTTCCCAAACATTACAGCTGACTCAGACAACTCTGGACTTCACCAGCCCAGGGACCCAGCTGCTTGCCTCCTCCTCCCCCATCCACACCACAGCTGCTCTGGGACAGCCTGCTGCATTTACCCTGCTGTTCAGGGAAGACAGAGCAGAGGCAGACTGCAAGGTTTTGAAGGTGCTGAGCTCTGAGGTCAGCTGCTGGGAATGGTGGTGCCTTGGTTTGCCTCAAGGGCTGAGGGAGGGCGATGTCCACTCCTGTTAAGTGGCTGAAGCTGAGGAGCCCTCACCTCTTCCCCTTCTTGGTTCTACAACCAGCCCATCCACATAAAAGATATCAATATGAGAATATACATATAATACCTGGTTAGATGGAGATATAATTTGTTGAAACCATTGTTTAGGCCCCTTGGGGTGGCACTACAAGTGCCCGGCCATGAGACAGGCTGTCATCAGCTCATGAGGAGGGACAGTCTCCCCTGGAGGTGGTGGTGGCCTTCGGCAGGCTGGAGACCCAGACAGAGACCATCCATGGGTGAAAGGGGGAAGCCTCTTCATGAGGCAGAGCTGGAGGTGGGTGAAGGCAGCTGCTGAGTCTGGGAGGGCACAGCCCCACGCCCAGAGGGCACCGGCAGCCCCCACCCACAGCGCCGGGCTGCTTCATTTTCATCTGCTGATCAGATATATTTACTTCTCGGGTATTTCCCTAACCAGAATTGACTGCACTATAATTGCCTATTTCTTTGGTCCATTGGCTGTTAACCTTGAAGCGCGTCGGGCGGAGGCAGGGAGGCCCTCCCTGTCAGGCCTGACCCCGGCCCGCGCCGTGGGCTGCCATGACAACCGCGACAGATGTCACCCATGCCGCCCGCGCCCCCCGGATGGGGAAAATCGATCTTGCGACGGCGCCGCCGTGCACAGCCACCGACCTGCCAAGTGTTCCCGGCTCAATCATTTGTTTCATCTAGCGAGGAGAGGAAAACATAAAAGAAATGAAATGAATTTGACCTCTGTCTTTCGAGTGACTCCGGCACTGTGCTGAATCCTAGCAAGCGCCTCTTATGAATTTGAAAAAATTACATTAGGAATAACATTTTGAAGTGAAATGACTCTTGTAATGTCAACCCTCCAGAAACATGTTATTTCAAATGTCAGATACCTAGCAATCGTTTGCTATTTTCTGCATGTGTCCGGAGGTTATCTTCACCTCGGATGCATTTCAGATAAATTATTTTAAAGAAACTACCTGTGAAGTACACAAGAAAGTATTGCCTGTTTTTTTTTTCCACTGCCCCAGCAAGGAGACCTTCTTTGTGGCTGCATAGAGCATCTCCATGATGAGAAGATCGTAAACAATGCTCTGAATTGACAATGCCTCTCCTTTATTAAAACTACGCCAGAGGGTAAGGACTTTCCCAGTCTGGAGCAGCGTTTCCTGAAATGGTGGCAGGTACATCACTGAAGACAGAGGATCTCAGGGGCACAGGAAAGGGCCCCCCCCCAACCCCTCTGAGGGTTTGCTTGCTGCATATGCAAATTATTTAATGACCAAACTCTGCAACTCTGTGCTAACATTTGAAGTTGCATCAATGTCATCCCAGCAATGTTACACGTGTCCAACAAATAGGGAAAAACCCAAACCCCACGAGGCTTGGTTCATGCCCACCACTGGATGGACCTGCTGGCAAATTTAAGAGGCAGCCCATCACAAATCTGTAGAGATGGAGAAATCTCTAAGATAAACTCATCCTTAAAAAAATAGAGGAAAACAGCATGCCACTGAAGGTGATTATAGTAAAAAGGATGTCTTAAGATTTTGAATGCAATACGTCTGTCTCTCTGATGTGGGATATTTTATTACATTTTTGCCCTCAAGTGAAGCTGACGGGAGCCAGGCTTGCAATTTAAATCAATAAGAACCCTTTACCATGGCCATAAAATACTTGGTTAAACCTTTGAAGTGGCCACAGTTGAATGCGCAGTGAACACAGCATAAATGCTCCTTGAGATGTATTGTGTTAGACCACTGCTAAAGTGGCGTTCTGAGGAAGCGGTGCCTGAGCACCTTCTGGGGGCAGGGCAGAGCAGTCTGTCTTCTTTGGGGCACTGGGGGGTTGCTGTAAGTCAGTGCCCATAACTGGTATGCTGCCCCTCACTGCAGATGTCCAGAGTTGGCACTCCCAGCTTGATGGGTTTCCTGGGGTGGGGAGTCAAGCTTGAAAATCCCATAGTGTGTTGTTCTACCTCTCGGCAATGGCTGGGGAAACAGGAGGCAACTATGGCTGGATCAGCAGTGTTTCCAGGGCCAGGTCCTTGATCATGTAAATCAGCGTTGTTGTACCGAGGAGCAGGTCTGAATGACCCCAGCTGAGGCGTAGTCTGTGCAGGATGAACAGTGACTGCATGAATGTATGTCTGTCTAGCTTTTGGCATGTGCATGCATGAATGCATCTCACAGATACCCACGTAAAAGCTTGTGTAATAGCAGAAAGCCCTCCATGAATGTCAGGAAGCATTTCACCATTTAATATTTAATACTTAATACTTATGTAAGGATATCCAAAATAAAGGTTGACACGTTACCATTCCTGCAAAAAAAGCAGTAGGAAAACAAGTAAAGTTTAAATCTGTGCCCTGACTTTGCAGTTGTTTATGACAAGTCCTTAGGATTCTTTAAGGAGAAATCTGTTGTTTCTCTATTTATAAAGAAGCTTTTCATTTAAAGAAACCAAGGACCAAGCACTACTTTATTATTGGATAAATCATACTGCTAAAGCCTCTGGCCCAGTGGCAGAAGTGCAGTGGCAGGAGAGAAGTGCATAGGGTAGACTGGTTCTTCCAGACACACATATGGGGAATTCTATGATTTGTATATTTAAGTGCACGTACTAGTTAGAGCACCGTATGCCCTCTGGGTGCAGGGCCCTGGCTGTGGAGAGGGTTCTGCCCTGTGAGTACACCCTCAGGCTGCCAAAACTTGCTCAGTTTGGGACAAACAGTCCAGCTGGTTGTGCTGTTTGTTCTGTTTCATTCCCTTCAGTGAGAGCTGGATCCAGTCCAGGGAGGTTCAGTTCTTCAGCAAATATGCTAGGATGGCAAAAGCCCTCTTCCTTTCTGTCCTGTACATTGAGAGTTTGGCCTTAAGCTACTCCCAGTGTAATACCTTAGTATTACAGAGGTAGCAGCAGCATGTGTAGAAACGCTGTGTGCTCAGCAGATTGTGGGAATGTGGGCTTAAAAAGACTTCAGTATGTACTGTCTACAGCAAATGTTATTTGTAACAGATCCTATGTCCAGCAGGTGTGAGTCTATTTGATAGCTTATTTAAAAATATATGTAAATTAGGCTGACCACTTTTACAGGTGCTGATTAGGTTTGGAACTTGACTCTGAAATATTTTCTCTTTTTTATAACCCATTTGTGAGGAACATAGGTGTTTCTGCAACCCCAGGAGCGTGTCAGAATTGTCATGTGTATATCCACTGCCAAACACGACCTTCCGTGTCAGTTTGTGTAAGTACTGCTCCATACACCCACACTGTAAAACATAGATTATTCACATTCATTTGTTCACATAGATGCCATATTGTTTCTTTTGCACTGAGAAACATCGTGTGTTGTTGTTCCACAGTATTTTGATCTAAAAACGGCTGATATAAGTGGTTGCTGTTATGCTTCACTGAGAAGTTTTGCTCAGATTGTGGCAAGTTTATCTGTTTATATTTCTCTCTCATCTTATTCCTATTTTTCCTTGGACTAGACTGGTAATGAAAGGCATTTCTCTGATGGGGCATCTGACAAGAAGACACACAGAGCTTTCTGACATGGTCACTGAATGCCTCCCTTCAGTCTCTGGCTTACATGGATAGGACTATCCAGAGAGACAGACTAAATAAAGGTCTAGATTGCACCATCTTTAATTTTATATAGTGGGCCTTCAAAATTAAGGAAATTGCCATGACTGTGCCATTTCTTCCCAGGAATTTTTCTGTGAATATGTCAAAGCAGAACGAGACATGATAAAATAGAAAGACCCCAGTCCCTCATGTTGCTGATGGGTAAGCTGCCTCAACACCACTTCCAGCCTGAGGTGCAGTTTTCTGTCTTCATCCGTAGAAGGAGAAGGAAAGGATGAAAATGGATTTTTAAAACAGGGAAATTCTAACTCTAATCTCTACTCAGTATTACAGATAGTGGACAGAAGCCCTAGCAGGGACACCAGGGAGACAAATCCTACAGCGGAAGGGACTGTTTCCCTTTATTTTTATGTAATTCAACAGTTTTTGAGTTGTCCCCCATAGATTTTGCTAAAAACCTCATTGGTTCTTAGTCAGAACAACTGGCAGAAGGATATTGCTGAGGAGCACCCCTTATGGATTGTCCTAGATCATTTCACAGAAAGGTCTCCTAGTAGTCATGGCTTGTTATGATCAGCTCAGCAACCTACAATCAGTCTCCCTGAATTAAGCAGTCCATCTATCTCTTTTGTTTGAACATCATGTAAATGTCCTTTCCCTGCTCACACAAGCACAGGGCGAGGTTCTTGGTTCAATTTTGAACCCATTGCTTTGGGTCTGGATGCATGGTCTGAGAAAAGAGCTGTGGACAGGCAGAGAGGCAATGGCCAAAACCACCTGCAGTTACCCTCTCAGGAAATTTGTTGTTATCAGCTTTTTCCTCTAAATTTGCTATATACATCTCCACAAACTGGTGTTTTTTCCCAGGTTGTAGGCCTTGCGGGTATGATCCTCTGAGTGCAGATACACTCATCATCACTACCTTTGCCCATCTGCTTTCCTGATTCCTTGGCTGCTTAGACACTTTCCCCTAGGCACTACATGCAGGGAAGCTCTAGCAGGATCCCAGGAACAGTGGGTCAGAAGGGAAGGATGTTCTTGATCCCAAATATTTCACTGTTAAAAAATCACTCTAGAAAGCACATAAACCCTGAGCACAAACCTCCTACAGTCTAATTCTGAGGCAATCATAAACACAAGAGTCTGTGAGTTTTCTTCCAGCCCTCCTGCATTTGGGTTCTGCTTTATTTGCTTCATATGCTTCTTCTTCCAGACTTTACCGTCAGCCTCCTCCATAGCAGTGGTTTGGAGTGTTATTCAAAGACAAAATCCAGTAAAATACATCTGCTCCCATAGGAAAGAGCTTTTCATGTCTGAGGGCTTGTTTGCTTCTGCAGTAAAATCTATGCTATAATCTACAAATGAGTTTGCATTCCGACATGGGGTGACATTCTTAGTGAAGGTCACAGCACTGTATAGAAGCATTGACACAAAACACGTTTCATAGAACAAAATGGAGTTCACAGTTTGACATAGATATATCCTCAATCTGTCATGCAGTTTTCTGCCTTAACTTGATGGTCAAAGTAGCTGGCCAGGTGTGAGCAGGGAGGTGATCTATGTCTCTTCAATAGCAGCAGTAATTTCCTTGTCCCTCCTCAAACTTGCCCCTGTTCCACGATGATGGCAACACTGGTCTCTTGTGCGACCTTCTGATCGATGGAGTGACAAGCTATTTCTTTCTCAAGTGAGTCCTAATCTCCTATTATGCCACAAGTACACAGTCTACTGTGATAAAAGCTTGCAGTCTATGACACCTGGTCAAAACAATTATTTTGGTAGTTGTTTCCTATGGATTTGGGCTGTGACATGCGAGGTGGCTAAACTAATCCCTGGAGAAAAGGGATTCCTAAAGTGAAATATGATTTAGAGGACATTGGCTGGTATTTGGAATTCAGTACGTGATTCTTAAAACGAGTCAGCTCTGGAGTTATCTGCCTTTCATTGTATTCTTTTACTCAACTTTTGAATTGCAGAGTTTTCTGAGTCCAGGAGCACTTCAGGGTGGGTGTCACCCATCAATTTGTTAGGCACGTTCAGCACTTCTCAGGATTTGCTTCTCATAAATCAAAGTTATCTGATCTGTTGTCTTGGCACAAAAGGGTAGTCTACAAGGTGCAAAAGTTTAATTTTCAAGCTGCTTGTAACAGCCTGTTGAGACAAGCTTCTCCTAGGCCATATTCCTTCTGTGTGGAAACAGTTCAACTGATGGGATTTCCACCACAACTCTTTTAGGTCAACTTTGTACCTGAATAAATCCTTCTGTCAAGCTGCCTGTCAAGTAGAAGATCCTCTCAGTGGCAGTATGATCATTTTCATCCCTTAAAAAGGGAAAGTATTGCTTTCCAAGTTTTGTGGAAGGAACATTGAGGACAGCTGGATAGCTACCTTGCTCCAGGCTACACAAAAAGCTTGTGAGAGGCCAGGAACCTGAAGACCTCACATAACTTCTGGGCCAGCCATCATTTACACTGTTATGTCCAGTTATGTCGCATTGTACCTAATGAAGGCTTCCTCTCTGGCCTCGGAGCTGACACCCTTCTGTGGTAAAAAGTGAGGGATATACAAGTTTTGAATGGTGCAGACCCTAATTCTTCGTTCTGTTAAACTCAGCTCAGCACCATAGAGTGTTCCAGCTCCAAGCTAATTTATAACAGCTGGATATCTAGCGAGGAAAAGTGACTGTCGTGCATAACATAGTTACTTCTGTGTCCGCCTCCTTCTCCTGAACCCATCCTGGGGTGTTCCTTCTTGTTATCCACGGAACTACAGGAGAAGCTGGTGCAGAAAGGTGTTGTACCATCTTGGCTGCCTGTGTGACACTGTCCCTGCACAGGGGGATTTCTCTACTGTCCTTACCTGTAAACTTCAGGGTCACTTCATGGTAATTGCACAAAATAACCTGTATGAGAATTTGGACTCTGAATCTTGTTTAGTGGTGATAAACCTTGATACAGAGCTGGTCATATCTGTGGAGCCAGGATAAGTTAGTGACTGTGCTCCTGCCAGGAGAATCAGCAGATCCCTAACTAGAGAAGGGCACTGCCATAAAGCCTAGGGGTTTTTTGATTCAGCTTCTGCTCAGGTACAGCAAGCCATGCCTAGAAAAATGATCTGTTAAAGGTTCCATGGCCCCTGCAAACAGATTTCCTTGGCCACTCAATTTCCACAGTGGATACTTGTCCTTACTAAAGTTGTCAGGCTTTGTTACTGGGTAAACCCATACAGCCTCCTCCAGGATCCTCTTGCCTCTTCAGTAACTGAATTCTTTTCACATGGGAATCAGAACTATGTCTATGTCAGTGGATCCAGGAGCATATCAAAGTTCATGAGTCTGGGTATGTGTTTCACTCATATCTGAGAACAGGCTGAATATTGGCTTCTTGTCTGCTTTCACACTGGATTTCATGGAAAGAAAAATGCAGTATGTGGGCCACCGAAGGATATGTGCATCCTTAGGCCTATCAGATAAATGCAGGTATTGCCCAAGTAGCTGGATTTCAAGGAGGCCCTTTATTACCACATCTCTGTGATACCTTTAAGAATATTGTCTATAGATTTACCACCCTGCAAACTGTTATATTCTAGTCTCTAGCTAGTCTTTTCCCCTCTCTGACATAATAGGCCATCTCTCATTACAGTAACTTCCTCCCATTTACCTTCAAGTCAGATAATAAAGGGCCTTTATTCACTTACAATGGATCTAAAATAGTAAAGTCCTACTGCCTTCAATATGCTACTTTCAGTTCGTCAGTTCAAGATCAATCCCAATTTATTTGATTATTTTTCCTTACACATCAATCCCTCTTGTCCCATAGATATTTTTATTAGTTCTTTATGGATATGCTCAGTGGGTAGAAGGATGTCCATTGTATCAAAGATTTGATCGTAAGGGCTGTTTAGAAGGATATGCCACTTCTCATGGAAAGAACCACAAGCCTGCTAAACAATCAGCGCAAAAACCATGAAGCTGAAATAGAGGTTTTTAGCATTTCTTTTTTCCCAGTCGGAGCATGTATGAACACTATTTGTCGTGCAGTCTCAGAAGTACTATCCATGTCCACAGCTTGATTGTTCTGTGGCAAAAATAGTTTTGTATTTTTATTTTCATACCTTTTTTTTTGGAGGAGGAGTCTGCAAGGCTAGCTCTTTCTGAAAATAATATATTTTGTACTCTGCTTTCAGTAAAATGATTGAAGTCAGTGATCTTAAGGGTCTTTTCAAAGTAAATGATTCTATGATTTTATGATTCTATGATTTCTCAGTGAAGTGGTTGAGGCTGATGCAGTTATCCAGGCTATGTCCACACACCTTTATGACAGTTAATTATGTTTTTTCTCTTCAAAATGTTCACTCCTTGTCCTGTTATCCAGAGACTGCCTTTCAAATTAAGCAGCCAGCATCTTCTGAAGATAATTTCACTTAACAAGGAAATATTTGACTGCAGGATGTACATTTAAAACATAATAATTTCTTGCCTGCATGGTATAACTTAAAATGAAAACCAAACCAAAGCTAGGAGGCTGTTAGGTGCAGTAGCTCCAAACTACTTTAAAAAGCATTAGTTCAGCCACACATGTTCATAAAAAAAGAGGCTGAAATTTTCTTATCTAAGCCATTCTTAACAGTTGTCCTGCAGAGTTATTGATCCTTGGCTGCTCATCTAATGAGCAAACTACACAGTGGACCACAAGTGCATTTCAGTTTTATGTGCAAGTGCTGTAAATGCTATTTTCAAAGTTAATATATTATTTTTGTCAGTTTTATAGCAGCTTATTTAAAGTGTTATTAATGTTTAGAAATGTGATTTGGGGGTTATTTTATTGGTGTTTGACTCAGTTTTAAACACTCTTTCTTTATCCCCTCTGTGCTCAGGCTGCATATATATAATTTTTGAAGTTGCTTGCCTCTTTCTGGGTTTGTCCCTGATTGTTTCATTAATCTTGGCTCCTCCTTAAGACACTTCTACTACCATAGTGGAACAGTCTGAGTCCTAAATTGTAAGTCTTTGGGAATAAAAGATGTCAACTGGATAGATTTCCAGATGACAGAAACTAAAAGAAGCATGTGGCTATGCCTGAAGGGTAGGGACCAGCCCTCCTCATGCATTTGGGTTTGGGTTTGTGCCCCAACACAGGGTGGGACACACACTGTACCAAACCCAGAGCACCCCAGAGAGGCATTATAACCCTGAGACTCTGCTCCAAGCCACAGGCCCTCCCCTGTTTCCACCTTTCTCTGGAGGAAGTAATTTTGCTTCTGTCCTGGATTTCAGTAGGACAACCCTGCCTTTGTTCTGTGGGTGGCCAGGAGTGAGCTCCAGGCTTCCCAACCCACCTCCTCCTCCTTCTCTGGAGAGAAATAAACATGCACAGGGCAGCACACACACTAGTTTATAGTAGCAGCAGCTGTCAGAGAAGCTGTGTGGGGAAGTCTCACGCCCTTCGGCTCTTTTGGATAACTGTGTTATCCTCACGCCCGTCTCTGCCTTTGATGGAGTGAGAGTACAAAGCACAGCCCTGTTCAGTGAGCTGGACTGGTATCAGATGCAGGGTGACAGTGTTGGGGCAGGTGTCACAGACAGGTCTTTAGGACTTGGTCCTGTGCTCAGGCACCATGACTAGCTCTGTAGGCACTCTGGTACAGTGAGCATACACACAGCCAAGTTCCTCAGATCCCAGATAAAGGGAGGATGTGGCTTTGCTTTACACATCAGCATGCTGTTGAACCAGCAACGGATTCTCCTGGGTGGGCAGTGAAAAGCAAGAGGTACTCTCCCCCCTCTGAGTGCCTGCAGTATCATGGTACAGCTCCTGGAAGATGAGTCTTAGCAGCTAAGGACATCAGTTTGTGTTATTTCAGTGACCTTAACACAGGGAGCCCTCTGACATATTCCTCAGGGTGAACTGAAGCCTTTCCCCTGCTGCCCATTCAGGGCACCTTCCAGCAGAGCATGTGCTTCGTTTTTAATGCATGGATGATCCCAGTGAGCTTCAGGCATGTGCTGAAATATGAATATATGAGAATATGAGTGTTTGAAGTGCTGAGTGATTTGGGGCTATCAAGCCCCAAATGGATCAATCCCAACACATTATGCAAATGGTGGGTCTTCCAACTTCACGTGTTAAAGGTACACAAAAAGGCTGAAGAACTTAGTCCGCTCAAGGCATGTGCCCTCGTGGGAAATCCAGTTATATAATCTGTTTCTTTCTGAAACCCACTCCTCTTCTCAGCCACTTCAATAGCCCTTCACTGTTTCCACCCTATTCTTGTTAGAGCTGTTGACCATCATCACCAAAATGAATGTAAAATACATTTAAGTGGCTCTGCTGTTTTCAGCTTTCTGCCTCACATATTTTTGTTGTGTCTGTTGTTTCTGCTATTTGTCCTACATTTTAGAGGACAAGCCAGTCAGTGGGTTAAGTGACAGAATATTTTTCATCTTATTTAAGTATGTCTCTATTAAAATGTAAACTGCTTTCTAACCTCTTTTGGGAAAAGAATGGGAAAAAAAAAAGCCTACTCCTGCAGATGCAGTAAAGTCATGGTAATTTTCCCCAGTTGGAACTCCTCACTTTGTGTCTTAGCATCATATACAGCATAATTTGTAAAAGTGTGAGCAACTGCAGAATTGTTCTCCTAATAGATTCTGAAGATTCCAATTTCCATTCTGCCACACAAGACTGAAAATCCACTTGTGCTCAGTTATCTGTATCTTTGCCTCATCCTCAGACTGCATCAAAAATCAGGTTCAGGTGCAGGTTAAGAGCATGCATTTACCTCAGGAATATGGGACTTATTAAATATCTCTACACAATTAACATCACCATATCAATAAGAATTATCATTATGTCCTGTCAATCAGGTGTTGAATTTTGCTTCAGGGAAACAAAACAATTTAAATTATAGCAAGTGCCCCCCCTTCTTTTTTTTTACATGCTTCTCTTAAAATTGGATAATTATGTGGCTTTTCATTAGATTCCTCTAAGCATAATAGATCACGATATTCACCCTTTGACCTTGGTGATGAATGTTTCTGGTGAAAACATGTGACAAGCAGTGTTCTAATGAGAATAAAATACTGAATAACTGTGAGTCTCACATAATGAAAGAACAAAAGCGAGAAGCACAACTACTTTTAAGGCTACAGTGCAAAATGTGTTCGTGCAGCAATTCTGACGGATTGGAAAAGCAACCCTTTCTTATTTAAGATGGTACCAACAAACTTTGGTATCAGAGGTAGAGACAAAGGCAAGAAAAGACAAAGGAATCTTTGTATTCTGTGTAAACTCTGTAGGAACATGAGAAGTGGGCTTTATCTGTGCTGTCTAGGCAAGTTGTTACACAAAGCTCTGCTATTAAGTTTTCCTAAACATCTCAAAATTTTATGAAGGTATTTATGCTATAAAAGAACTATAAATTCAATTTGTTTCCAATAATTTAGAGTGGGGCTAAGAAGGTCAAATTCTCTCTCATGCAAACAGCCACACACAGTAGTCAGGAAAGTTACAACAGTGGTCATTATTATTCAGTGTGTTTATAAACAATTATTTTTGGACTGACAAAGATGACATACCAGTCATCAGTGCCAAAACAGTGAGGGGGGGAAAAGGAGGACTGGATGAATTAAAAATTGTTATCAGCTACCTTTTTTTTTTGTTTTGCATCTTGGAACCCTACTGCTCCCTTTCAAAAGGAACCTCAGGCAAGGGTTACTTACACCCACGTCTGCCATGATCATTTCGACCCTAGTCTCACTGGAGAAATGACTGCAGCAGTAATGTTTGATTTAGTAGGTAGTTATCTTTCAGTTTTGTTCTATCTTGGCTTTGCTTGTATTTGGTTTTTGCATTTTGTTTGATGTCTGAGAAATGTTTATCATCTGAATTACCATCTCTTCTAATCAAACTTTCAGTCAACTTCTGAAGAAAACCTTTTGCTTCTAATTTCTGGGTGGAGTTCATCTTTGATTCAAGGTCAGCTGTTCCTTAGCCCATTATAGAAATGGCTTTTTGTCTGAAATCCTGCCTTTGCAAAGACAGTGACTGTGTTACCGTAGACTCTTGGGACAAGGATTTCAGCTATGCTTTGTGCCAGGATCTCCTTTGAGTTATCCTATTACCGCTGTTATTGGCACAACATTGTTGTGAACTGAGGACTACATGAGAGAGAAATTTGGTCTCTTGTCTTTATTAACCTTACAAAATACTTTGGTCTAAATTATGCTACTCTTATTTAATAAAATGAATTAAATAATATTAAATATTAATAAGGAACAACAACTATAATTTCCTCAGTAGTTATGCTGTAAAGCTCTCTAAGCAACTTCATCTGATGCCAGGCCCTCTGCTTGTATCCATGAGGAATTTGAGGGTTAAACTAAATGAGATGAAAAGTCAGGAGATTTGCATGGTAATTTGAAAACAAAATGAAAAGCCAGTGTAAGTATAAAGACCTATTTCTCTTTCCTCGGGTCTGTAAGCACCGTGGACAATAACGCACTTTAAGGGAATTTAAAGGATGAGGAAGGCCTAAGGGGCATGCCGTAAGAAGATGCATTTTGCATGCTTCCTACAGGATGACCTGGAGAGGAATCCCACAGAGGGAATGATGTGCCATGGAGCCCCTTTCCACCAGCAGCCCTTGTCCTGTGGGTTAACCCTCCCCATCAGCTGGCCCACATGGCATGCCAGGCTGCCCCAGAAGTGCTGGAGAGGGTTCTGCTGGCGAGAGCTCTGCCCCCATGCTCCCTCCTTGCTCCAAGAGGCTCTCAGCCTGCTGCTCCTCCTGCCTGGAGTCCCTGTGCATGTGGGGTGAGCTGGGAGCTGCAGGGCAAGGCTGACAGACTTGCACAGCAGTCTAAACCACTAAAATATTTGGTCGCTCATGTCTCATCAGCTGTGAAAATATCCAGGGAGAAAAGAAGAGCATACCTATAGCAAGGTCTAATGAAGAGAGCAAGTTTTGATTTTCAAGCAGGGGAATCATTAAAGGCAAAATAATCTTATTGATTGTTCGTTACAGTTGTCTGAATTGAGGGCTGTCTCCTCGGTGATTGACATTTACTGTGATTGATGGGATCTCATAAACCCAGATCAAAAGGAGAATAAAAATGAAGGATTGTAAAAGCACATGACCCCAAATAAAAATGTTAGTGTCAGAAAAAAGTAAATAAAAATGTACTGTATGCATTAACCAATGGTGTCTGCTTACCCAGTGGCTATCACTTAAATGTACTGCAACAAGTATTTTGATGTTACATTCTAGTTAAGTTCCCTACAAAGGCAAGGCAAGGTGAGGCAAGGTGAGGAGAGGAGAGCACAGGACAGGAGAGGACAGGAGAGGACAGGAGAGGACAGGAGAGGACAGGACAGGACAGGACAGGACAGGACAGGACAGGACAGGACAGGACAGGAGAGGAAGGAAAACAAAACCCCAAAATTTCTCTTAGCTGGGTTTTCACACTCTCTGTATAGGTTTTTGGGTGCCACCCAAACTGTTTTGTACCTGTCTGTCAAATTTCTTCCTTCTAACATTTTAGCTGTCAGCAACTCAAAGCAGGTGTTGGTCTGGGCTAGGAAAACATCTGGCTAGAGAGAGAGACTCAATAGAAGAGGGCTGGAGAAAGGCACCTGCTTTAGGGACCATGATAACCATGTTGCCTCTTGTTCTGCTCAAAAACCAGAGTTCCACTGAAGGCATCCAGAGTCTGTACATAAAATAAAGAAGGCATGAACACACCAGGCAGAGAGATCTTCATCCTGTCTCTGGGTGGGTTTCTACTGCTTTCAGCTAGGTTGTGACTTTACCTTCCTGTCCATAAGTGCTGTGAGCTGTTGGATGACCCTGCAGAGAAGGCTGAGATTGCTTCCTGTTGTTCCCTCTCCAAAATACAAAATATGTGAAGGGAAACTTCTTGGGGAAAAGATGTACATTTTTGGAGAAAAGACGGACACACACAAAGACTGCAATCAGTCAAGGGCAATAGCACAGCTTGTTATAACTTCATGGATACCTGAGGTTTAGTAAACATGCCCTCAGGAATGCGGTTGGAAGCTAAGGGAATTAACCAGGCAGCTGACAAACCTGATGGGCTATCTTTCATTTGTGCTAATATTTTGAAACCAACTGACCTAAAGAAAAGTCTACCTTCTCATTATAAGATTGGCATCTTGAAGGATTTGAAATTGACTGATGCCTGTGTCTCTTCAAGACCAGAATAAATAATGAATAATTATGCCAATAAATCATATAAATAATATAATAGCTGCCATTCTAGTTCATTTTATATCCTTGGTGCCCATCACAGAACCATTTCTTTTCTCATTCACTAAGCCTTTCCTGATTCTCCTGTGCATTCCTTCTCATTGGTGATGTTTTTTGCTTGGATTGTACTGTAAACCTCAGCTACTTTTGGTGAGAGCCATGGAAAAAAATTATGCCAGTAATTCACAAACCTGTGCCAGTAAATCTCCTGATACAGACATAATTTCACAGGCAACAAAATCATTTTGCTCCAGTAACTTATGTTATTCTGGGAGGTGGTAGAATTTCATGTCAGTTACAGCAATAGCAGGAGTTCTGCCAGCTTCACGAGCAGGACCGGCTGCCTCAGGTATTTCAAGATGGTTTTAACAGCAAACCATCTCTAGGAGACAAGAATTCCCTTTACTTTTTTCTTATTTTTGCTATAATAATCACCCACTTCTAATAGAAAATGTGGTTGACCCAGTGCTAACATGATTTCTCTGAATACACAGGCAAGGACAAACGGTCTCCCAGCCAACAAAACAGAAGTGAGTAGTGGGGTTATTAATGTAAAGAAACCCTGATATAGCCCAGGGAAGATTTTTAGCAAGTGATCAATAAATAACAATGAGCTCTTGGTATGTTTATTTGTGTCACTTACCTATCTACTGAGACAGAATTCTGTGGGATTTGCAATAGCATGGTAAAGGAACTTTTCATTGATTCCTATATGAATTTTGAATTAAGAGTGGTGTCATTTTGTGCAGAGGGAGAATGAGAGTATCTCCTTTTCCTCTTCTTATCAGAATTGGAAACTCTGCAAGTAGAGGCCGATGATGCTTTAGGAGGGTTCTTCTCATGATGGGTCAGTCTCAGGGACAATGAAGAACTTGTTCTCTAAGGTTTTCCTTGCTGCAGTGGTACATAAGCCCCCATTATCAGCCTCCTTAGACCAGATCCCATAATTGCCAATTATTTTTCATGCCATTAAAACACGCACAACATTGCCCTCCAGCATCTGCAACACGTGCTTTTATCAAACCTCCCTGATTTGCACTGGGGCTTAAGTCATTCCTGAGCCCTGCAGTCATCCATGGAGCACAGCCAGGGCTGTCTGAGCCTGTCTGTGCCATCAAAGCACATAGCCAACACTCCAGTTTGGGGATCCTGCGGCTGCTCTATATCCAGCAATGCATCTTCCCTAATCCTGCCTCTCACAGAGTCATTTTTTCCTAATCATTCTCCTAAGTAAAGTTAGCAGCTATGCCCACTTCGGAAACAGTTTTGCTTAGACTAAGAAGCTGTCACAGTGCTGAGAAAACTGCAGCTTTAACCAGATTTCATCTTTGTGTGTCACTGCTCATGTCAAAGTATAAATGTACTCAGACATAAGAGTTGTCCTGCTTTCATCAAGGGAGCCAGCCTGCCTTCGCCTAGTTCCGCTTGGTTAAGCTTGTTATTTAAATTGTTAAAATTGAGACATCGGCAGTAAATTTCAGAGAAGATATAACAATTATTAGATACAAGCAGGGCTCTTGTACTTGTGAACATATCATGCTCTTCTCCATCCACATGGAATTAGGCACAAATAATTTACAGCAGTTTCCTTAAGAATATGCCCCACAGTACTTTGATGGCATTAAATCACATTCATTCCCAACTGGATCATATTTCCAACTTCAAGATAGATTTGATGCTCGTCAGCACTGTGGCTCAGCACTCCAGGGGACTACCTTTTAAACCTGCCAGCTCTTGAAGAACTGAGCTTTGATTCCCCATGCTGCCTCCTGGCTGAGACCTGTGAGGGTCCATGTCTCTGTATGCCACTGCCAGGAAGTGCAGTCACCCCTTGGAGAGTGAGGAGAGGCAGGAGGATGTTTAGGTGATCTCGTGCCACTCAACTTCCACAGGAAAATGACTGACAATAGGACAGAGTAGGGCTCACATCTTGCTCTGGCAGCTGCAAGCAAGAGGGGTCACTGCTGAGGCTGGAAGTCAAAAACAAGTGTCAGGTGAAAGCTGAAAAAGGAATATCAAAAAGGGGCACCATGTTTATATATATAAGTAAAATGAGAGACTTGTTAATCTTTTTAGGGAAACTGATTTTTGTTTTCCATCTGAGCAGACTTCCACATAAGCCTCTCACCCCCTCAGAGGAGATGAACATAAACAGCTAAAAGGTTAAAAGGCAATGAAGGTATTGGACTAAAGCTGCCTAATGCAAGAACAGGGAAGAGGAAGGGCCAGCAGAAGATGCCTGTGGTGCTATTCATTCCCCTGAAGAAACATCCCTTTTGTGATGGCACATCTGCTGAGTGCCCACAGGTGCAGGATGTAAACAGATACCTGCAGGTGCTGCAGACAAATACCTGCAGCATGGAGATGGACAGGGATTTCTAAAGCCCTCCCACACTTTATGTCTTCCAGCATAGAGCTGCAGCTCTGCTGTGCATTTTTGCAGGAAGCAGAGTCATAGAGGGTCCTCCTTCAAACCTGCATGGGACACCCAAGCAGCCAGAGTCCTTGAGCAGCAGAGTAAAGGTCACCAGATTTCCCCCTTTCCACAGAGAGAACTGAAAAGGGGATGGAGGCTCTGTATTGTCCTCCCTCCTGCACCATCAGCTCCCTGCTGTGGAGCAGAAGGGGAAGGCTAAGGAGTGATTTGTGCCAGGAGAAGACCAGGGTCACATTATATCTTTGAAACACCTGTTAAAACAGGGATCAATACATGGCTCCTAGAGTTACAGTTTGGCTCCTGCCCTTTACTCACAGTAGTGTGAATGCTTCAGTCTAAGCTTCTAGAAATAAGAGACAGAAATAATATTGCCACTGAATCCCAAGAGACCTTTGTTGTAAGATTTAACAGACACAGGTCTGTGAACACTGGAAGGTGGCTGGAAGGCCCTGGAGAGGAAGAAATGGAAAGGCTGGTCAGTAAGCCCTGTGTTGCTGGTTCTATAGAGATAGATAAAATATTCTTCCCCTGGAATTTTGTTTTTATTCAAATCCAGGCAAAATTTTTGGTGGGGAGGACATGTAGCTCTGAAAAAAACAGAAGAGAGGAGAATGGTACTTGGACTCAGAAGCTCACTCTGAGCCCAGGTAGTGACTGGCAGTACATAGTCCCATCTCATTTTCACAGAGGCAACCTTGCAAAAAGTCATGCATATTAGGTGACTAACCATGTCTTTATGGGGCAAGAGGGTGTTCCTCCTTGAAGTCAGAAACCAGAGGACTCATATTTCTGCTCAAGCAGAACTTCTGCAGTTTGACAAACTGCTGTGTGTTTTGTCCAGTGCATCCAGTGTGTCTGAACACCTTGCTGTTATTGTGCAGGTACAGACCAGCTGGTCAGCTCATCCACAACAGCTTGACCCATCCTTGACCCATCAGATGTGCCATTCATCCTAGTGCCAGCCTGTGCTTGTACATCTCTCTCTTGTCCAGTACACTCAGCTGCACTGAGGCACAGTGAAAGAGCCATGGCAGAACTGCATTTCTGAGCATGTCTTGATACACCAGGAGATGCAATCACATGTGCCAGGTTAGGGATGTTAGCTGTAAAGGCAAGAGATATTGACAGAGATGCTGGTGTCCTTGCCAGAGGTAGAAGCAAAGAAGGCAAGTCAAATCAGAGGGACATTGGCAATTTGGATCTAGAAGGCAAAAACTGAAGAAAAGTAAGAATAAAGAATTTACAAGATTGTTTTCATCTGTTTCCACATTGGAAAAAGGTACCCCTCTTCTCACTCCTAGTAGCACAGATTTTATTCCAGTATATAGGAAATTTTCTGTCTCATTCTGCAAAGGTTGGAAAGAAAACTATCAGTCAGCAAATAAAGGACTACACAGAGAATAACTACCTTCTAGGGATCTGAGGTTTGGAGGAACTGGATGCAGAGAGATGTGGGTGCTGAGAGAGACCTCCCCAGTGTGAAGCACTGACCATACCAGAAGTTAAGGCCGTGGCAGAAGGAGCCATGTTGAGAGGTGAGAGCCTGGCCCATGGACTGTTCATCCATCCTGTTCACTCTGGAGCACCTGAGAATGGAGCTGTGCAAGTGGTCCTGCTGTCTTTGGGATTGTTTCACTCCCAGCTTCTGTGAACGAGATTTGAATCTTTCAGATGAAGCATCTGAGCTGAACCCAGCAGCTTTCACCAAGTAATACTGCGTTACTGAGTGCTCTCCCTCAGTGAGGTGATTTTCCAGAGGGAGAACCCCAATATCTCCTTTCTGAATGACTTTTGCACCTTGCATAAAAGCAAAAATGTCAAGCCATTTTTTAAAAAAAGTCACTCATACAGAAAACACTCATACAAAAATGACCCATACAAGACTAAATTGTCATTCTCAAGGGTGTGCTGCTAAAAGAGCCCACAAATGCCACTGGGCTTGGTTTTCATCTTTTTTTCTCTCAGTGTGACTATGACGTGCTGGTATTTGCTTTGCGAGATAACAACAGACACAGGACATTTCAGGAAATGCAAGGAGACAGCTAACCATATCTGCAACATTATCAAAGCCTGTATAATGCTGGTCTGAGTATAACAGGAAAACAGCAGTGGTACAAACTGGACACACAGAGCTTTAAAAATGTCATGTCTCGTTACCAGCAATGCGACTAGTCAATCCTTGGTTAGAAGTGACTGTGAGTCCATAGAGGGAATGCAATGCTGCGCGCTCCCCAGGCGTGATTCAAGTATCCAATATGTGGCATCTCCACTTTAAAATATCTTGCTAACTAGGTATGGTTGTTGACAACAGTCCAAAAACCCTGACGGCTGGACAGTGCCTGAATGGAAGAGGAAAGCTTCGCTTTCATTTCTCCTGGCCTGCCTTCCTCAGCATTGTTCTCGCGCGAGCCCCACCGCGCTCCTGCTTCAGCCTGAGCACCAATAAGCACATTTTACAATTGTTTGCTGGGTTCAAAACACTTGAAACATTTCAAAGCACCTGACATCCTTTCAAGTTAGCTGCTAAAAAACCGAGCGCAAACAGAATGGGTTTCAGAGAAGCTCTGTCAATCAGTGTTCAATCTGTATGTTCTCCGAGACATTCCTTATCCCGGCTGATTTATTTCATATTAAAAGGGCTGTCAATCTGTATCACAAGAACAGGTTGAAAAAAAAAAAATGAGTGATGTCCGTGACTTTTTTTTGTTTATTTAAAATGATATTTCCCCCCTCCTTCTTTCCCCCTTCCCTTTCTCTCTTACCCACCCCCACCTCTATTTTTCTCTGCAGGTACGGTATGAGTGGTGTATACCACACGCATTTAAATTAGAAATATATTTTGCAAAGCTATGGCAGACCTTTCTCTTTTTTATCCATCAAATATATCCCTTTTACCATCTGATAGCTTGGCAACAGGATCATCTCTCTTTCAGTTAAAATAAATGGGCCAGTAAAGTGGTGGAATATTCACTGTGCTGAAAAGACTTTACACTAGTTAATGTACACTGTGTGTTGTGGGTTTCATTAGAGCAGAATACTAATGATACACTGCATGTCTCCCCACGGTACCACTTTATTGTACCAGCTGTATTATTGTTTTATATTAATATATTGATTATTGTCTTCTTCTCTCATGTGTGTGTTTCGTCTCCTAACTTTTTTCTCCTGGCATTGCTTACCTATTGCATTTGGCAATTGTTTTCAATATCACATTTTTGGAATGAATGTTGATATTTATAAGATTTCTTTTTGTTTTCCCCCATGTCTCCAAAGTAATTAATTTCCCTTGTTTTCTGCACAGATGTTGGTATATTTTTCAGTGAAACTTGATAAAGAATGACACCTTCACATACAGATATAGAGGAAAATAGGATAAATATCTTGGCATCTAAGATTAAAGGGGGGGGGCGTATCTAAACTCTCAGAAGACCAATTCTTGGGGTTGGACAGAGGTGGGGAAAGATCTGGTTTCTGGATCTTTTTCAGTTTGTTTGACTGTTCAACTCATAGATCTTGTTTGCTGTAGCTGTGAGATAACCCTTGTACCTGGGCTGGGTGGCTGTTCTGTTCCTCTGAGAAAAGGAGAGGTGAAAGCTGAATTACCTGGAAGAATCTGTGATTTAACATTACTTGGAATGTAAAGGCACCATCATTTGGATCTGAGACAATTCAGCAGCTAATAACACCACTGGTCCAGGTCTGGACCTGGAAGGCACTACAACAATACAGGAAGCAAAGAAGAATAACACCCTGGTAAACACACAGTTACGCAGCTTTTTATGTCCCGTGCCTGAGAAACAGTGAATTCTCACAGCATTTTTTAAGGTGTCATAATACATCGCTGTCATGGCTTTCTCACAGAGAGCTTGCTGATGATGGCAAGTCTGTGAGTCACCTGAACACACCACTGACAGTGCCAGAGAGGAGGAAGCGGAGGTCTGACAACTGACCCACTGCTGTAGGAAGTTACTCAACACCCTCTACCCCCTCCCAAAATAGACTTGATTGGCTGATTGGTGTAAGACCCAAGGAGTCCTGTGAGCTTGGACTGGCACAGGATGATATCGATCCTTAAAGGCTCCAGGAAAAGAAAGTCATTTCACAGAAGATGTGGCAATGTGGCCAGGTGATTCATGGGTTGAACACCCAGTGCACGGCCCTGCCCTCTCCTGCATGAGATGGAGCCAGCTGCGGCTGGCAGCTGGTCTGTGAACCTGAGAGCTGCAAAGTGCCCTTGATACTCCTGCCCAGCTTGTGGTGTGGGAAAGTTTTGGTACCTCCTCCTGACAAAACAGTGTGGATCAACCCTCTGCTGCCCACAGCAGAGCTGTGTGCAAATGAAGGGTCTGCAGAGTGACAGACACGGCCAGAGCGTTGTTTGTCCTGCTGCCCAGGAGTGAAGGTGATAAGCTTTAATCCATAATCAGCATAGGAAGGGATAGGAAAAAGCTGCAGTTGAAAAGAAGATGCCAAATTTCTGTGTGAATCAGGTGACAGTGCTGGGTTTCACGACCACAGAAGGACCAGGGTGCTGAGCTGTGTCTGCAGCATTTAGCATCCTTCCACCAGCACAGTACCCCAAGCTGGAAAATCAACATGCATTTGCAAGCCCTGCTGCTGAGGTACAAGAGATGTGTAGACAATATGTAAGCACAGTAATAGGAGAAATTTGTAAATTCAACAGCAATTAAGGAAGGAAGATGGAAGCTTTTCCGAGCATAAAATAACAATCAATGACTAACAACTTTTTCATTGAACAATAAAATGGAAGGAGACTCAAAGGCTGCCATGTAGACTATAAAAGCACTGGAATAATCCACAGTGAGCCCCTGAAAATAAATGTTTTCATCCACTCCATGTATTTGCAACTCTGGCAGTTAAGACACAAGGAAAGGTCTTTTTGACAAAGCCTATTCTGTCACTAGAACTACTCCTGGGGGTAATTCCTCTAGCCTCTTCAGCCCACATTTTTAACTGATGTTACCCACCAGCTCTCTCCATGGAGTGAGTTAGCATGTCTTGCTGACTCCAATAGGGAAAAAACAATTTACAGTCCTTATGGGTATGATTGACCTTGATGGATCACCCTTAAAATGTCAGCATCAGCATTACAAAGACTTTGTGAGGGTGATTACAATGGTTAAGCTCACTAGTGGACGAGCAGTTCATAATGGCAAAGGATTTATTTTGCTAAGACAGTGAAATCATCTACTCTCTGTGGCAAAGAAACTACCAGCAGAAAGATTTTCTTGTTGATTTTTTTGTGTTGTTTTTGTCTTTTACTGATACAGTTACACATGGTAGGGGTAAGATGTCAAGGTGGTATAGCAGCCTGTATTTTTCTTTTCCAAATTAGAGGTTAAGTAAGCCAATAGAAACGCAGTGGGAGTTCAGAAATGCTGACTCTCAGAGAGGCAAGATGCTGTCAATCACCTGATGATGAGTGATATTCCTGCCTGTGAGTCAGTAGCTCCTGGACTCAGAGCCTGGCACTAGCAAGAGGCTGGAATTTCTGCCTCTCACAAGAGCTGCATTCTCCATGCCCGGTCCGTTTGTGTGTCTCTTGGCCATATCTCATTGCTGACCACTAGCTTCTTTACAGTCCTAAGAGAGCTATACTAGAAAATCTTGTCATTGTCTCTTTTTCCCTTGTTTTAGATTCCACTATTTTAATTGTAAGCTCTCTTGGGCGAGGACTGTATCTTCTGTCTTTTTTGGGGGACCTTGATTTCGGTGAGGATCACTCAGAACAGCAGTGCTTGTGCTGACTCCTATTACATACTAAAATATACTTCAGATTTGTTAGCATTGTATTACTAACAACTTGAATAGGCTCATAACATGCTCTGCATTTTTTTCA